>CAXAMN010003925.1:118072-217416 GCA_963970005.1 Durusdinium trenchii
TCGGGCCCTAGCCAGCCCCACTAGGTATGGAAACTGTGCTGAGCAGCCCAAACAGGCAAGCCCCATGAAAAAGCCCTACTTTGGCGAAATAGGGTTTCACGATTGTGGATCAGTCGGTAAGGAAACGCCCTTCTCACTTAAGCACCCCCGACCCGCGCGCAACGTACACGCGCGCGCGCGCGCAACGCGGAAAAGACAAAAAGTTTCCAGAGGGTGGGGTCGAGCCTAAGCCTCGCGCTACGACAGTTGCGGTGTTTCCAACTAGGCCGCTCGCGCGTCGATTTGGTAATTTGGGTCCCTAGTTCCAAATCTTAAAACAAACCCTTTTGGGCAAAAATTGGGTTTCACAACGGTTGATTGGTTCGCCGCCGTTTTGGCCTGGTTTCCCAACCTACCAAGGCCTAGTAAGTAAAGATCATGAGCCGCACAGCTCTAAAAGGCAAGCCCCCTGAAACGACCCTATTTCGGCGAAATAGGGCTTCACGACTGTGGATTGGTTTGCAACCTTTTTGCTGTTGTCTCAGGCCCTAGCCACCCCCACTAGGCATGGAAACTGCGCTGAGCAGCTCAAATAGGCAAGCCCCATGAAACGACCCTATCTCGGCGAAATAGGGTTTCACGACTGCGGATTGGTTTGCAGCCTTGTTGATGTTGTCTCGGGCCCTAGCCAGCCCTACTAGGCATGGAAACTGTACTGAGCAGCTCCAACAGGCAAGCCCCATGAAAAAGCCCTATTTTGGCGAAATAGGGTTTCACGACTGTGGATTGGTTTGCGGCCTTGTTGATGTTGTCTTAGGCATGGAAACTGTGCTGAACGGCTCAAGTAGGCAAGCCCCATGAAGCAACCCTATTTTTGCGAAATAGGGCTTCAGGACTGTGGATTGGTTTCCACCCTTGTTGATGTTGTCTCGGGCCCTAGCCAGCCCCACTAGGCATGGAAACTGTGCTGAACAGCTCAAACAGGCAAGCCCCATGAAACAACCCTATTTTTGCGAAATAGGGTTTCACGACTGTGGATTGGTTTGCAGCCTTGTTGATGTTGTCTCAGGCCCTAGCCAGCCCAAGTAGGTCAGGAAGCTGCGCCTTGCAGCTCAATTAAACATAGACCACCCCCCCTCAAGAGAACACTTTTTTTTCAAAGGCTTTGGAGCCACCCACCCGCTCACTCGTGCCAGCCAAGCACAAGCAAACCCCGATCAGCCACGTCCCTCCCAAGGGGTGCGTGTGCTGGTTGGGGGTCAAGAAGACAGATAGACAGACAGACAGAGAGACAGCCCACCCAGCCAGCCTGCCAGGAGCCAGGCAGGCAGGCATGCAGGCAGACGAGGTGACTGAAATTATTCAAATTAAACGAGGCGAGGTGAATAATTTCAAAACATTGAATTAAGACGAGGTACGAGGTGAACGAAATTAATGAAATTAGTTTAATTCACCCAGATTGGTGTTGCAAGCAGATCATTGAATCTGGGATAGGTGAAGTCTGGCACACATTCTGAATTGAATCGGAGGAGGGGAGCCTCATGTGGGGCCAGCTGTACACGGGGGCGGGGGCAACTAAATGAAGGTACGGTAATAATGGAAGTGGAACACAGGAACACCACCTGTTTGCAGAGGGAAATTGCCATCCGGGCCTATGTTCCACTTCCGTGATTATTTCCGGCAGTGCGCACTCATTCATCTCCTTAGGCCAAAAGCTTGCCAGGGGTCAAGTTTGGAAGCGCACCACACGTGGCGGACTGGTTGAGGTGCCTGGAGAGGGCAGTCGAAAGGAGATGGAACAATCGGCATTGTAGGTTGACATGATCATATGATATTGTGCTTTTGCATTGAACAGTTGCATGGACCACAGCCCTGCCATGTTCCTGGGACTGTTCCATGAAAAGCCTGCAGACACGCTGTAGCTCCTCACAGCCTTCGTCGCGTCGCAGGCAGAAGGCCCGTGAGATGCCAGAGGAGGACTTGGCCAAAGAGGAGTTCGGTGCCCGGTACGGGGCCAGTGGCCCCCAACCCTCGGCTGTGCTCATCAAGCCTCATGCCCCCGAGCGCATCAGAGTGCCCCACCCCCACACACCACTTGCGGCAAGATGTGGCACGAGTTTGACAAACGTGTCGTTTGAGACATCAACTCCTTTGCGGTATGCCATCAGACATCTGCAAGAAGCGTTGGATCTCGGAACTCTTCTCCGCTGCCAACTGGAGAAGATGCCATCCACCCGGTGGCTCTTCCGAGGCTCACGGAGGCTTTGCTGAAGCTCTTGGCGGCCCCCCAGGGCCGCTTTCAAAGTGAGGGTGGCCCAGCACCTGTGGGCGCAATGTGCAGAGGTGATTTCACGGTCACTGATCGAAAAATAACCCATAGCCACAGACATCCATAGACCATAATCGACTGACCTACCCGTTGATCTCAATTGGACCAGGGGGATCTCCGTCAAATACACGCCCCCACAGACACCATGAAAGAACTTCATGTTAGCAGGACCACTTGAGGCTGCCCAGGAGGTTCTGCTCCTCGATGCGGCCACTGAGGCTCTGAGCTTTTGCAGCTGCAAGAGGTCTCGAAGCGCCTGGCGGAGCTGCAACAAGAGCTGCTGGGCAGAATGGGGCAACCTAGAATCGCTCGGGTTCAGCATGGGATAGTGGAAGGGATACGAATGAAATGGAATGAGATGGAATGAATCTGTTCATGCTTGGGATCTCTGATTCGGCCTGACCGACTCCGCAACAGACATCACACCGAAAGATCCTGACTGAATCGAAGGAATCTCACCGGGCTGTGCCACCGAACATTAGCTGTGAACATAAATCACAAGTAGCATAAGTAGCATTACAGTATCCAACTGCTCTCTCCCTGTTATGTCTCAGGTTGGTTGAGCAGAGAGATAGCCTTGGTGCTCAGAAAGAGGACGGGCAGATTTCGGAGAAGAACCGTCCATTGATCTGAACCAGGAACGTGCAGCATGCCGATGGTGTGCGATCCAATCTTCACAAAAGTTTACAAAAGTTTGTATGTGGAGCAGCATGGCCGGATTGAACACCAGTTGCAGAGATTTCACCTGTTTGATTGTAGTGGGACATCCTCCATCTAGTCGCACCATCTCGATTATATAAGGCTGTTTGTTTCATCCAAAGACTTTCAATGTCGCTGGTGGTCAACTTGCATCATTTGTATCCTAATTGGAGTAAGGCCGTTGTTGATCTCCAATTTCTGCATATTCTTTAGGGTCGCTGAAAAGGGCGCACCTGCACACCCTGCACTCCCATCACCACCTGAAAAGCAGGAGCTGGCCCAACGAGAGGCCGAACTCAAGGTGTGCCTGGTGGGAGACTGGCAAGCATGGGCGTTCTGGACGATGATCTCAATCTCCCCATGCGGCTTCGAGTCTGTTCATCATGAATGTAGAAGCTAACAGAAAATATATGAAAATATAACAAATACATTCTCACCGTTGGTGAAGTCGAATTGGGCTGACCGTAAGGAGAGGACGACCACGAGATTGACTCGACAGCACATTTGGAATTGAGGGAATCCTGAACCCGTAATTTTGGAAATGAACATTCTCCTCCAACGTTTCAGTGTAGCCTCAGCCAGGCTCAGCAGGAAGCCTTGGAGGCAAAGCCAGTGAACAGGTGCGGGATGCTTCGCCACAAAGAGCTTCAAATCGATGTTCAGCGGTGTTCGCCAGACAGCACGCTGCTGTGGTATGTCATAGGTGGTATGTCATGGTATGTTATGGTATTTGGGGATGTATACTCTCGGACTGAAACTTAGAATGAGATGTATTTGTGTGTGCATTTGCGGGGATGTACTGTGAAAGTCGGCGCTGCCAGGGACTATCCGATCCCCAGTTGGTTGACCAACTCGGCTGGGACTTTGACTCCTTGCTGCAATTCAGGAAGCCATGTTGCAGCTGTGACCAGCTGGTCAGCCAAGGAATGTGGCGGTGGTGGGCAATTCTGGTGTTGGGCTCCTAATTCTAGCTAACCACTCATTCGATAGTCCAGCCAATGCCAGATCAGATGATCTGGATGTGTATGTATTTTTTGCACATGCAGGAAAGAGAGACTCAGCAGGTTTCAGCATTCACGCTTGCTCACCAGCGGGTCATCCACATCTATCCAACCAAATAGCTCCTCCCAGCTAAGTGGGTAAACACATAGAGGCCCTGGTGGTCTCATCTTGGATCATCCGATCCTCATCAATTCAGTGCTGATGACCTGAAACAATTCGTCCGATCAGCCGATCGCATCCTCATCCGATCCCCTTTTTCCCAAGGTGGGGAAGTCCTTGCTGATCAACAAGATGCGACGGCTCAAGCCGGGCTCGGCCACTTGGGCACCCACCGGGGTCAAAGAAACCACCCTCCGCGCGGGGACCCGGCCGGTGTCGCTGTTTGGCGCCATGAGAAGGAGCGAAGTGGTATGCATCTGTGAATCAGAGGGGTGAAGGAGCTAGAAAATCTAAAGTCAGTTGGATTTGCTGAGGGCTGAGGGATTTTGCTCAAGTTGCAGGGACATTTTGCATCCAAATTAGCCGTTCCGGCTAATTTTGATTATTGCTCCCAAAGCTCAAGCGCTTTGCAAGCATTTGGAGCCAGTTGTTCTTCATGGCCTTTTTCCTCATGTGCGTCTCGTGGGTGGCCCATATATGTTCGGAGCTTGGACTCTGAACTGAACCTATGAGGCCCAACATTGTACACCTTTCCTGGCATCGACCGGGTCAGACTGCCAGCAGCTCAGGGGTTGTCGTCGTCCATGAGATGCCGTCGTCGTCCACGTCGTCGACCGTTCCGTGTGTTTTGGAGGTGGGACCTGCCTGGCGCCGGAACACCCGGCTTTCCCAAGGAGCCATTTTTGAGGGAATGCAGTGCAGCATGGGGATTGTCAAATCTACTCACAGATGCTTGCATTATTAAACTTGAAGGTGTCAAAGACGCGCAAAAACGTCTTCTATGGCAATTTTGTGCATTTCATTCACTGCCTTTCCTGGAAAAGGGACATATAGGGAAACACATGAGGTTGCAGAGAGGCTAGCAGCCACGTCCCAAAAATGAATGGAGGACTCCTATTTGCGTGACATGGGCTTGCGATACTTTGACTCTGTCTTGATGCTTGGCCTGATGACTGAACACAGCACTCCCTCCCTTCGCGTAGAGAGAGAGAGAGAGAAACAGGTTGCAGTCAGTGACGTTCAGTGACGTTTTCGCTTTTTCCATGTATATAAGGCATCTAAAACTCATGTAAAAATACAATTATATACATACAATTATATATACAGTTATACACAATATCCCAGGGTGTTCCTGCAAAAGATAGTCACTACTTTGATCTATTTTGGGATATGGTCTTCACTAACCATCATCCGCTGTGACTGACCATTTGCCCAAGCAATACCAACCTCCATGGATCCCTGACGTCACGCCGAGGATCGTCACGGCCAATCGCTTCACATCCACAGAGGTCATCCTGCGAGAGGAGAAGCCTTCAGGGACAGGGTGGACTCTGCAACTATGCAGGTAGTGGCAACGAACACAATGTTAACCCACTCGCAGACATGTAGTAGCATGTCATGTATAATTAGTAATGTGATGTAATGTGTTAGTTGAGGGGCGTTCCCTAGTTTGGAACATTTGGACGTCGCTTGATGATGAGTCGGCATGAGACTTGGGGAATTCGGGACTGTGGTGAAGATGGAGCACAGAATGGTTTTGGAGGACTCTCTTTGTGGAGCTCGGGTTCAGTGATGTGGGGCAGTCAATACACGTCAGTACAAAACACAACATTGACATACAATTGTATCATACGATTATGTCAATGTCTGGTTAGTTGCGGCAACACTAACGGGCTTCCATCATGATATATGCTTCAAATGTTTTCTTGACTGACGCAGCCGTTCAGCCGCAAGCGAATGCAACGTCAGCCCCTGGCCCTCGGTGCTCTGTCAGGGTCCCTAGCATCCCTTGGGTGGCAGTTGCTCGGGGATTTTGGTGGATTAGAGACCTCCTTACGTGATAGGCCTATTTTCGAGTGCCCCATCTGCCCTGGGCTATTCAGTGTAGGAATCGATCCATTTTCGTTGTGCCTTGGCATTCTGATTGGAGTTCTTTTGGTTCCTACGGCAGAAGCGATCTGGCTGATCAGAAGTCTGTGGGTATCTTTTCTGCGAAGGCAAGCTGCTCAACTCAGCCGTGTCACTTGGCCACTTTATCGTGAGACCTGATCGTGCATGCCCACTAGAGCTGCTCAGCTGCGAGTTGAAGAACAAGTGCTTTATCTCCGTGGCAGAGTGCAGGGTCCTGGGTCACGTATCTGGTCTATGCAAGCCAGGTTTCCATCCGACTTTGTGTTAGTGTCTGGTGCAGCTTCTGATTTAGGTGGTTCGCACAGCAAATCACACAAGCCAGTGAAGCCGTTTCTTGTCCATTTGGCCTTCAGGGATTTTGGTGCTCATTTGCTCGATCTCGTTCGCATCCACAAGGACCTTGCTTCGAAAGAGGGCACTTTGGGCCAGTCGATTTCCTTACATCCCTTCAAGACGCCTATTTTTTTGTGAAGTCTTCAGGTGTGTTCTTGTTGGAGGATCTCAGCCAGTATGAGTGAAGAAGTGGCTGATGCCGCAGAGGACTTGGAAGGTGCCAAGTTGGCCCCTAGCGATCTCTCTGTGATCTCATCATCAGGAGAACCAGATTTTGACTACCATCTCATTGCTTTTTGTGTCCCCAACGAGGGCGGAGAGACATTAAAGTTCCTTCGATTGTGGTTTCGGCCGTGACTTCAACCTTGCTTTTGGCGGTTCCCGGCTACGCCTGGAATCGGTTACTTCGAGAGAGAGAGAGAGTGCTTCCGCATCAGTGTCTCTCCAAAGTCAACTCAGTTTCAGCGCTTGCAGCGCTTGATCAGTCTAGGCATACTGCATCAGACGGAGTTTACTGTCGGATTTGGCTTGGGCTTTTGAAACCTCAGTTTGAGCCATGTTTGAACGCCGACGAATTCACCCATCCCATCTTCCCCACAGAGGACGACCAGGAAAGGTATGTGCCTTATGCGCGCAGTCTGGTGGAACTCGCCGACGACTTCTACCATTTCCTCAGCGCAGAGTCTGGTGCTCCTCAACGAGAGCCCAAAGTTTCCCGGCCGGTGGCCCAACCAGATCTGAACCGCAGGATCGACAGCTTGGAGTCTGGGATGCACGAAGTTCTGAAGGTCCTTCAGAACTTGACCGCCCCCGCTCAAGGGACGACAACAAAACCCAGAGACCTCCCCGCTTCTCCGAAGCCTTCTATCTCCCTCAGCCTCGAGATGTTTATCCTGGCTTAGCTCCGCATGTTGTTCAATCTGCTTTAGCCACGGGCGTGACTCCCCAGCAGCTGACCGAGCTTTCTCAGATGGTGGGGAAGCAAAAACCGAAACTTCCCGAGCAAGGCTTAGCAATTCCAAAAGCCAAGAAAGTGGTCAACATCCTGGGCGAGAGCGACGACGAAAACGAAGTCGAAGCAGAACCTTCGGTTCCTCCAGATCCAACGGATCCTGTCAGCGCTTCTCTGGTCAAACTGACTTCCATTGTCGAAGTTCTCGCAGAGCAGAAGAACAAGAAGAAAGGACTCAAGCAGTTGCTGGAATCTTTAGACGATTCAAATCTGCATCAGGATCTCTCCTCTTCATCCTCTTCGAGTTCAAGTCGGAGGCATCCTGGAGTAGTAGCAACTCTGAAGAAAGCCCTCAAAGAGGGCCCCAACGAGTTGTTTTTACTGATGCAAGAAAGGATGCTCGTAGATTTTGGTGTTCCGGAAAACGCTCCAGGGACTGGGTTGATCTCTCCGACTTTTCCATCATGGCTGGAACATCGGTCCCGCATTCCGAACCTAGCTTCTACGGTCAGGATGGCTTGGGCGATCGCCGGAGCATTGGATTTGATGCAGCAGGATTGGTGGGCAGAAGCTCGTTGCAGACTCTTGCTCACCTTAGGTCAGCTCGACCAAGTTGCCAGCAGCAGAGGGATCCCTCGAAGAGCCACCTCCCTTTACTTCATTCAGTCGCCATGCCTTGCCAGATGCCGCAGAGAGCCAGGTTACCAAACTCTGGCCGGTCACTTGGGCAGACAGACGCCTTCATGCATCGTGTAAAGGAGTTGGACGACTTCGCAGAGAAAAGAATGAAATTTGGCAAGAGAGGAAAAGATCCGAACCCCTTGAAGAAACAACAAGAAGATTCCCAAGGAAAGGGAAAAGGTGCCGGGAAGAAGGGCAAGAACAAGAGCAATCAGACTTCAGCGCAGGAGGAGAACGAGTCCGGCGGGAATCCCGCCAACCAGTATTGATCATAAAGAGTTTGACTGGTATAATTTCAGTGCATCATGAGAACAATGCAACTCAGGTTCCAGACGAACCTCCTTTTAGTGCTGGCAAATACTCAGTTCCTGGGAGTAAGGCTTCGACCGTTTGTCCGCGCCGGTGGTGGAATTCATGTTTTCGATTCATCCAGCGCAACAAGACAGATTTTGGATTATTTCTGAAGTCTTTTCATCGTCGTGCTGGCCATCCAGATAGTTCTGTTAGCCCTCTAGACGCCAACTTTTGGCCTATGCCCCTCCCGTTCCCAGCTGTCCTGACTCGCCGAGAAGACAGGCAGGTTGATGATCGAGAAGAGATTAGTTTCAAGAAAGGCATCAACCTTTGTGTAGCTGCTCTAAACTGGCTCCATCTCAGGAGGCCGACCTCCTGTCCTGAAGCTCTTTTGCTGTTTACACCTTTGAAGCCTACTCAATGGCGCGTCGTCAGACAGATCGAGCGGTGCATGTTGGCGTGGAAAGAAATTGATCCTATTACAGCTGAGGACATAGGCAGGTCAGCAGGTAAAGTTGAGAGCATCGAAGGAGCAGTTTCCCAGCTTTCTTTGTTTTTAGATTCCTGGACGGCTGATTTGATTTCCTCCCACTGCTACAGGTCCATGTTCCGCTTCCTCCAGATTCACACCTAGCAATTTTGCTCCGGGACTCCAGAAAGTGTCAGCTGGGGACATCATCGGTCAGTTGACGCACCAAGCAATCGTTGTGGCTAAACCGATCGAAGCTGATAGACTCGAGTTTAAGGGCAGACCAGCTTTTGATCCAGTTCCTTTTATGGATGAGCAATCGAGGGCTATTTTTGAGCGCCCACTTGATCAAGCTCTTCCTTTGTCAGAGACGAACCACCAGATTCCACGTCTCCGTGTTCATGGCACGCGCGCTGAGGTTTGGAAGCTGCTCACCAAGCTTGATGAGTCCGGGCGCCTTGGACTGATTCCGAATGCTGAAGTTCATCGGGGCTTGCAAGCGGGATTATTCTGCGTCCTCAAAGACAGTTCTCGAGACCGCCTGATTTTTGATTCCAGGCCCTTCAACATCTTGGAAACCCCTCCACAGCGCTTCATCAAGGCAATGGGGGCCGGCACCACTTTGACGGAGCTTCAAGTTCCTGCCGACTCCGTTGTTTTGAGCTCTGGAACGGGCGTGAAAAAATTCTATTATATATTCTTGTGAAGTATCTCATCAACGACTTGTTCGAAACTCTTTGTTGTTGACTGCGGTGCCTCATGAAGTTAGTTCTTTTTCTTGTTTTCAAGATAAGTTTTGGGAGAATCTAAGCCGCTGTTTTTGGACTTCGTACCCTTGCGATGGGGGACGCGTGTGCAGTTGAACTGGCACAGACCGCTCGTTGTGGCATCACGGTCCAACTTGGTCTTCTAAATCAAGACACCCTCGTATCCATGTGCTGTCCTCCCCCGAGAGGACCTCTCGGGTGTGGAATATATTGACGACTTGCTGATTTTTAAAGAGATCATCGCCAGGAACTCTCTTCCTCTTGATGGACGGCAGACCTTGTCGGGGCGCTGGATGCAACGAGCTCTGGATAGATATGTTGATCTGGATCTTAGTCCTCATCCTTCAAAGACCTTTATTGGTAGCGAAGAGTCTGAGATTTGGGGCACTCTCCTAGAAGATAACCGTGGCTTTGTGCGAGCTTCTTTGAAGAGAGTCATTCCTAGTCTCTTTGCGACCATAGGTATTTTGAAGATTGGTGTCACGACAGTCAGCCTGTTAGACATTTTGTAGGATTTTGAAGGTGTGTTTTGAAGCGCTTCATCGCCAAGAATCACGTGGAGCCATCATTCGACTTTCACAAGCTTTGAAAGATGAGCTCTTCCTTTGTGCTGCACTTGCCCCATTGGCTGCTACCTGCATTAAGGCATCCAACAGCCCCTGGCTCTATGAAAGCGATGCTTCAGGCTGGGGCTGGGCGGTTGTCAAAGCAGAGCTGCCTCAGTGGCTTCAGTCAGAAGTGCATCGACATCGGTTGACTAAGTCAGTTTGGAGTAGAATGCTTTCACCTCTCAAGACCATTCAAAGACTTAAAGGCATCCTTCCTCCTTCTGATGAACTTCCTGACGGTGTTGTTTTAGCTTCACACCCTCTTCATATTGAGCTGGCTTCTTCTTTGCAATGTCGGTTCGTTTCCACAAAGCCAGGGTTGCGCTGCACATCAATATATCGGAAGTCCGCAGCATGGTCGAAACCGAGAAAGCCGAAGCAAAGAGATCTTTTCCTTCACGCTTTTTCCAACTAAGTGATGTCAAGTCGCTTTGGGTTGTTGGGTTAGAGGTCGTTCCAGTAGTTATGCCATCAACCAAGAGCTTCAACAAAGTCTTCCTTGGCATGTAGGCTGTGGGATGATTTCAAACGCTGGTTATGTTCCAACAGAATTGAATTCAGCTGACGATCCAACGCGTCGTGTCAGAGTCCGAGATGTGGCCAAACCACCATGCAACTGGACGTGGCCGCCCGAGCGCAGAAGTGTAGAAGATACTTTCGAGCTTTTCGACCGGTGGCTTAGAGGATATCAGGCCGATGTACTTACAGTGTCAGGTGTTCCTGGTTTCGACGATTTGAAGCAGAGTTTTGAGGAAGGTTTTGTTTTGAGCTCTTCGCAGGGTTCGAGGGAATTTCTTCAGCGCAATCATCGCGAGTGTTTGAAGAGACGACAGTCGAAGGCATCACAGGTCCTTCCCCTTCGACCAATGGTGGAGTCCTCTGTACAGGGGAACAAGCCCGAATTAAGTGCAAACATTGATGAATCCCTTGAGCAAGTGGGCAACGCAGATTTTCTTGATTTTGAGTCTCCACTGTGAGTTTCTCTGACCAAGGCTGCGTAGGAGCTTTTGTGCAGATTCCCAAGAAGTCGGTTTTTGATTCCTCGTTCAGCGGGCCGGAATCCTGGCTGGTGACCTCAAAGACGGGGGTATTTAGGCCTATATTCTGGTCAAGGAGTAGCAAAAAGTCTAGTTGACTATGGACTATGCTGGGCTCTCACTTTTGAGATTGAAGACGGTTTGGACCAAGATCTTTCAGTACAATCCACCAGGAAAATGACTTATTGATTTGATCCGAGCTAAACCTTTCTTTGGAGTAGGGTCAGCCTTGTTTTCTTATTCTTTCTCAAGGGCCGTCCGACCTCCAGTATGGTCACGAGCTGAACCCAGAGGCTTTGTTGTTTTGTTAGCTAACATGGAGCAGCGAATACATGACAACAACAGCCATTCGAAGTTTTGCGCAGATGTGGTCACTGAATTACTGGGCATTCGCCACTGGGCTGAGAATCCTGATTCAAGTTTTCTCTGGCTTCAACCTGAGTGGCAAGCTCTTGGGGCTGGGGATTTGTCGAAGAGTTTCAGACTGGACTACTGCAGACTGAATTAACCATGGAGAAAGAGAACGAATCTTCACAGACCTTCATCTCCAAGGTCAGAGCTTGTTTTGCAGTAGAGATCACAGGCATGTCAGACTATATAGTTGGATGGTCCAAGAAATACAAGACCCCAAAACACGTGTTGCACAGGTCTATCCCAAACGACTGTGTTTGTGGCTAGCGACAGCAATGCTGATCGACTCTGGTCTTTTGCCCGAAAGGAAAAAGCTGGACGTTTCTGCAGCCGCCCGAGCGCAGCATAAGCGAATAGGAGAAGCGAAGACACCAGGTCCTAGACGAAAGAAGTCTACTGTCAGAAGTGCATCTACACTCGATGAGGTTCTCTTGGTCGAAACATCCACTGAAGAGCTTGGTTTCAGAGTTTGGCAGTGGGGCCAATCGCATTTGGATGTCGAGACTTTTGAATCTTTGAGTGGATGCCTGTTCACTCTACCTCTCCTGCTACATCTTTTGGACGCTGTAATGTCAGCGCGGTGACTCCATTTATCTTCTCCGACAGATCCTCACCTATGAGACCTGAGATTCGACCGCATCTTGGCATGGTTTGGCAACTAGTAAGTAAGTGGGAACTCCAAGAACCTGTTTCGCACCGGGTCCCCCTCCCTGCTGCCATTTACAGAGCCATGGTTTCTCTCAGCATCCTGTGGTCCTGGTTCCATGTGGCAGGAATTTTAGTTCTTGCTTTTGAAGGCATTTGCAGGCCTGGCGAAACTTTGAGAGCGAGCAGATGTGATCTTTTGTTGCCTTGCGACCTCCCAAATTAAGATCACACCACTGTTTTCTTAAAAATCCTGAACCCAAAGGGAAAGCGCAGAGGCATTGGAAGTGTTCAACACGCAAAAATTTGCGGCCTTGACTTCGCACTTTTCCTGGAGTATGTTTTTGGGGGATTGAAATCTGAAGATCCTTAGCTTTTAGGTTCTCCAGGCATGTTCAGAAGACGGTGGGATTTGCTCTTGAGAGCTCTTGACATTCCTTGTGCAGTTGGTCTTACTCCAGCCTCATTGAGAGCTGGGGGAGCTGTCAAGTCTTACAGATCAGACACTCCGATTCAGAACCTGACGTGGGACATACGGTTGAAGAATGTATATACCCTGCAGCACTATCTGCAGCAAGCCGAAGCTTTGAGTATTTTCCCTCAACTCCCCTATTCTTCTCAATGCCAAATTCGTAAATGTTCTGCCCTGTTTGATCAGCTGATTCGAGAGCACAGGGCCACCCTGGCTGACAGTTATTAGATGGGGACGCGACACATCTCCTTCGCCTTGCTTGGCGCTGTGTCTGGTCCCTTCCAATAGGCGGATGTGTTGGCTTTGCTTGGAAGACGACTGCAGCGCTTGACTTCTTTTTTCAACACTTGGATGCAGTTCCTCCTTCACTACGCCAACCTGCTCGCTCGCCTTTTGTTGTGACAGTTAGACCAGACAGAAGCCTGGATGTAACAAGTTCAGAGCTGCAGAAGGAGAGCAAACATGCTTCAAATGTTTTCTTGACTGACGCAGCCGTTCAGCCGCTCCCCCGCGGCCACCCTGGATGTGTTGGCTTTGCTTGGAAGACGACTGCAGTGCTTGACTTCTTTTTTTCAACACTTGGATGCAGTTCCTCCTTCACTATGCAGTTCCTCCTTCACTACGCCAACCTGCTCGCTCGCATTTCGTTGTGACAGTTAGACCAGACAGAAGCCTGGATGGAAAAAGTTCAGAGCTGCAGAAGGAGAGCAAAAATGTATATATATATCTTTATATAGTTCTATAACAGCACCCTCCAACAGGTCACCAGTTGACACCTGTCAGGGCCTAACAACCCTCCAAAGGAGACGTCTTGGAGGGTGTAAGTGATAGATATATGTATTTGTGTGTGTGAGTGGGTGCGATTAACTATTGTCAAGTGACAACTCTTAAAGATTCACAACAGCTCTTTGTCACTGTCTGTCACTTGAGTCGAGGAGCTTGAGAAATACGATGTGCCTTATTTCATGGCGCGGGCCTAGGGACTAGCAGCAAGAGGGATTGACGTAGCCAGGAAGCATATACTTCCTGGCATGGTTGGGCGGTTGCTCACGGCCTGTTCAGGAACCATACCCACATGCACATGACCACGTGCCGAGGTTAGAACGAAGATTGACCTCGATGTGTGGAATAATAAGGAGGATAACCGAGTGGAGGAGGCACGTTGAACTCGTTGAATTCGAGTTTATCGACCCTGGAGCCTCCCTAACGGTCAGGCCGTTACTCTGAAGAACATCCGAGATGAGCTTGCTTGCCATGGCGCCAGGGTCCCTGGTGGAGCCCACATCAATGAGCTCACGATACTTCCAGCAGAGGATTCACTGAATTTGTTGAGTTGACCATTATATACAAGTCACCGAGGTCAATCGCGTCTACTTGGTCTCCTCGCGCGAGCCCGACCGTTGGGCAGCCTGGTGACCAGTGAGACAGTGACCTTCAAATCGACGCGGACGTTGGATGTGGAGAGTACTGTCACGAAGGTCATGCCTCGGCCCCTTCTGTCAGGTTGAAACTCCTTATGACTCTGTGCATGATTAATCTAGTCCCGACGGCGCGGGTCCGGTCGATGCAATTTGAGGTTATGACATGCCCGCGCTCTTGGCCGATGCTTTCCCTGGTGTACGGGATTTCCTGGATGCTAGCAGCTTCCTCTTCACAGGAGGTGGGTTCGTGATGATTCGTGCATATAGGACTGTAGCTCAAAGGCATGGACCTTTCTGTCAGAGACATTTCCACAGCTTTGTAGAAAAACTAGACCATGTCTTTGAATGGCCTCCTGCGCAACATACATGCCACCCCTTGCACACGTGTTGTCGCCTGTGATTCTACAGATTGACATGTCAAGCGCCCCGCAGGCGAGTCAGATGGTTGGGGGGAATCATGGTCAATGCCAGTTTTGTGGTTTGAACCTGAGCAAGCCAATTCTGAAGACCCGATACCATCCCAGAAGTTCACATTCGGACTATTGGCACTCAGGTCTGCCATCATTGCAGGCCTGGAAAACATTTTTTGCATTGATCCATGTTTTGACGCTTCCGGGTTTCTTCGTGGTTTCGGTTCGGCTACGTCGCCACTTTGCGTCAGGAATACAAGGACAATGGCGCGATGCCTTGGAAGATCTGCCCCTAAGCTTGAGGGAAAGCGGGAAAACACTGGTAAATGATGATTTAAGGCGGTGGCTTACGCGCCTGTTGCTATATAGTGTGACAGAGTCATGCTGGATCAGGTCCACTAACGGGGGTCAGCGGCCACCCCAAACCCAATTTTGAGCTCAATGGAAGACTTGGGAGGGCGGGGAATGCTGTCAATGTGTGTCAGTGAGTGTCAGGAATCCAAGCCTATTCAACGAGATATCTATTCATTTGATAGCTTATTAGACCCTTGCGGAGGCTCTACGTGGTGGACGGCACGGACGTTCACATCACGCGTGAGAGCGATGGTCAAACCGCCTCCATTGCTCTCACAGAGCATGATGACAAGGTGCGCCTGGAGGGGTTTCAGATCTTTGAACTGCCGGAAGCTGGGTGTTTTTGAGCCAGACCGGGGTGTTTTTGGGGCACACGGGGGGGGGGGGCACAGAGTGGCGCCGTTACCGGGATTCTCCCCTTCTGTGTGCGCCCTGAAGCTTGAGTACAGTAAAGGATTAAAAAGAATATACAGGAGATCGCGGAGAATGTGCTGAAGATAGATGACGAGTGAAATCCAGTGAGGTTCTTTTCTTTCTCGGCTTTCGCTCTCAGCCCGCTAGGGTTGTATATATAGTTTCAAGACCTTCCATTTGCATGTGCCCATGCAGTGTATTAGCGAAAGCCTTCCACTTCCTTCTCTTCGCTGGGCGGCATGGCATCAGTGGCCACTTGCCGTGTCCGTTCCTACTTTGCTGACTCAATGCCTGCCTGACACCGACACAGGTGTGGTTGCAAGAGACCTGGTATATCGACATGGCGTTCCTGACTCAGTTGTTATTTTGTTGCAGGACGCCATGTTGGCCACCTGTGGTCAGGACGCACCCAACCGAATAGGCTAGCGGCTAACGATTCAACAACTTCTATCTAATTACAGTGACTTTGCACCCTCACCATCATGGTTCTCATTATATAATAGCCTTCAATTTCCGCCCCTGTCATTGACATAAAGATAGAAAACATCTATTCTATACAGGATGCATATTCCATGAGCCCCCACCAAGTCACAGACTTGTGTCGCCCAGGTCCGTGGGCAAGGCGCGGGAAAGCACCGAGCTCCGATGGATCCCAACGGCGACTTGGCCGCGGTTCACGCGGTTGGCTCGTGGGTTTAGACGGTGGATCGTACACGAACCTCGAATCATGCAGAATGATGCAGAAGAGAAGGGTGCTGCCTGACCACTAAGTCACTTGAGAGATGGGGTGCCTGAAGGCCAAATCCTTTTGACTAGGGCCTAAGCATGCTTAAGTTTTCATTTGCAACTGACTCTTTGGTCTGAGGACATCTCGAACAAACCTCGGGTTTGGAGATGGTGCGGATGAGACACCCTGCAATGTGCAGTTCAGGCTCAGCACAGAAGTTGCATCGAGTCTGTTGCAGGACAAGCCAGAAACTTCTGGTTTGGTGTGTTGAATGCGTGTCAGCTCTTCTGCAGCAGCTTTATTTGCAGAAATTGAAAAAAGGGTGGGTGATGTTGAACCCATGCATGAGTACTGTACTGGGCTTGCATAGAGATGCCCTTTTGAGCATTTTTGTGAGTAGTACTCAAAACTGAGGCCAGCCGGTTGCCAAAGGCAGCAGATGGCCTTTGTACATAGAAGCAGCCCGCTTGGGCTTTTATACACCTTCCACGTCCACGTGACTGGATTTCTGCTGGTCCGTGAGCAAAAAGTGGGGGAAGATGGGTTCAGATGGTCCCAGGTGCCATGGAAGACTTGGGCAAGAGGGCGGCGCAGGGGCAATCCTGCCCTGCACAGCCTTGACGCAGGCCAAGCCTTTGCTGGATGAAGCTCGGGATTATCTGGAAAGCCCGCAGCTCTTGCAGGCGTTGAGGCCGCAGCGAGGGGGCGACAGGGCCAAAAACATCGCAGAACTCCACCTTCAAGATACGAAGGTGTGGGGAATTTGAGGGAGACACATGCCCCAAGCGTACCTGTTGCACATGCACTCTGAGGCTGAACGCAACAGGTGGCAGAAAAAATAGAGTAGATTGAACTTCCTCCTCAGTCTACTTACCCATGGACCATGGACATTCAGTACTATCTCATCGACGACTTACTGTCAATATTTTCCAATTCAAGAATCATTCTTCCCCGGTTCTTTTCAACAAATATTCTTTTGATGTGTTATTTCTTCAAGTTCCCTTTACATCGCATATGTGTTGATTTTTGTTTGTCATGTCTTATTTCCCAAACCGTGGGGTTTGTGACGTCCGCCCGCGGACCGCGTCGCGGACCGCGTCGCGGACCGCGTGTCGGGGACCGCAGATCGGTGACCTCAGCGGCCGCCGAGCGATTGCCCTTCGATCTGGGAAAGGCCACCAACAAGGCATGACATTCCGAAGGTTATGGTCCTCGTCTGGTGTCACAATGAGAGGTTGGACGGACTGAACTAGGTGGGGTATAATGTTGCTAGAATTATTCTACTTGTTATATTGTTTCGAAGGCCGGGACGGATAAGACCCCCGACAGAATCAGAGATATGAGAAGATGTGGTACAGTACGCAGATGTTGCCCTCTCAGCCACGTTTTATCTAATGCTAATAGGTTGGAGGCCATCGCTTTTAGGTTGGAGGCCATCGCTGCATGCTGCATGCATAATTTAAATGCCTGCATGGTGCTGTAGAATGTCAATGCCTTCCGCTCGGCCAGGCTGAAGCGCTCAAGGACTGGAAGATGTAATGTCGCCGTATGAGCTTCGTGTGGGTGTCTCTTGGTCAACTTATCGCCTTCACTGAAGTCTGTTCATCACATTGTATCACTTTAAGTGTCATGATGTAGTAACCTCATTATCGACAACCTCCTTTCTGACTGGATGATCATTATGCCCAAGGGCTTCAATGTTTCAATCTGAGCACGTAGTGGTTTTGCTGGGGACGATTCTGGCAAGACGCATGTGTGATTTAGCTGTAGCTTCCCTGCTCCAAGCCATACAAGTACTTTTGCTTCATGATTCTTGATGCTTCCACTGATCAATCTGCCACGTTCGGGGTCATAGGAGGGAACTGTCCCACTGGCTGCTCTTTTCGGTGGCTGCATCTCGTTGGCGAAAGAGGTCTTGCAGGAGAGCTCCTGTCCCTTGTGCCTTGGGGATTTGAGCTGTTCTGGGGATGATGCGGTTTCTTTCTGCCTTTTATGGCAAGGCAAATGCCAGATTGGGCCATGACGTCGGTTATTTTTTCTCAGTGCCTCCGCAGACGTCAGTTCAACTCTCCATCCTGATGAGAGTTGCATCACTCAGTCGCATCACTCAGTCTCCCGGGCAAGGACTCAACTTGCACAGAGGCCTGGGAGAGTCTACGGGCGATGTGGATATTGTGTGCTAAGAGGCAGCTGGGTGCTGCCGCAACCCTCCACCTGCATGCATGTTTGTTTCTCACAACTTCGTATACCGCCGAATTGTTGTAAAATGACACAGGGCGGTTCTGAGTGTGTAAAACGGATGTCTTGTAGCTGATTCCCGGTTTCGGCACACATCAACAGCGTTAAACTACCAGACTCGTGGAATACAGTTACTAAGTGTTTGAGCAAAGCGAGCTCTTGTTTTTGGCAAACCCTGCAATCTCCTGCATGCGGCCCTTGTGCCTCAAGAGCTTACAAAGACGATATCGAAATCAGGTCTTACCTGGTGCCCGAAAATGACCAACATGCATCCAAATGTCAACTTTCAACACCAGAAAGAGTAGGATGAGTAGGTCGCCTGGGCCAAATGGCCGCCACAGGGTTTGGGCGCCCACACGCCAGGCCTTCATCCAAGCCTTTGCTGATCAGACCGTGAGGGACCTTGGAGAGCCACGAAGGACTTTCTTGAACAACCCCCACCCTGCAACTCTTGTGGGAGCTCCTCCTTGTAGCTGGAGATGATATATCCGTGTACCATCTGCGGTTTTGGTGGTCAGGGTGTTGCTTGGTCAGGTGATCAGCCAATTTTGCGAAGCGCTCTACTTCCAAGAGACGAAATGATGCACGGTGAGTGCTGGCGACCTGAGGGACAGTGTAGGGACAGGTCGTAGGACCTGTCGACCTGAGTGGTGACATTTGGGAGTGACCGTTTGGTCTCCAGAACGCCCGCGCGTTGTTCGTTTCATAGCAGGCGTTGTTGTACAAACAGGGGTTGTGGTTTCGTGGAGGAACAGCTGCTTTGGCCTCAGGCGAGAAACCGAGCAGGATTTGGGGTGCCACAGTCCCCACTGCCCATCCTCACTGTTCAGATGGTTAGCCGTTTAGCCGCGATGGTGAGCTCCCAAGTTGTCCCCCAAGTCTGTGAGCCACTCGTTTCGTCCGCCTGCGTGGCGTCTGTGATGCTCACCAAGTGTGGATGCTCCCAACGCCACGCCGGTGGCAGGAACTTTTTAAGGCGATTCGGAAGGGACACAGTTTCCCCGGCTCAAGCAGAAGCGTTCCGTTGTGCAGACTGCAGTCAGATCTACTCAGTGCTTACCATGTTGCTTTGCAGTTTGACCCTCTTGTCTGCGCAGAAGTTGCGTTGGGCAAAGAGTAGCGCAGAAGTTCGACACAAAAAGATGCCGCCACCGCAAGTAGGTGAGAGGCCATCGCGACGAACGGAACAAGAAGCTACTAGCAACATTTAGTAACAATGGAGTATTGTAGGCTCAGGGACCGCCTCGGTGGCTTGAGTGGTCTTTTGTGGCTGATCTCTGAGGTCGTGGTCTTCACGGCCTCTGCAGCCATCTATGCGGACAAAGTGCTCGACGGGCTGGATCCAGGCGGATTGGACATAGAGAGGTGGAGTGGCAAAGGCATGGTTCAGTGGGAGAATCCCAAAATGAAAGCTATCGAAGTAGCTGTAGATCACTGAGTCCGAGAGAGATCTTAAATTCATTTGATTCCCCTTCCGCATTCCACTCGGTGGCGTCCATTCCCTTCGCGGAGCACGTCTGACATGCTACATCAGTTCATGTGCACTTCTTGTGCCATGGAACTTGTCCCAACACCTCTTGTCCCCGATGCCGGACGGTCAGGACGCAAGCTGATCGCACACCGCCTCTACCGAGAGGTGCCGGGCAAACGACCGGGAACACCTCTGTTGGACCAAGCAGGACCTAACAAGAGGGACCCGTGTGTCTCTCCCAGCTCAGGTTCTTCTCTTTCAAATAGCTGTGCCTCCACCAATGCCAGAAGGGACATGTTGACAAATTATATGCGGAAACATGTCTTATTTGGAGAGGTCCTCATATACAAGCCATCTCAGAACCCACTTTCTCCGCGTGCGCGTTTCGCTCAGCAAGGCTTGCTCAGAGCTCGCGGGAGGCCATTTCAAGGCTTGAGGGGTTGTGTTTTTCACTGAATGTAATAGGGTGGATGTATGTGGATGGCAGGATATCCAAGTTTAGTTTCAACTTTCCAGTTTGTTTGTTCCGTTTGTGCCCGCTGCCGTTGACGCCTGTGGCGGCTTCTGCTTGCTTGCCAGGACTTGCGCCGCCTCGGGAGGCCTTTGGATGCGAAGAGCCCAGCGTGCGAGGAGGCATTGGACGAAGACTCTTTGGGCCTCATCACTGTAGTTATCCTAAATTTATCTTGGTTTTGAGAAAGGATCCTTAGCCAAGCAGTTTGACATTGAGACGGCTTCTGTAAAGGTGGAGTGGCCCATGACAGCCGAGCTGAGGATTTACTCTTGGTGGACAACTCCCCATTGGCACTAGGCCTTCTTCCAGAGAATGGGATGTTGGCCTTGCTGGCTCGTCCTTCCAGTGTCTTTGCTAGCGTTTGAGTGGGTATAAGCGGTATAAGGGGTGGTCAGATGCGGTCAGTGGGTCTTCTCTTTCGAGATGCATGCCGATGTGCCGCCAGATCACCAGCTGGTACGGGGACGACGAGAAGGACATGACAGTTGCGGCGGTTGAGGTGATGTGCTTCTGTGTGCACATGCCATTGAACAGAGTATATAGATGCTCCGGTCGGGTCATCTGGGAAAAGAACTGAGGCGGCTTGAGCTATCTCGGGGAGCGGGAGAGCGAGAGAAAGAGAGGGAGGGAGGGCGGGCGGGCGGGAGGGAGGGAGGGAGGGAGGGAGAGATCAAGAACCTTGCAGGCCTCGTGACTTGTGGGAACTTGTGGGAAGTTCCCATCCCCGAAGCCCTTATCAGCTCAAAATCCATGAGAGTGCTGGCTATGCAGACCCGAACTTTGAACAATTTCGCACCACCTGTACAGTTTACATCAACATGTTGAACAATGTTCCGGCATATTTGGTCAGACCCTGCCTGTTCAAGGTTGATCTTCAATAAATCTGGAGCCCCCCGACTGGCTTGTGTTCCTTATTTGGGAGTCACGCCCCCCGCAGTCACGCTGCCGGCCACCAATGGCCCGGCTCCACTGGCTTGATTCTGCGGGGGCCCGCTTTCTGGATCCTGAGGCGGTGGGAGACGAGTGGGGAAGGGTGCTGGGCTCACGAAGTCAGTTGAGGGTGAGACATTTGCCACATAGAAGGCCTTTTACCATTGGTTTGGTTGGCTTATAGAGGGGATACAACAAGGTGTACAACCAAGGGGTATATGGTACCAAATCGACCCTTCTATTATTCCCAAGAGGGCAGTTGGAGATTCTATACACACCATGCAGAAGGTTCAACACATTTTCCCACCTTTATATCCTTTATGCACACAAATATGCACATTGTATTCAAATACACTTGCTGCAGTGAGGACCCTTTAAACTTCCAAAACAGGGAGAGTCGAAATGCCCTTTCAAGATGCATTTGGACTATTCGGTTTCTATCGAGTTTGTGAGCAGAAGCTCATTTTCCTCATCTAAACTGGGCCCAGGCCTTTGTGGCTGAGCTCACCCGCCAGAGCTTCGCGGTGTGCGCTGTGCCCCTTTGGCGTGCGGCCCCTGTGGTGGCAGAGCTCGACCGGGCGACGCCACGCGGTTCAAGTGGCCACAGCGGAGGCTTCGTGTGGAGCTTCAAACGGCAAGGAGAGCTGAAGGACGGGTGGAGCTTTGGGAAAGCACAAGGAGTGGTAGATGATCACTTCAGGGGTAGGTGACCGGCAGTGGTCACTCCAGTTTTGCTACTTTGAGTTGCCTTTACTTTGTCTTTCTTCTTTACGGCGAAGCTTTAATTATCGTCTTATGCCAGGTCAGCTTGGCTTCGGTCTTCTTGTGCGCAGGAAAGGACGCAGGTTCGGCGCACGAGCCTGGAAGCTGCCGATCCAAATGACTTTATGCTGTGCTCCTTTGAAGTCATGGTTGCCTGCCTGCCTTCAGTTGCGATCAAAGGCAAACATCGCCGACATCGCCTTGGGCCATCGGTCGGAAAGGCAAAACATGCCCAGTCGGGGGGTTTTCACCGCTTGACCGCTTGACCTTATCTATATATATATATAATGTCCATTGGGCGCTTTTTTGGACAAGTTTCCCGACTGAACATGCAGGCAGCTCACTCAGTCCAGGCTTTAGCTCAAACGGAAGGCCTCCAAAAATGACTCTTATTCCAAATCAGCGAAGGTACTTCAGTGGTATGGGCCGGGGATGCGGTTTAGGGGTTAGGCTACGTTAGGCTTCCCTGCACCCCTAGGAAAGCCTCGCGGAAGTGGCCATGGAAGCCTGGTGTGCATCGCAAGGGCTTCCAGTGGCAACCGCCAAGCAGAAGTTTGGGGATCTCTCGTTTGGCAACTCCCAGGAGGTGTCGTTGTTGAAGGGAAAACGTCCAGGTTGTTGGCCTCCACATTGGCTGTGTTCGATGGCGGCCACAGAAAACCCCAAATCCTCGTTGTAAGACGTTCGATCGAAATTCGGCAGGAGGGGAAGGGGAAGTCCGTCTTGAACCTCTACCACTACTTCAATCTGGAGACCTGTGATGAGGAGCCCTGCCGCTCTCACGCAGATCCTGGGCTTCTCACCGTTCTGTGCCGCTCCACCGAGCCTGGGCTACAGGCCCTGCACCCGCTGAAGCCCGGTGGGGCGCCAGGGCAGCCAGCGGCCTATGAGGACAGCTGGTGCGACCTGGAGCCGATGATGGATGCTTTGGGCCAAGGAGACCTGGGGAATCCTGAAAATATGGGCATGCTTTGAGGGTTTGACACCTGACCTGGCCGGTGTTTAAAAAGAAAAGGGGGCCACAGCAGCAAATCAGAACACATGGTGGGAAAGGAAGATTCAAGCACTCACTTGCAGAGGAGAGGAGCCCCATGTGCCCTTCTTGATTTTGGTGGGTGAAACTCTGGAACGTCTCAGTGGTGGCTGGCATCCAGCATGTCTCCATCGTGTGCAGCCCAGTGTGGTGCCAAACCGGCCGCGCTTCAATATGGCATTTGAGCTCCGACCACGGTGTAACGTTTGGCATCCCTGGTCCGAGCTGGCCAAGGAGCAAGATCCCAATGAAGAGAAACAGCGCAGAGGAATGGTAGATGAGAGGTGAAGCTAGCGAATGTGCCGTTCAGTCTTGTAGAGATGCTCATGATGGTCAATGTGTTTGTCAGTTTCAGAAGATGCGGGACTGTCAAAAAAAGCCGCACGGAGGCCCGCAATGTCTTTGGACCAAGCTAGGGCTGGTCAAAACCGGTGCATGCACCATGCAAGTCATGGTTGCAATGCGGCCCACGATGTACAGCCTGCGACAGGTGCGAAAAATGTCTTGGACTTTGGTGCAGAGCAGTGGTCGGGTGAGAGGCATGTCCTCATGACGGCGGCGAGCAAGTTGCCAGGTGTACTATAGAACAGCAACACCCGCTAATCCATTTCCAATCCTACCCCTTGTGGTTTCAGATGCAACCATGTTCATGGAGACTTTCAGCGACCATCAACCCTCCAAATCTGATTCCATTGACATCCATTGACCAAGTATTTGAGCAGAGTGTTCCGCTCGTATTGACTTCGATTGCTGTCGCAGCATCATGTTCCGTCGTGGGGTAACAGTATATAAACATCTATTCTATTATATAAACGGTCTCATGACGGTCCAAATTCCCTAACTTTGGGACTTCTGCATTTCAATGATAGGAAGAACTGACATGGAAGGATTTAAAACGCACCGTTGCCATGAACGCTTGGCTGCCACAATCCAGTGAATCCCCTTACGGTCACTTTTCGGACACCTCTAGCTGAAGACTTCGACCTCAATAATCCGATAGGCCACGGTTTGATCGAAGCCTTAAGCGGGGGTCTATGCTGGTTCCACTCCCAGGTCTCATGCTGGTTTCGGACTTGGGGGGGCGGGCTGTCCAGCCTTGGGTCGCAGGTCGCAGGCGCCGGTAGGTGTCAAGCCTTCGGTGCTCAGGACACCGAGCTTTCGGTGCTCATGGGCATGCTGGCGCAGGCGATCGGCCCCAAGCAGGGCTGCATGACGGCAGAGGGAATGAGCTAAGGATGGTACCTGGGAAGGGGTCGTCAGAAGAATTGAGTTGTCATGTTGGCGCTGGTGTGTGTCCAAACCAACGCTCCAAGCAGAAACTTCTTACTTAGTTGGCTTGGATCTTGCATGCGCATCTTCCATGCATTTGCTGACTGTGTCATACACTGATATATGCATGATATGCTTATATAATTCATCTTAACGTGGTGGTGACTCGCCTTCGGATGCTGCTGGTGTTGAGGGTCCAAGGTGGTCATGCCTCAAGTGCATCATGAATTGTCTTCAGTGAAACTGTGAGACGACGAACACAGCGGGTGGATCTCGGAATCTCCACGCCTAACTAGACCTACCTGTTTTCTCTCTTCAGCAAACTGACAAAGAGACATTCTGGCAGCCCTGGCATTTCTCCAGCCTCGGCCTGCCTTTCTTTCACCGCCCGGCTTTGGTGCGTGGCTCGTAGCTTGCGGGCGCCTTGAGCGCGTGTAGAGGGGCCACGCGGGCCTTCCAGCGGCAGGTGGGGGATGACAGAGAGAGGAGATCTGAGTTAGACCAGATCCAGCCTTAGATCAAAGGAGACCTGGCCTTAGATCAGGGGAACATGCTAAGAGTTTGACCTAAGGCCAGGTCCTACCTTCCATTCGCCCACACAAAAAACGTGCAGGTGGCGCTGGCGTGAGCCGCACCATGGCCGTGTGTCTTGTACTGCAGATGTGACCGCAGATAGATCTCCAGATATTTGAAACACCTATACTCTCGACTAGTGACAAAGGAGTTGTAAAACGTATGGTGGGTTTTACAACTCCTATGTCATGGACTTTAAAGTAGAGAAACACATCAACACATGGTCACACAAGAATAGCTTTAAAAAACAGAAAGCTGCCTGAAAAGATGAATAAATGACGTGAGATAGGAGTTGTAAGTACCAGGAGGCATGATGAAACATGATGAGCAGGCCGATTCTTATGTCATTTGTTCTGTGTGCATCAATTCCCCTCCCTCCCTGAAAAAAAAATAGAACTGCTTGGTCATCAGCTGGCGACAATTCCCAAGTCATGAGGCTTGAATCAGCAACTCTGTAATTTTTGTGTTCCCAATGACTTAGGGGTAGTGGGCCACAACTACTATGTCACTGGCCCACACAAGTCCTAAGTCACCGGTCGGTAGTATAAGCCACTTCGAGTCAAAAGTCCAAAGTGATGGAATATTGAGGTTTGGCATAGGTGCAGCCACAGGCCGCCAAGTCTTGGTGTTTATGTAATTTGCTTGTTTCCTCGGGTGCTGAGGGAGAAGCGCTGGCGAAGATGGCTCATGTTCCTATGTAGCCTCCTCCTCCTTTTAGAGCCCAGATCTTGGATCCGGAGCAAGACCATTTGGCTGATTGGTGCTTCTTGTGATGCAGAATGCTACGTATGAGATTATATAGATGCCCCCACAACATTCCCCCATCATGTGTTGAAGTTGTTACTCCCTTCGCTATTACATACAGTGAAAGAGATTAGATTGCTTTATTTGAACGAGGCAGGGTTATGTGGGTATAGACTCCCTAGAAGACCATGTGGTATTGACTGGCACAGCTACAACAGCTACATGCTCATGAACTGAATTTAGTGAGGACCTCCCCCACGTCGCTTCAATGCTGATGGAATCATTGCTTTGGGGATCCTCCTTTTTCAGATCCAAGTCACACATCGCCGCACGCGGTTTCTCAGTCACTAAGACCTTGGTCCTGGAGAACGGACTCCAAGGCTGGCCTGGCAGTATGACCTTCTAACCTGGGAGCCCAGATGCTCCGTCCTCGGAGTCAGAATCTGACTGGACATGATCTAACTTGTGGAGATCATGCCCTGCAGGCACCGGACCAGAGCAGGCCGAGTGTCGTCCTTTTTGACTTGGTGGATGGAGGGGGTGCTTCATCCTTGAGTCCATTAGGCATAAAGCGATGTTAACGGATGTTCGATTCTTGCAGTCGGTGGGGCACGTTGAATCTAAGGGCTTCTCTTGCCATCCCGATCACGTGCGACCGTGCTGGCTTAGGGCACATCATGGCGAATCTGAACGAACAGATGCCAATCCGTGCGAGACATGCCACCGTTCGTGAACGTTCGGCTGATCCATTCCCCGGTCACTGGCGTCGTTCGCACTCTGACAGGGTCGCCTTTGCCTTCAGAGGCCAAGCTCAAACTCAGGAGGGGCGTGGCGTGGAGGGGTGTTATTTGGAAGGAACAACTTGGGGTGAAGCTCTGACAAGCTCAGATGCTTGGAGAGCCCTGGAATCGGGATCAACACCCTGCCCAAGGCAGCACCGGAGAGATTTTTTGCTGGATGCAGTGGACAATGCTTGAGACTTTCCCATGTCAATCCTTTCAAGAGCCCTTTATCATCCTTTATCCACTCCTTGGCAGCTTGACGTATGTCCCGAAAAAGAGCTAGAATCGGGGTGAAGATGAGTGAAGGAGCCAAAGAAGGACGAGGTTGATGAGGTTGACGAGGACATAGGCCATTATGCCTATTCCTTGAATAAGGATGGGCCAGAGCCTCAGGTCAAAGATGATTTACGCGACGCAGAATCACCGCCATGCAGACCTTTGTGTTTTTCCTTTTTTGCGGCGCTAGGATCCTCCAACAAGTCAGTGCTAGAGATATATATATATATAACGTTTTGGATCTTCAAAAGGATGGACCGAAGGACTTCGATGGACATCGATGGAAATCTGGTCTCCCTAGCATCGTTCCAATTAGCTGAGGCCATTGGGTTGGCTTCATTACGTCCAGGTCCCAGTCATGCGGTGCGACAATACCAGGGTACCAGGCACCACTGACCTGTTTTTTTTTGGCCAAGCAGGTAGGCCAGAACAGGCGGTTTCATTGATCATGATTTTTGATCCTGCGGACCTTGGCCTCCGCATAGCATCATATACCATCCCATCAAGCTGCTTTTTGTGAGGATGTCATTCTGGCGTCACGAACTTCTTATCCGTTGGCCCTAATGGCACGGGGCTCAGTGGGCCACAACTAGGGCCCACAAAGCGAGAAATCTTCAGCTGCGAGTGCGTGTGAAAGTCCAGAGCGGTGAAAGTCCATGACCTCTCGGGCCCCGTAGAAGAAAGACACACCCCCACCCCACCCCCTTCTCGTTCGCTTACACAAAAAGCCGCACGGCACCCGGTGGATTGCACTCGGTGGTGCAGCCGAGATCGGCTTCACGTGCTATGGCAACGTGATCTTGCGTTTCGGAGCTCAGAGGGCGACTCTGACTCATCTGGCAGTTGGCCTCCAACTCATACATGGGTCCATGTTCTTTCATGTCATGGATGACTTTGATCGGTGCAGACAGAGGTTCCTTTCTCAATGGGGGCAGATATCGATGTGTTTCATGCACTGGAGGTCGCGCGGATAGAGTTTCCGGCGGACAGACACCCGAAACATCTTCAATCCCATGGATTTTCCGGAAAACTTGGAAGATGCAAGCCAGCGTCCTGAGGCAAAGAGAGTGGGGACAAGTCGCAGACCAAGAGAAAGAGAGAGAGAGAGAGACATTCAGCAGAATACTCCCGTGGTAATGGAATAATAATGCACTTCTCGGCTCGGTATTTACAGGGCATCAGAACCATATGCCATATGCACTCCCTGGAACTAAAATCCAAGGAGCAATCTTCCACTTCCATGTTAGTTCCAGGGAGGGTATCAAGATAGATACCTCTGGAATCCTCACGACATTCACTGATCATTTTTGAAAGTACTGTGATTGAATGTATCTTATATTCGACATGCACTACTTTTGTTCCCGCAAGACGTTTCGCCTGAGATCAAACAAACAAATGAAACTTGGTAGCGCTGCTTCTACCAAGGCCATACCCATCATGGATTTTCGGTTGGCTTCTTGGCATGGTGTGCTACACCTATCCAGGCTGCGGGTGCCAGACAGCCAGATCTCAGGTCCCCAAATCCCCCGCGGCAAGCAGCGCAAACTAGGCGGATGGTTCACCATACTTAGCAATCTTAGCAAAACCACTGGGTATAGAGGCAGGTGAATGGTCATTACGGGGGGTCCATGTTTGTTTGAAGGGGTCCAGGGTTATACTACCCTTGCAGACCGAACTTGGCTGCTTGTTCGTCCACCTCGCCCTGTCGCACGCGGTAAGACGACGACTCGAGTGTTGGACTCTCCCTCCAATCCTGGTCACATCTGGGCCCCCTGTTCTTCATGGGAAGTAGAATGTAGACCTTTGGATGGCCATGTTCCTCTACATGGGGCTTCTGCTCAGCTTCCATGATTGTTGGAGGGAGAGGAAAAAAACGGGGCTGGCCAAAGTCCTGCGAGCTGGGCCTACACACTGGCATGGTTTGAACATAGAAACGGATGTGTGTTCTCGGATGACTTTCCTTTCAAGGTCATTCAGATTCAGAATGTGTAGGAGCGGAACTTGTTTGACTCTCCTCCATGTCGTTTGGGCCCTTTGGTCACTTTGCATTCTCGACGCCTATGACATGAGATGCATGAACGCAGCTGGTGGGGAGTTCTGTGACGGTGAAGATCCATGTCGGAGCGCAGCTCATCTCAATGTAGTTCCATTCTGCGGGTGACAAAGGGGACTAGCCAGCGGGGGACCTTCCTTTTGGTCATGATGTAACTGAGGATTGCTGGAACAACCTGTTCACTCACAGCTATTGCTGCGTGGAAACGCCATGCTTTTCCTGGGGTTCATGGGCGATGACCGAGCCCAGCAAAAAAGAGTTGGCACAGAGTGGGGTGGTGTGCCGCTACCTCTGTCAAGCTGAGCCACAGTGCAGGCACTGGACATTTGTCATCCCTGGCTCCCATGATCCAGACAGTGGTGGACCATGTTTGATGTACAATTCTTCCCATGCAAGCAGTCCGTGGAAGCAGGAGCCCGAACAAGAATCCAAAGTAGTCTCAGGCTTGCGGTTTTGCAAGCCAGAAGAGCACCATGACCTGCTTGTGAGCAGAAAGACCCTCACGGACGAGTCCGAGCTGCCAATATTCTCAAGCGCAGAGAATGCTGCAGGAGCAGCTCAGGCGATTTTGAGTGAAGGTTGGGCAGTACTGCGAGGAGCCTTAAGCGATCCACTACTAACAGCCTTGAGAGAAGCTTGCAGCAGGGCAGCCTTGGACTTATTGGCACGCGACCCGCAGCGTGTGGGGAACAGAGGGCCTCGCAGATATTCCTGGGGAGGAGCTTCCACATCGCACCATATGGTACACCTCACGCCATGGGCTCAACTTCTTGATGTGGACTCTGTAGTCAAGGTGCTGGAAGCCCTTTTTGGTGAGTATGTGGCCATTGGTGGTGGAGGTGATTTCGTTCTCGGTGAGACCGACACACATCAACGCCTGCATGTGGATTTGCAGCTTGAGGCCATGTATGCATCTCCAGCCCCTGCGGCGCTGGTGGCCAACTTTGTCGTCTCGGACATTTCATGCCAAGATGGGCCTGTAAGGTTGGTGCCCAAGACTCAGCAGATGCCTTTGGCCAGCCAACTGAGTAAGGACTGGGGATATGCCACACACCTCCAGAAGGAGAGCTACATCCTCTCTCACGCCAACCTCAGCTATGTTTTCGCATGCCCTTTGAAGCCGGGCGATGTCCTTCTCCGTGATATGAGACTTTGGCATGGCGGATCCCCCAACCTGGGTGCTGATCCTCGGTATTTGCCCTCGGCGGAGTTCCTCTCCAGACACTATGCCGAGGCGCTGATTATTTCCACAGGAGAAGCCATCACAAATCATACCTGTTATATATAAGATGATATAACCGTACATCATAGCATTATCGCACTCAATTCGCCATCAACCCCTTTACCCCATATACGGTAACCTTCTTCCCATACAGCCCAAGCATGCCCACCTCAACCCTGCCGAAGAAAAAAAAAAAACGGAAAAAAGACAACCCACGGTTTCCACACCGGCCGCAACGGGCCAAGCGTTGCAGAGGCCACACGTGCGGTGCCAGAGGATCACTTCAGCCCGCGCAAAGCGTTGCCCTTTGCCCTTTGGCTGCGGCTCTCGGAGCCCACGCGGCGCCGGGCGCGCGAGATCCTGGCCGCGCCGGAGCGCGTGGAGGCAGAGCGGAAGGACTTCCTTCTGATGTTGCCTTACGTGGCGGAAGAGCGGCCATAAAGGTGCCATCACTGTGAGACCTGAGATTGAAGGCATGTGACTTCAAAGTCACCATGTGGTCGTGAACTAACAAAGTCAAAGGAGTCAAAGGATTGGAGGAGAAGCTAAGCTATGAACATTCATCCTGAGAAAGGACACATTTTCACTTGATCAGAAACTGTACCAGCCAATCTCGCACCAGCAGTGTCGCTTGGACAGACAGAGAGGCCGCAATTTTACTGTCATTTGACACCCTCAAAGCATGGAGCGACCATTCTTAGGACCAATAATTCAGCAGGGCTGAAGTTTTTATGCGTACCAAATCCGGACAAGCCACTTGGCATTTCAAGATGAACGTAGCCAATAGACAGCGCCTTTCATGCTGGACCCCGACTCTGACATTGAATTGGAGAACAGAAGAAACACATCCACACCCTAGGATCCTTTGATCATTCCTGACTGTCAGCGGGGCTCAGCTCTCTCAGAAGAATGCTATAGCTTCACAAGCTAGCTCGATGTCATGCCCCTGACCGCCAGCTCGACCTAGCAAATTTGGCAAGTTACCTCGGGGCCCAGAGATGTGGAGATATTGAACGAAGCCAAAAATGTCTGCATTGTTTGTGGACACATTTTGCAAGGATTTTGTCATCTTTGCTGCCTCCTGAGGAGGTATCTATGCGTTTTTCGGAAGCTATGACTGCGGGTACCAGGTGAGAGGAATAGCGGAGGAGATCCAGATCTTGATATCTGATAGAGAGGACACTGCTGCGGTCCAGCAAAGGAGCAACGTGCAGAAAAGAACGCACCAGGTTGGTGGAAGGAACATTGGAAACTGTAGGGGCGTGTGGCCACTTTTGCCTGGTTAGAATTTGGCGTGGACCCTGGAACGGAGCTTTTGGAAGATCATTCTCCTCACAAACCGGTAAAGTCAACTAGAGGGTCGGTCGGAGTCCTAGCGGGCACACTGGCCACCAGGGCAGGTCCTCGGAATAACGGCGCAAAACGGCAGAGGCGCCATCTTCTCCGACCTGATGTTTGTCCGAGACGCTCCGCAGTGACGTGGCCGCGTCTGAGTTGGGCCGAAGCGCGTCGCCCATTGGGCCAAGCCAACCCGTTTGGTGACGAGCAGCTGGTTGGTGCTTGGGGTGTCTTACGGTGATCGTGAGGAGTTCCTGTTGCAAGTTGCAACTTTACGTATATATATATATAAATACTTTGAAGTATTTTGGATTGAGGGATGTGGGATCAAAAAGAGTGCCACAAGTGTGGTGTACCTCTTCGCAACTGTGCATCCTCTCCTCCCAGGCGAGCCCTCTCCAACAACAACATCCTCTGGTGCTTTAGCTTCTGGTTCCTGGTCGTGCAGAACTCCGACGCCGTCGGGGGGCCCCAAGCAGAGGCCGGTGGGACGTCCCATGCAGGGAGCGTCCCAACCGTTGGAGGTCTTTGAAGACGCGTATGTTCAAGCTTCTGAGACTCCGTTTGCAGAGAGATGTCATCTACCTGAATGGTTGGGCTCGGCGGCTCAGGCATACAAGTTTTTGCAGGGGAAGCACGTCCGGACTCCCAAAGACAATTTGTGAGACTGAGAAACCTTCACTGCTTCAAAGCGTCAGAGGACATGGTCCACCTGTGTTGTTTTTGCAGATTTCGAGATTGGTTCTGTCTTGGAACATGTAACTCATGGATGGTGCACCCTGGTCACCCTGGTCAACCGATTGGTCCACGGATCCGGCCCTGTAGGTTTTCGTGTGGCTCACCACGTGGTGGCTGGCAGATGCCACCCGAGCCTCGCTACTCTTTCTGGAGCGTGCGGTGGAAGAGCAGCCAGTGTTGGGAAGCTCATGCGCCGTCTTCGGCGTGTGCGCAATTCGGGCGGGGTGAAGTGTGTGGACTGAGCACGTATGCATAGATCGTGCGTAGATCGTAGGTGCAACTCTTGGGGAAACCAGAAGCATATGGACTCGACTCCCATGGATGCAAGATGGTGCGGAAAGGTTGACAATCAATTAGCAGAATTACTGCAGTACATTTATTGAAAATTGCTCACATTTAGAGTAGGTGAGGGTCTTCTAGCCCACGACACAGTTATGGTTCTGGTTGACCAGCAAAAAGCTTGACACATATACTTGATTCCACCACCTTTGAAAACAACGTATTGATGTTTCAATCTGACCAGCCCCGATCACTGCGCTGGGGGAGCCGTCCGACCTGATTTTGACCCAGGGGCACCGGAACCTTGGAACCAGGTGGCTCCTTTGGTCGGTGGTCCAAGCGCGATCGCTCCGCTCGCAAGCGCGCAGGTTTGCACGAGGAGTGTGGCAGGCCTTTGTGTGGTGTGGTGCCGGTCCGGTTGCACGCTTGGTCAGGGCCCTGTCCAATTGTGCTCTCATTGGATTTCTTCACTTCTTTCGTGCTTCAGCAAAACAGATGAAGAGCAGGAACCCCCTACTAGTAGCCTCCTCACCCCAGGAATCTTACACCCAGGTGTTCACAATCGCCCGCTCATCCCAGCAAATACCGAGATTGAGAAGAGCATCAGAGGGGAGCCTGTGCCAACTCTAGACAAGGCGGGTAGTGTTGGCAGACTCCAAAGCACACCAGTTTCTGTGCGCGAATCGGCCGTGCACATCGGTGCGAACATGCGAACGGGCAGCTGATATACTGTTGCGGCCCACTTGGGAGGTGCAGCCGAATAGCCTGAACTTCTTGAAGTTTCCGTTGGTCGCCATGTTTTGGAACATGATCTTCTACTTGCCTCTTCCTCAGATCTTCCACACTCACGGCCATGCAATGCGCAGGGGGAAGGCCTCACTTTTGTTCGTATCCAGCTCCCAGCTATAACTTATGGTCCAAGTCCAAGCCAAACAAAAGTTGCGTTTGATTCTGAGTTCATTTTCCATTTTTGAAGACCGCCACGGACAGTAAGGGGATGGCCTTGAACAGCTGGTTCACCTACACTTCTGGAAACTATGCCATCCAGAAATCTCATGTGCCCTATTTGTGGACACGAGCTAGCAGCTGGCAGTTGCCATGGCTCAGGTGCTGCTTAGCCTTTTTGACTGACTGTGGCTTCTTGAGCTCTGAGCCTAAGTTGAGCATGGTCCAATGTGGGGCTGCTCACGAGGCCGAACTGACCGTTGAAGAAGCGGTGGATGCGGTGGACACTGGCCGTTGGCGGAAAAACAGAGTGTAAGGATGCACCCACCCAGAATTGTTTGCAACAGGTGCTGAAGAAGCGTTTTGACAACAGGAATTGTTTGCCCTACCAAGTGCTTAAAGCATGTTTGCCGAAGAGCCCTAAGTGCGTGCAGGACTTCTATGGATTCTGCACCTACATGCCTTGCATCCTTCATCTTTGCCGGGCATATTGGGCAACTTGGCAGCATGCCCACCGCCACAATTTGGTGCCTGGGCCATGGGCACTCGTGTTCAAAACTTTGTCCCTGCAACATCCGGCAACTGGCTCTCCAGCAGCACCAAGGCGATGTACGCATACGATGGTGTTGTGACTCGGCGCAGTGAGACACTGGGTGCCGGGAACAGGACCGGTGATTCTTTTTTTTGGGGGGCTGCACTGCCCATCAAGCTCGGCTTGAATGTGTTGTGGTCCGAAGATTCCCGAAGATGATGCCGGCATCAAGCCGCATTTCACCCGTTTCTTCTAGGCTTGTAGCATCAGTAGGCAGCATGACGTAGCAAGTCAATGCTTGTAGTTGCTACCCTCGCAGCTCTGCCTCCAGGTCATTTTCGGAGATTGCCTGTGTATGGAAGGCGTTCGTGTCCCTCGTCGTCTCCGGAAATGAGGCGCCCGGTCTTTGCTTTTTGTTGCGCCCAGTTGTCAGCGAACTGTATGAGTTGCAGGTTCTTGGTGGTTTGACCTTTCCTTTTTCGGTATCATGATTCATGTACAATGCTGGATGCATCGTGCTGCGCACGCTGCAAACCCGTGCTTGGTTGCCAACCATCAACGATTTGTACTCTGAGGTGCGTGAGATTTGGCAGTGGCTTCGGCCAAGTGACCTCGCGGCCTCGCTGGAAAAGAACCCGTGGAGCAATGGGTAGTGACGCAAGATGCTTGCAAGGGGCTGAATTATTGCAGTCATGTGAAGTCGAGGTGCAAGCTGTGAGCGCAGATCTTCATAATCCTTTTGGCAGAAGAAGCTGTTCCAGAGTGTGACCTGGGTCTTCGGATATGTTACTGGGCTGACTGAACTTGTGCAGATTGCGTCACAACCCATTTTCCCCCGTGCGCGGCGAGGGGTGAATAACCAAGACGACCTCCATCGTTCCAGTGGCTGACTGCTCGACGAAGGCAGAAAAGGCTTCGCCACGCAAATCCGCCTCATTAGACTCCTGTAGATCAAAGTGGGCAGCCTGCAAACCACTGGGTTGCATATTTATATACATATAGGTATTTAGTCTGCAGGGGTTGACTCTGCCGGACGGTTTACCTGCCAGCGTTTCGGTGTTGCTTGATGTTGCCTGTGCTTGATGTTGCGTATTCAACACCCTGCCAAGTGCTTCGTGACAGTCCGCCACTGTTCAGTCTTGAACCATTTGAAGGCCAGGGCATCCGAGTCACACCCAGAGTCATTATATGGATGGACACGGGCATCACGGACCAAGCTGAATATCCTCATGAGTTGCGCTTTCCACGGCGATTTATCCCAATCTATTCATCGAATGCCAACGTTTGAGTCACCCATGGCTAAGCATCTCAACTGCTTTGGATTCATCATGACTTCGAATGCAGACGCATTCACCTCAAAATGAGACCGCTGTCCTGTGCCCGGCTTCCCGTTTCCGCTGTTTCCGCCGATGGTTGTTTGGCTGGGCCTTGAAAACATGAGCGGCCAGACTCATTGGTGTGTAGAGAGCGCAAAGTGACGAGGACACGCGACGCACTTGAAAAGGGTGGATGGCTCATGATGGAAGTTGAGAAGAATTCTTGCTCACTGGCAGAATGGGCAACTCGTACTGCTGAACTCTTTAATTTGCCAAAATTATCGCACTTCTTGCCACTAAGTTCGCGTGGGGCCAGTTGGGTAACATGAAAATCGCCTCAGGCAGAACCACGTAGTGCAAGCCCCACCAAGCCTTGCACATGGCACCGCAGTTGGAGACGGTGAAGTCTTTGCCCGAATTTCTGGAGCTTCTTGGATCTGGGATGAGATATGATGGGATGTGGGAGTGAAGGATCCAGGGCTCGTTGGAGAGATTTTCAGGGTATAGAATGGGTCTTACCATGGTCTTACCAAGTTTGCACTCTATCTTCCAAGCTCCACTGGGGTAAAAGTGGAGGACTGTAGTTGGCTGACCAAGGCAGAGATTTGGCTTCAAGACCTTTCTCCAGGACGCTGGGGTGTCTACAGTGGGTTTTCCAGCTTTGTTCAGTCTTGGACGACTTGCTGATGCATTCTGAATTTTTCATCGGCTGAGAGTAGTGCCCGCTCGCTACAGTTCTAGGCTCCTTTCCTGGTCGTGCAAGTATTGCTCTTTGGCCCATTTCACAGATTCGAAGCTACGCGCTTTCGGAGTCTTTTGAGACTTGAAGGACTTGCGTGGCTCCGTGAGCAGGGGAAGGCCTAGCCTGAATGCAGCAGCTCGGGATGCCCAGGGGGTGACAACGAAGCCTTTCCAAAGATGTTTGAAAGAGCTTTTCCAGCCATGGAAATCTGGGAAGCGAAGCAGTTCAATGAATCCATGCGGCCATGCGGAACGAGAGCCACTACGAGAGCCATGCTCTGAGATCCTTTCTTGAATCAGGTCCGCTTACAGATGATCAGCATGACCTCCAGTGCAGGTGCAGTGACACAGGCCTTCTTGAACATGTAGCTGGTGAACATATTTGGCGTATAGGCACTGTATGGAAGTTCAATGATTCTATGAGCACCAACATGGAACTATTGACTGTTGTCTTTGCCGGGTCCCAGTGATTGCACTGCCAACCGCAAGTGTTTCGCACCTGTGATTTCAGTCGTTTTGTGAACGGGAAGGTTTCCTAAATTGCAATGCCTTGGATCAAGACAACTTCATGACGACGGGCACAACATGCATGACCTCAAATGCGGTAAGGAACGCAGGAGTAGGAGCAAGGAGACGCGCAAGCAACATCTCAATTGTTTGTTTCTGCAACCGCCGCAGTCCACTCTAGGAGCACGGTGTTGGGAAAGAAGTCTAAGAACTTAGGGCAACGTTTATGCTTTGCCAATGTTCTCCCTCGAGAATGTCTTGGTGGATCCATTGTGCCCCATCTGGACTAGTCCAGTCAAGTTTGTTTGCGCAGCTGAAGAGTTTCAGAGCCGTGGCCAACACCTGGGGATGGTAGACAACCTAACTTGGTTGACCCATGATTGTCCTATATATTCCTTGAGCCGAGCTGCTCAGAATCAATTGGAGGCAGGAATCAATCACCGACGTGCCATGCATCAATCCCTGCAGGTACCGTCCTCCCTTGTCCTTGGCGATCTTTGCTGCTGCCTTGAAGTACATCACAACTGCATGGGTCCGGGGGCTGAAGAGGGTGGGGGGAACAGGAACTTAGCTGAGTCCTTGGCCCGCAGAGACCAACTCGTGGAAAGCATCGCGTGAACCATCCGAAGCCCCAAGTGCACAGGATCAACAATGGTGGTGCAACTTCATTTCAATCCAGTGTCGATAGGGCCTCGCTAGAGGGAACTCCAGGTGCCTAATTAATTCTAAAGCTTCAATCCACCTCTTCAGCATTGCTGGCCTCACAGATGCCAGGTGCTAGATGATCCCTTGCTGAAAACCAGCGCAACGCTGCGGAAGGCCTCTAAGCCCAGCTTGTGAAGGATTCAGGGTGTGAAGTCCAGCACAAGCGCCGGTTGGATATGTCTTCAGCTGATCCTTGATGTTTGACCTCTATCTATATATTATAGATATGTTTTGGTGTGTGTGTGTGTTGTAAACCAACCTCCTCGTTCTGTTTCGGAGCTTCACTAGCTCCTGTCATTTCTCAGGGTCGGGTCCACACTTGATGCCATGCTTGACAGGAGCGCGATCGACCTCCTGATGTGAAGGACTACTCCTGGGCTGCAGATGTCTTGTGGAAGCAAATGCACGTGTTCGCAATGTTGCAGTACATCGAGTTTCTCCCACACGTTGAGGAATTATTGATTGGACATGATTGGACTGAAACACTGCGGGGCGAGGTGTCACGCCTACTTCTGCGCGTGATTTTCTTGATCCTGTCCTCCAGCGTGCTCTTCAAGGACAGGTACTGTATGAGGAATCCGTCGAGAACCAAAAAACAGTGAATTGGCAACTGCCACATTCCTACTACATTTCTTCGCAGCTCTTGGAAGACTGAAGCTTTTCAAGCACCCCTCAATGAGTTCATCAAGCTCACACTATTCCGCCATCTACTTCACTTTGAATCCTGGTCCCTGGTCCCTGGTCTGGGTTACACCGTGCCCTCGCGTGCCACCTCCATCCCAGGACGTGGGGCTGGTGATTCACGCGATCCGCACCACCAAAGGCACCTTGAGGCGGGATCCGGGCCGGGCAGTTCGGACCGATTCCGGAACGGAGGGGCATCGGGAAGTCGGTGGCGGCTTTGAGGTGACCAAACTGGAGCATCTAGAGCTGTGGCAGGCCTCTAGCTACAGTTTCCAGTGTGCTCGGCCAATTTGTCGGCCATGGTGCTCGTGTGCCTTGCCAGGATCGGACGGCCGTATTTTGGCTGGTAAGACCATCTCAATTCGCATGTGCAGTGCCGGGATTTGCTGGGTCTCAGACCCAGCGACCACCAATAAGGATCCACGAGTTGTTGCACTACACCGGCATCATTTTGGAATATTTTGGACAATGGACCTTCCGTGGGAGTCTTCTTCGACGCCCGTGGGAGTGGTATTTTCGAAGTCTGCAACAGGTCTCGGTCACGTCTGGACATCGGTGCGGACGTTCGCCAGTTCCCCCAGGTGGGTCCATGCCGCCGTCATAGTGATCGCCTTTAGACGCCTGGCGGAAGACGGAGCAGGTTTCGATGGAACGCAACGTCTATTCACTTGGGGGGCCTTGGGCACCACTTGCTGGATGGCTACAGCTACGTAACTTGCTGTCGTTTGGCCGAATGCCCCGAAGCCTTACATCCAGCATTACCGTGACGGTTCCCTTGCCTTGCCAGACTCCTTCCGGACATATCCGATGACAGCCCGAGATCGGTCAAAGCAGCCCATAGGCTCATAGGTAAGACCGTCGCGGAAAGAGGGAGACTGGGAACCGGTTTGAAAGAATCATAGAATCAAGTTAAGGGGGTCATTCGGCACCAGAAATTTCTATCCAGAGTTTTGGGGCGACTGCCGGAAAACACAGGAGACCCGGTGGAATCCACGGGTTTGGCATGGATCAAGTACTATACCTTTCAACTTGCAGGGGGGGCTCTTTGCCTTTGCAGCCCTGGCTGCAACACATTTTGCCCTAGGTCCAAATTCTGTGGCCGCCGTGGCGGCCACATGCGTGGCCGAGGCGTTTCTGTTATATGCTTGCGGGCCCTGATCGGTCAGTGGACAGGGGTGCATGTGGCAAATGATTGGTCGTTGCCATCGGTCTTGCCACTGACATAGTGAAGGAGTCATAACATGTCATAACATGTCATAACAATTCATTGGGTAATTACATGGTAATCCTTATGACCCAATGACATCGGAGTGATGTACCCCTTCATTCGTCATATGGAGTGATGGTACTGATGGTGGGTTTGATGTGTACCACAGCCTGGCGTCGAGGTGAAGGTCGGTTGGACGCATGGCTTGCCTTTGAATGGGGGTTGGCACCCAGCCTCAGCAGATGGGTCGGATGAGATCAGGAGCAGGATTCGATATAAGCTTTCCTAGTATGTCAATGCAGGTTTGGGACTTGTAGAGACTTAAATCATGCTTTTGAACTGAGGGGTCTTGGCATGCGCATGTGGGATCTTGAAATATCATAAAGTATGGAGCAACAGTTTATTGTGGCTGCCTTGGTTGAAGCAGAAGTACAATGTTAATCAATGAATCCGGCCTGGCTTTCACCTTCTTCAACAGGTGTGTTGTCTACAGCCACCTCGATGCATATCTTCTGAAGGAGCGTCAGTTGGCACAGCCAAACAGACTGGCGTTACCTGGCAACACCGCACTAAGGCGTGCAATGCTGTCAGAGTCCATAGCGATGGTGTGGAGTCCAAGGTTTCTAGTGTTTAATTAGGAGTCCATTTTGGGTGGATTCGATAGATACGCAAATGAGTGAGGCACAAATGTATCCTCGTACACTCGTGCTTTTAGTGCTCAGCGTGAAAAAGGGAGTTGATGATCGGGTGAAGTTCAAGAAAATCACGCCCTAAGAGACGTACTAGGACCTAAGGACTGTTCTGTCCTCCCTCAGCTTCCGTTTGCTTGAGGCCTATGGCTTTTTGCTGTGCTTTGCTTACATCGGCCCACTTTTTGTGGTGTTCATGACTGCCATATGCCCGCGCTCACGTAATGAATCCGTCAGAGAATGGTTCATGAGTGAGATTCTATGAAATTCTACAATCATCTACATTCTGCAGCTTGCATGTGTTGAATGAGCTCCTATGTACAAGATGACCCGAAGCCGAGAGCCGAACTCGGAGGACGCATGCGATCACCGGAGCTGCAGTGGAGCTCTTAGATTTCATGAGCCGTGCGAGCTGTATACCGAACCATGTGATATAAGAACCCATCCTTCCGATTCTCACATCACTGTGAGCATCACCAAGCCGCGGGTCTCCCACTTTGGCTCAACCGAATGTCAGACCGGTGTTCACTGTCATCAAGCCAGCTGCAAGGTGATCGCCTATGCCTTTGCTTATGATTTTGTCACCCTTCCGTGGAGGTGGGATTTCGGGTGAGACACGGGTCGCTGGCGCAAGACCGCGATGCCTTCCATCGTTGGCTCCAGGATCTGCACGGGGCATATGGCAGAATTTTGGGTCGCTGTGCCAATCTTCAATGCTGGTGTGCTTTGGACCGCGTTGCAACTTGGCGCATTTCTACTAGTAACAAGGACGCTATGCTCGGTGGAGGCCATCGCAAGTAAGTTGGAGGCCATTGCTACTAGGACCAAGAAGCAGCTACTAGTAGCAACTACAGTAACTACAGGCGCCTAAAGGTACGAACATGGGACCAGCGAGTCTATTGGGGGGGTAGATTGAGGGTGATGATGGTACTCATTTCTATCCCTTTCTCCTTTTCTCCTTGCCGCGTGCTTGAGGTACACTTTGATTGTGATTGGCTTGCGGCTCAGCCATTTCTTCTAGCCGACGGTTTGGAGATGCGGTTGGAGGTCCAGATGCTGCTGGAAATGGAGACAATGCACTCCTCGTAGATACAAATGGAAGGAGTTGACCCAGCGCGCATCCAGAGCACTCCTTTGTTTCAGCCGTTGCGGTCTGTCGTTGCAGCTCCTCAAGTCAACCACCAACAGTCGGGTCAAAAGCACGCTCAATGTGTGCAATCCCTTTAAAGCCTTTTTAAGTATTTTTCGTTAGGAGCAGGCCAGTGTATTCTGGTGGATTCTAATTAGTGGGGCCGTCGCTGAACATGACACCAAACGAAGAATCTATATACAAAACACCTTTTCAAAGTTGGACAGCAGAAAGCATTGGATTTTCACAGCCAACCAGTAAGACCATTATTCTAGGTGTTTCCCAAGGCCCAAAACGAGCCATCCTGAAACAATTTACACTGTTTGTGCCATCGCTTCAGGATATTTCTGGCTGGTCCAGCGGCGATATCCTGAGCTCGCCCAACAGTCCAAACTTGCAGGACAGCCGTGCATGAGAACGTGGCAGATGGATATTTTGGGTGTCTTGTGCTAGCTACTCGTACTAGCACATAATATTTCCATCACGATCTCTGAAGTGTTTTGTTTGCATGTGTTTGCTCCTTTGATTTTTCTTGCTGTACATGACTTTCAGGTTGAAATAGTCCTACTAACATGCGCTCAGCTTTGCCAGGCCATGTTTTCGAAACTCCTTTGACATGACGGTGAGCCGTTTGCCGGGCTGCTACAGTGGGGTGAAATCTGTTTACGATTGGTTCCCTCGTTAACCCTGTAGTTCGGCAAGGTAAACCTCGTGGTGGCATGCCTTTGCATTGGGTATGCCTGTTCCACACTTGAGGAGGATGTGGAAAGAAGATCCTCCAGGACTTCCGTTTTGACTATTTCCGTGCAGATTTTCACAGTGCATCGTTGGGCAAAACGTGTGAGGTCGTCAGCGAGCTCGTCAAGTTTAAGTAGGCAATGAAATTGAGGTCACCCATCATTGGAAAAGCCGAGGGTCTCCTGCAAGCTTGAAGGGATGGAATTACTTTGAGATCCTAGTCATTTAACAATTTCAATTGGCATGCCCTGCTGAGTTGTGACCAGTTTGCACATGCTGAGGAGCAGATGCCTCATCAGGCAGGGCCCAGGATGCTATAAATGGTGGAGTAGGTTCTCTAGCAAGGTGAGACCCTCTCGGCATGTACAAAGGTTGGTCCACACCAGGTTGAAGCCATGCTTAAGTCCTGGGGATAAACTTAAGCACGCTGATGTCTCAAGTTCTCCGCGGGTATTTGCTCAGATGCCGGGGAGAAGCTCACCATCAGGGATTTCTGCAACAGCAACCCACGAAGATTGGACTAGGCATGTGTCAAGAGTCTTCAGAACATGTTAGGTCTTACATGAACTGGTGCAACAAGATGCAACAAGTGGAATACCGATCAACTCTAGCAGTAAGCATCCTTAAGCCATTCGTTATCAGAAGCACCGTCACCGGCTTAGCCCATGAGGACGAGGCTCGTGGCCGACAGCCATGGAAGCGCCCATCCCGCTGACGCGGCACTCGGAGGCGCTGCGGGACTTGGCGTTGCAGCTCCAAGCGCCGTCCGAAGAGATGCAAGGCGCAACAAAAACATCGGTCTCACCTTCGGCACCACCTCCCAAACCGCCCATGTCGGTTGTACCTAGCAGTATACACTTTTGGAGTGCGATTTTGAGCTCTCCACAATCTGCTTCATTCCTGGACACTCCTGCACCATGGTGCCCAGGAGAATTTCTGTCGTTTCCGGTCCTTTCTGGGGTCACCGTAGCGTGGACTCCGCCGTCACGCACGCTGCAGGCGAGATGGAGGACTTGGCCCAGCGGCTCACGGAGGCCACGGAGGCCTTTGCCGCGGCGAAGCGGAAGCTACGGCAGCTGCAGCGGGCCAAGGCCCAAAAGAAGGACCGGACCGGGCGAGCGGATGGTCGGAGGGCCAAGGCCCAAAAGAAGGAGGACCGCGGAGTGCATCGCAGAGTGATGTTATGATGTTGGATTCTGGGTAGATGATGTTTGATCATGGTTTATATATATATATAGTGGTTCTGAAGTATGAACTTGGGGCACCAACCTGAAAGAAACTCTAAAGGTTACAGGTTCTGAGGGGTTAGGAAGTTAAGTCAGGGCATAAAGGGTGGTATCAACTTGACGATTCTAGAGGACTATTAAGATATATATAACTCAGGAAGGTATGCACTGCTGCAGCAGTAGCATTGGATATCATTTAAACCATACATACTTACAGTCAACTGCAATGCCACCGCCGACTGAAACTCCAAGAGTGACTCCAACACACCTCAGCTTGCGAGTACACCATGAGTTTGCATGGTCAGTATATATATAGTAATAATTATATATATAGTTATATATGTATACATCCCTGTTTTGCATGTTTCTCTGTCTTTTTGTCTATCGATCTATCTATCTAACTATCTATCTGTCTATCTATCTATCTAACTATCTATTTGTCTATCTATCTATCTATCTATCTAACTATCTATCTGTCTATCTATCTATCTATCTAACAATCTATTTGTCTATCTATCTATCTATCTATCTATCTATATCGAAATATCTATTTGTCTGTCTGTCTAGAGCACCCTCCCTCCAGTCCAACTTTGTCAATTCAAGACTCGGAAGGGTCGAAAGATCGTCTCTCCGGCCTCCTCTCTTGGCGCCGGAGAGCCGGCGCCGCCAGGAGCACTTCGAGGAGCTTTCGCGGCGCGCGTCCGACGCCAGCGAGGCGCTGCGGACGGCGTTGGCGGAAGCGGCGGAGCTGCTGGCAGAGCTGCAAGAGCTGGGGCAGCTGGGAGAGCTGCAGCGGCAGAAGGAAAGGGGCAGGTAATGGAAGGTAGATGGTGGTGATGGTGGGAGTTTTGATGATTCTTGCGTTGCTGGGGAATTTGGGGCGATGTGGCATGTAGAACTCATACACTTGAAATTTGGGTGCGAGGCAATTGTGGGATTTCGTTGGTAGATGATTGTAGATGTGAGGGGCTGAGTCTGAGGTGCTCATTCAAGCATCTGTATAAGGCAACTGATTCTTCTAGAACAAGTGCTTCTAGCGCTAGTGCGCTAGTTTTTCGCTCTAGTGCTAGAATCTAGAAACCACTCCTATTGAGACATTGTTTAGACTTTGTTTCCTTGGCCGCCCTTCAGGACCGCCAGGAGGCCGAGATGATGCGACTGGCGGAGGTGGTGTGGGGGGAGCAACACTCATGGACCGTGTGTTTAAGTTTTAATATTACAATAGAATAGTACAATGACTTGAACAAGACATCTGGACTGTCAGAGATCTAGCGCAGTGAGCCAGACCTTTTGATCCAACACGAAGGCAGGAGCGTGGCTGCTGTGTTTGCAAAATAGGAATGGGTTTGACTGAATGCCGTTACACAGTTGGAACTTGTAGTTCTTCAAGTTCAATCCACCAAAAATCATTGGCACCTCTTCAGCCTTGGTTGAAAGGCCTGATGGTGATCGAGGGAGAGGGGTAAACACGGATCATCATGGATCCCTCTCTCCACGCCCGCCCGATCGCGAGGACTGTGCTCGCTGGGATCCCCATTCTGAGCAAAATCTCCGCATGGAGCGGCTGGAACACCAGCAGCGTCTCGGGGAATTGAAGCATCAACGCGCTCAGCTGGAAAGACAGCTGGAAGCAAGGAGACCGACGCGAAAAAAGATGCTTTTCGCCCAGCTGGGATGATGTGGAAGGAAGAATGGTGCGGGATTCTGGGAACACGATCGCCTGAGGGACGGTGTTCGTCCTGAACGAACCAATCTCGGGCACCGGGTCCGGGTCGATGTGTCGATGTTGCCAGGGCAGGTGGGACGAAACGCGCAGGTGGCTGCCCGCATCATTGGCTTCGTGCGGGAGGTCAGGACCTCCGATGCAAGGCGGGGAAGCACACGGAAGCGGAAAAGGGCCTGAGAGGAGACTCCTTGGGCTTTGTGCGGGATTGATGTGGACAAATCATCTACGAATCTACTCGGTGTATTACCTGTAACCGTCCGTAACAGTTATTACTATTTTAGACCAAGGCCTTTAGTTACCATCATTCCACTGTTACTGGTAATGGGTTGACCCAAACTACATCATTTGACGGACTGAGGATTATAACATATAACTGTTCAATCGAATCGCCAGACACTTCGCTCTCTCTCTCTCTATGAATTATGCATCAATTTGCAGGGGCTTTGTTTGCAGGGGCTTTGTTGTTCTACCTGCCACAAAGTTACAACCGTCGATATTTAATTGAATCGGTTTGACTCATTGAACTCCTATCCATCTACCATGAACCAGTTGTCCCAGAGGAGGGCTCTTGAGATGGTCCCGTGTGTCGTCGAGTGGCTGATTGAAAAAGCCAAAGAGACACCGTGAATTCCTGTGCTGGTTCGTTTCCACCGACCCAGGTGCACCACGCAAGCTGGTGGTGTCCGGTGTTTTTTTTTCGGTTAAAAGTGAACTAAAAACACTTTTAAGACAACAAACCTTTGACCAAGTACAGCGCCGGTTCCGGGAATGGCACAAGGCCGGAGATGGAGATGGATCCCATGCCACTGACGGGCACAGAGGCCGGGGCAAAGACTGCTGAGGTCGTGGCGGTGTTCGTGTTCCTGGGGTGCTGTCGTTCAACCATCTATATAAATATATAAAACGAATTGCTGCACGGCACCATCCAGCTTCATCAGCGTGAGGCACATTCGACAATGGTAACTTCTGAAAGCATTCTGGGTAGCGAACATACTGCCAAACACTGTGCGTTCTTTGGCCCAATTCCTGGAACCTGACAGTAAATATGGATTCAAGATCAGCCTTTAGGAATTGGCGATGGGTTTTGTTTGTAGCACGGAAGTGCTCAAAAGTCGCATTCAGGAAGAGTCCACTACTGTGATGTCCCCGGATGCCTAGTACAGTGTTGTAAGGAGGAGTGGGCAAGGTAGGGTCTCCACAGCCCTGGAGATAATGCTTTAACTATCCAGGATCCATGTTTATGATCCGACACTATCACTTTTCAGACTATGCTGGCGTCCAGGCCCGGGGACCCTTCCTGGACGCAATTAAAGCATGGAACAGATGGAAACAAAGCATGCACCAGGGTTGCGTCTCGTCCAAAAGCGTGCCCGGACGAGCGGGGAATGAGTTGTTTTCCGTCGGAGAGTCCGACAGGTTCCTGAACTTGCGAATGATAGATGCATCCTGAACGACGAGGGCTTGACATTGCTTTGCGGTGCCAAGGCGCACAGCTAAGGCTAAGGGGTTCAGGATGCTGGCTTGCTCCCCATTAAGGGAGGGGGAGCTAGGAGGCCGCAGGCTTTTGGTGCTTCCTTTTGCACAGATGCTTGTAGATCCAAGCCATGTACGTGGCGCCTGGGTAAAGTGAACAAGCGCACAGGTTCCGTTGGCATTTGAACCCGGGCGGCCAGGTGCTTTGCTCATTGAGCTTGCCCTTAGTTCAGCTTTGCGTCATTGTTGCTGCGCAGGCGCGCGCTACCGAGCGCGGGTTCAGATTCAATGGAGTAAAAACATTGCAAGCCGTGCGGAGTGGCCGTTAGAGAGGAACAGGTGAAGCCCAACAAGTTTGCCAATAGGCACCGTCCGCATCCACCTTGCTTGCACAGCGGCCGCGTCCCAGGTCTATTTGGGCCGTCCTGCATGGGAGGCGGCCATGCTTAGCTTTCAGGACGGCCTGTTATCCGACGGGGGAGGCCCATTGCATTTTTAGGGGTTCAACAGTTAGGGAGAACTGAGGACTTAGGATTGTATGATATTGTGTTCAATTGTATGTCGAATCAAGGTCCAGAGAATTCTGCCTTGGAGGAGGGGAAAGATCACGACGATTCTTGAAGCAGGCAAAAGCAGGTAAAGTGATGCCCAAACAGAAGGTGGTTTTATAAGATTGCACTTCCGTTTTTGCTTTGAGGGAACTGTTTTCTTCAGGTGACAGTTGCAGTGCAACAGTTGCGCGTTGAGAAGCTGATTAATCCGGCCCCCGTAATAATAAACACGCCCCCCCCCTATTAAAAAAACCTCGGTCGCATTTTTTCTAATAGGGGGTCCCTGAAATCGGGGGGGGCCCAAAATAGGGTCACCTGGAAAGAGTTTCAAAACCAAAAAGTAATCCAGGAAAATTTTATATAAAATCCTTTATTAAACTCGTATCAAAAATGCAAAAAAACCGCCAGATCGAAGGGTCTTCCTTTTCCCCTACAAAAACCTTCATTAGAATAGTGATTCTTCAGTAGACTAACAGCTAAAGCTTTCGAAAGGTGATGTCGCTGTGCCATGCGGTGTTGCATGACCTCGGTGGCAAGTGCGTTTGCGTGAGTCCGTGCCATTGAGGGAAGTGGTGTAAGCGCGGCGTGTCATGGTGGAGTTTTGGGGAACCTAATTAAAAAAACTACCACCAAAATCGACCATGTTGGTAGTTTAGTAGCGGTTTGAAAGGGCGGCAATTTAAAACCAAATATAAACCGAATTTAGGGGTTCGGACGTGGTGTTTTTTTAATTGGGGAGTGTTTATTAATAGGTACTCGGGATTAGTGCCTGGACATGCACTTGAACAACACCGTGACAGTCACATTGCTCAACAAAACGATCATGGCCCTTTTGCTCAGCTCATGTCGCAGGAAAGGTCCTGGGAGCACTACTTTGAAAGTCTGGGCCACTTTGCAAAGCAAAGACCGCTCACGCTTCTTTGGGTGTATTTGTAATATCATCCATGCAAGTTCTTGCACTAGATGTTCATCCCAGCCACATGGTCATTGGTCATTGCAACAGGAGTTCTTTCTGCAGTCCGTGTTTGCAGCACGTGACTTCCACCACCCAAGCTGTGCTTTTTTGATGGGATGGACAGTTGACTGCTTTCAGAGGGAAAGCGGCAACTCTTCTATTTTGCCTCCACAGGGGTTTCTATTGACAAGTTGGTTCAGCTCATATTTTCTCGTTCTGCCATTTGTATTGTAGTTCGGTATGTATATGAACATATATTGAATTGTTGGTTTTAGTTCGGTATAATATATATATATACATAGATAGATGGTCTTGTTGGATAGATAGTCTTGTTGGTTTTGAATGGACTTTGCCGTGTTGGATGTGTCCTGAAATCCTTGCTTCACTGATGACATCCTGCGGTGGAAGGCGGCTCTCATGGCCTTGGTCCCTTTCCACCGTTGCTCCATGTCGTCTTGGAAAATTCAGGTCAGTCTGGTTTTGAGTTATGGCCCTTTGCCGCCACTTTTGAAGAAGCGCGCAGAAGTCTGTTTCGCTTAGGGCCATGGAATGCCATGGGTTTCATTTGTCAGGGCGGATGGGCAGACGCGCGGCAGAAGACCATTGCACAGCGCAGGGGTCTAGAAGCAGCCCCCGGCAATCTCTCGACGGTGAGTGCTGGCAGGTGGATTGACTCCGCCCCTCCCAACTCAGAAAATACTGTGGAGACACAGATATCGGTATCGTGATATATGTCGTGGGGGCACCAATCCCTTTTTGAGACAATCAATGCTTGCTTGTTGGTGTTTCCATTCATTCCAGCATGAATGTGGTCAAGTGCCATTCTACAGTTCACGCAGAAACAAGCTTGACCCTGCGAAAAAGAAGAATCCAGCGCGTCCAGTGGCGTTGTCCTTTTTGTTTCTTTCTCTCGCGCTCAACGGCCGGTGTGTCCCAGCCACTGAATGCTGGTCGTTTCTGTCAGGTGACTCGCCCCACGCGGCAGCGCTGAGTGAGACGGGACCCCTGCCGCGGCAGAGGCGTCGCCAAAAGACATGCTCGCGCGGTACCCCGTGTGGGGCGAGGGCGGGCGGCATTTGGGTCCGGCATAGGACATTTGCCGATTCAGAAACCAACCGATCAGGAAACTACGATTCAGAAACCAAGGCAGTCCGATTCAGAAACCAAATGGTCCGAATCAGGAACCAAATGAGCCGATTCAGAAACCAAACAGCCGATTCAGAAACTAAAACAGCCGATTCAGAAACCAAGTCAGACGATTCAGAAACCAAACCAGGCGATTCAGCAACTACGTTTCAGAAACCAAAGCAGCCGATGCAGAAACCAAGTCAGACTATTCAGAAACAAAGCCCGACGATGGTTGCAATGGGGTGGAGGGCACGAGGAGTGTGGGGTGGGGGGGCACCATGACCCAGATAATAACGTTCGAAGTGGTTGCAAAGGGCTTTTACATTCATTCAAGTAAGACAAAAAATGTTTGTATTTACGTTCCATGTGGTTGCAAGGGTTTAAGCAGCATATGGTTGGAAAATGTTGGAAACAATCGGTTGGTTTCTGCATCGTAGTGTCCTGATCGTTTATTTACAGCGGGGTGTAGTACGCTGCCCCTAAAGAGGACATCTTCACGAGCATTTGTAAGTTGGAAAGATGAAGATGAACTTGTTGAGGGCTTTGCCATGCTAGTTTGGCATGGTTCGAACGAAAGCTTTTGTTGGCCTGTGTGTTTGTGACCACCAAGAGAAAGACACGCGCACAGTCCTGGCTGTTCTGTGATGAAATGCTACTGCTACTACTACTACTACTACTACCACGACCACGACCACGACCACGACCACGACTACTACTACTACTACTACTAGTACTACTGCTACTACTACTACTACCACCACTACTACTACTACTACACTACCACGCCCACTGCCACTATTACTACCACTACCACCACCCGGGTCATCAGTCTCTTTCTTTCGTTTCACGGTTTAGATTACCATAGATGACTTAGATTACCGAATCAGTGGCTTTGGTTACCGAATCGTGGTTTTGGCTACCGAATCAGCGGTTTTGGCTACCGAATCTGCGGTTTTTGGTTACCGAATCATAGTTACCGAATCAGACCGTCTGGTTACCAAAGGCCTGTTTGGTCTCCGCAACCGGCCAAGTGATGTAACAGCCTCATTTGAAAGCACAGTGGCTGAGCGGCTAGACTCATTTAGCACTTTGAAATCAAGGTTCTAGAATTATCCAGGAACCTTGGCTGAGTTCCTTTATCTTGGTGGCCTGCGCTTTCCTGCAAAACTTCCGCCCGCGGATTTCAGGGGGCCGTGGGGTTCCCGCGCGGTGAGAGAGCTTCGAAGCTTACGGGGCTACAGTGGTGCAACAGCGGCAACACCAAAGCAAGCAAAGAGAGTAACCCACTGGAGTTTCCCCGCTAACAACGCAAACCGCACGGAGACGGCGGATTTCTATCAGCCGGCAGTCCATGGCGATGTCCCAGGCCGGTGCACCATGTGCAAAAGTGGGAGTTGTTGTAGAAACAGCACCATGGGCCCCACACACTTTGACAAATGTGGTCCAAAGTATGATACATTCAATACGGAAATCATTAAAAAACGTTTTTACGCTTCTCCCCCATGTCCTTACCCATCAGGGAGACCAGCTCGCCAGGATATGAAAGGCGAGGAGCCAAGCCCTTAGAGACCTCCCAGAGGGCCCGACCTTTGGAGGGATTCTCAGGTGGAAGGTCGACAGTTCTAAACGGCAATTCGGCAAAGACGTTTGCTTGGTTGGGGTTGAGGTTTCCTTGTGAGGATGGTGTACAATGTTGTACATCTTTTCACAACGGGCTTAGGTTGTCCTCAGCTTTGTCACAGCTTTCTGCCCCAGGTGTTTGGGCACTCAGAGAAGTGAGAGTTGCATTTGAAGGATTATATACTGTACTGTAATTATGTCGGATTGACCAGCCATTGCAGATGTGTGGCGGTGGGTGGCACCCTGCAATGGACATGGTAAATGGCGTGAAGGATGTACACTTGAAAAATCTTGAAAATCAAGTTGCAAATGGAACAAGGCTGAAGGTCTATGACTATTCCTATGCAAGCCTGGATGCGGCATCTAGATCAAAATAAGAACAGGATCAACAAAAGTGCAAAAACGGGATCAAAGTCGTTGGGTTCCTGGTCCTTAAGCAATCATGGTCCATTGGTCAAAAAGCGTGAGATGTGCAAAATTCATCATATTTGCGAATTTGGCGGGACTTCAACAAAAAGAGCTGCCCGGTTGCCTTGGTCCTTATGTCACTTTTTGGATGTCCTTCATTGATGAGGCAATGAGGGTGATCTATTCTGTGGTGCCTTCTGAGTCTCGTGGGTTCGCTTTGGGGGGGAGGCGCTGCGCCCTCCCCCCCACAACCCCAGCGCCATGACATCTGCACTACTTTGCCAATGCGCTGCGCCTGCCACGACAAATTCTTTAACGGTCACCGATCACATCGCCAAACCAAAGATTGCATGCCCTCGCCGCCCTCGCCGAAGTCTTTCTGTTTGTGTGTTGCAAACCTCCTTTCATTGTCCTTTGGCCGGTGGTGGGGCCTACTTTTGCTGTGTCCAACATGTCCATCCTTTGCTTCTCTTTAGTTTTTCTTTTGTGGGTGGATTTTTGCGCTTTGGTTTGCTTTGATCCTTTTATCGCCCTGCTGCTGTTGTCCTTTCCTTTTTTTGGTTATTGTTTTACTTTCATTGCTCACTGGGGGTAAGTTGTTGTTTTTTTTGATCCTTTTCTTTTTGATCCCCGTTGAATATGTTTCTATTGCTGCTATTCGTATTCTTGTTGATCCCTCACCGCCCGGATGCTGCGCATTGGGGTAAGCATGCCAGATGCTTTGGATTTGAGGTGCAAGAGCTTCTGACAGCTCTAGCAGTGGCCGGTGTCCCAGCGAACTCAGTGAGATGCATGTCGGAGTGCCTCAGCTTGAGATCCAGAGGTGTCCCTTCTACGCATTTCATCCGAGAAACGGAGTCATTGGTCGACATGGATCGCTCCAATGAGAAGCCACCAGGGATGTCTTAGAGACCCGAGGTGCGGGACACCTGTTCCGGTCAAAGACAATATATTTAGAGTATATATATATATGTATATTTCTGCTGTATTTGTTACATTTAAAACAATATGTACATATATATATATATATGTGTGTGTGTAGTATATGTTGCTACATCCATTAAGCTCCTATATTGCCATATCAATGTATAATATCACTAGACGAAATCACATGTTCTCCGTTCCTAGTCACGAGTCTTCGGGTTGTCTATGAGATGTGAGACATGCTTCGTCCGCGAGGCCAAGGGACCTCCTTCAAAGGCCCACACCGCCAGTAATCATGTTTGCTGGGGTGACATGTCCAGGTGCTTTTCACAGTTCATTCTTGTTCATTCTGGGTTTGGACTTTGATCTGAGGCCGTGTGTAGAGTGATTCTAGACCACTATTTTGATGTGTTCTGGGAAAAATCAAGTTTCATGCTAGCATCCCGAACGAACTATTTGGCTCACAGCTCGGTTGGGCAAGTGTTGCATAAGAAAGCATTGGTCATGCTTGGGTGAAGTCGCAGTCGAACGCCTCCCCAGACAAGAATCAGTGGTGCTTCTTCATGATGACAAGAACTTTCGACGCTGCAGATCATTCTGTTTCCAAAGATGTTGACTACTTGTGACTACATGGACACAGTTCATCTCAACTGGGGCATCTCGAGTTCCACCGCGTCTCGCTGAGAGAAGGCGTCAGCACAGAGCGGCACAGAGCGGCGTCAGCATCCATGGATCATGGTCACAAGAGCTGGGCCTGGGAGTGATATTTTCTCCCTTCGCTGCTCGGAGGCTTCAGGTGGCAGAAAGGGGTGCGTCTTTTATATATATATATATATAATAGGGAGACCCCCGCTCTACTTCCTATCTTTCAGGGTCTTTGCCAGGTCTCCCTACTTTTAATACACACCCATGAAGCTTGGGACAAGACATTGACATAGCCCGGCATCGCGCGAGGTTGGACGTGGTTCATCTCCAATGGTCGGCTGTTCAAAGCTGTACTAAGGCTCTGGCTCCTACGCATTGATTCCTGGTGATGACAATGCTGTAAAGCCATCAAGGGAAGAAAGCCTTCAAAGTCGCCCAGAGTCGCGGCGCTCGCGCACCCAACCAGCATTGGAGAGCATAGGGATTTGTGATTCGCAGCGGCAGGACCGCACGAAAGAAGGTCTGGCAATCTTCGTGTGCAAAAACGCTTGGCAACGGACATCCATTGTATATGTATATATAAATATACACATAGATAGGCCTACCCAAGACATACATACCCAACCTATTACCCAAAGACCTTAATGTAGACTGTTGATGAATGTAACCACCCCATGTTAAAAACTATGTATAAGAGCCTCATACAGCCTCTTGATGTTATGGACGCACAATGACTCACATGGGTTTTCTTCGGCTTTCTTCATCCACCAGCTCTACGCAGGAGGTGCGTCGGTGCCTGACCTCGGTGGCCAGCAATTGGGATCCACCGGCACCGGTGGGATGGGAGGTCCTCGATCAGGTCGGCACCGGAACCCGGCACGTCTTGGAACGTCTTGGCACGTCATCAGCGATGTTCTAGACAATGGACATTGGTAGAACTAAACAAGAGTATATAAATGCATTCTCATGTATTCTGGTTCATTCGTGTGTCAGCGGTCTTGAGCTGCAATCATGCCTTTGGCAGAACTTCTTGGAAAGTGGGCCGATGCAAGCGGCTACCATTTGACCCTTGCCAGAGCACAGCATAGACCATCGCATGTTTCCATGTTTGTCCGGTTCAAACATTCAAACATGTTGAAGCGTCATGAGTCATGTGCGTCAATCTGGAGGTAATTCGCTCACATGGGTACACGTTTTGCCGAGGCCTAATTCTCCTCAACGCAGTGGTCATTGGGCTTGAAACCGACTTCCCAGAGAAGTTCGCGTGGGACGTGGTCGAAAACATTTTCTTGGCCTTCTTCTCTGTTGAGCTTGCAGCATGGCTGCAAGTTTGGAGATAGGCTCAGTCCTGTCGACGACTCGCTCCAATCGTGTCCCTTCCTGTTGCTTGTCCATTTGGAACTTTCTTCTGCAGATGAAAGGAGCTGGTTAGTCTCTCCTGATTTGTCCTTTGTTTGGCCCCTCTGGAGACGTGCCGCGCTTGTGCATTTGGCGTGCCGCGCTTGGCCGTGGATGTTGGGACCACGTCCTCCAGCGCATCCTCCGAGGGTGCATACTACTGTAACTTGCGAGAAACGCTCAGGTGATTCGGATGTATTGTCTGGGCATTCAAAAGTTCTTTGCATTTCACAACAACCCGGACATCGACTCTTTGATGCATGGGCAAACGCAAGACGGCAACATGTAGTTAGGCGGGTAAAGTGTGGGGAAATCAACGTCATGTCTCTTTTTGTCTCTGGCACATGTCATTGCATCATTGGGCGCCGTGCTGCTCGTAGAAATGAAGCAAGTTGCCTGAGGGGAAAGAAGATGATACACAAGAGCCATGTTGAGAAACTACTAGGAACAACAAGAAACTACTCTTATTACTATTTTTTTTGTAGGATGATTGTCCTGCAAACAACGAGGCGTGGAACTGCTTCGATTTCCTGCTCGTTGCGATGGGAGTGCTCAGCATTTTACTGCACGTTTTTGCTGGCTCCACCGACATCTTAGCAAGGACACGGGCTCTCCTGAAAAAAATGCATTATAGAACCTTTGCAATCCCGATGAAACTGTACGGGTATATCATATATGCCTAGGGCCTAGGCCATGCCTCCATTGCCCCGGCCAGACTTTCATAATTAGAACTTGTTCACTTAATCATTTGTTTGCCTTCTGCAGCCGTTTTTATGCTCTTGTAAATTCCAGACCTCGCCATGGCTGTGCAGGCTTTACAGGCAAAGCTTCCTGTCTCCATTCCTCCCACCGCTCCCGCTCCACCCGGATCCCCAAAGCTGCGCAGCTTCGGATCGGAGAGATCCTTCGTCACCGCCGTGGTCACCTCGGCCGTGCTCCGCGCGTGCCGGGCAGCGCGTCCGCGGGCACGGCGCAGCGCGTTGCACGCGTGGAGGCGAGACGTGCTGGGAACCGCGTTGGTGGTGCTGCCGCAGAGCTGTTTGGCGGCTCCGAACACGGTGCGCACCGCGCCCGACGTGGCACGGAGTTTGTGGGGCAAAGGCCTTCGAAGCGATGAGGACTTGGCACGGTGGGAGGCAGCCGTGGCATCTGACTGTGTCTACTACCTGCACAAGGTTTGTTTTTTAAATAAAGTAGATGCTTTTGGTGTGCTTCTGTTTTTGTTCTATGATGCGAAATGCAGCCCCTGATTTATTGACTTCTGTAAACTGTTAGGTCTACGAAGATCTCTACTACGCCGAGCCGGCAAAAGGAAAGCAGGCTGTTGTCGAATTGATTCGACAGAAGCTGTTGCCGCCCAAGTCGCATCTAGTCATTGACAGCCTTTCTGATGGGAGCTCATCATGTGGATTTACATGGCACATCGAAGAAGATGGAGTGGGCATAGGACACCGTGGCTTGTGCTTTGTGAGGCTCAATTCAGCTGGCGAAGTGGCATATGTCCGCGATTTGGGTGAGCCTTTGTTTAAGGCAGGAGAGCTTACTGAAAAGCTGCTAGAAGCATTGACCAAGGATCAGCCTTTGCCTGAACGTCCTGTTTTGTCCGGCCCACCCCAAACGCCACGTATGGCGGGAAGCATCGTAAAATATCTCTACGGTGACGTGCAGAAGTCTGGTGGCGATGCGGTTCGCTTCTACGCAGAAGATGTGGTCTATGAAGACATGAACTACGAAGTTCCATTTGTTGGAAAGAAAGCCGTGGACGGTTTCCTGGCACGCTTCCAGAATATACAAGGTGTGACCTTCAATTTGGAGGAAGTCTCTGATGGTGAGGAAGCCGTTGGCTTCACATACACCATTCAGATTGCTGGACAACCGCGAGGGATCCGTGGCATTACCTTCTACAAGGCGTGAGACATGGCACAAGTGCATGTCCCAAGATGTCAATCTATGCATTTGGGGCCCAAAATGATTTGATCCTGTAGCAATCTGTAGCATGTCCTTTCTATTCCAATGATTCAGGAAGAACACATATAAAAGCAATTGAAAGCACAATGAAAAGCAAAGGCTTGGTGCACTGACCCAAGTGGCACAAGTGCAAGTGCAAGTTTGTACATCGTCAAGTGTGGACCGCTAGAAGAGTAAAGCTACACAACACTGGTTTATGTGCACGTATGTATCGTGTATTGTGTTGTATTTACTGTTCGGATGTGTTCGGGATTCTTCAGTGGGAAAGCTTTCAGGGTGCCACAATTTGGGGCTTAGACATGGGGGAGCTCAGCTACTTGCACAATTCCCAAGAACAGTCCCAAGAATATATGTCCTTTTCTCGCAGAAGAGCCCATTTTGGACCACCTGGCTCAGGTCAAGGATGGCAAGGTCTGCTATGTCCGGGACGTCCCGGAGAGTGCGACAAAGCCGCCCCCTGTGCAACAGCTGGCGCGGCTGCTACGCCCGGGGCTGCGCAAACTGCAGACCTCCGCCGAGTCACCCCCCCACTGCTGACCAAAGAGATCGAAAAGCAGAGTGGTGGAGTGGGGTTTAGGGTCGTTAGGGTTTGGGGTTGACCCTAGAAGGTGGTGTGGCAGGGTGGGTTTCTACAGGTGCTTTTTGGAGGAATGATAGAACAAGAGCGACTGGGGGGCAAGCGCCACTTGGTAGAGACGATCACTTGGACCGAAGTTTCGTCCCCTGTGGGAGGAACACTTTGGGGACAAGGCACTCTTGGTGGCAGGAACCAGCTTTTTGGTTGGTGTTTATTTGGAGGAGTATGGTGGGCTACGATGAAATCATGTGACGTCGTGCCTCTTTGAATTGCAGAATCCCACAGAGCCTATCTATAGGTCAACCATCGTGCCTCGTGCCTCAAGCCGCCAGCAGCCATTTACCTGTTTCTCCAAGAGACCATTGACCTCTCCTGCGGTGGGTGATTGCTGAATGTTGGATGGTGAAATGGAACAGGGTGCATGTTGAAAGATCTTAAGGAGTGAGATGATTCAGAGTCCGGATAGTGTGGATGTGTTGCTGCTGGCTCAGACTTGTACCCCACCACCTCACCAACTAGTGGCAACAGAGCCCCCAATACTGCAACCCCGTCCGATCTCAATTATGCAGCAGGAATGCAACGCTCTTTCGGATCATTCGCTTGCTCAGAATTTTACGAGTCCTGCGAATCATCAGCTGCCCAGCTGCAAGCAAGATCTGGCAAGGGCTCAAAACTGCGACGATTGGCCCAGAAAGAAGCAACAATGCAACAACCGGCGAGCCAGTTTCTTGAACCTTGCGAGGAATAGTGCGCTTCCTAAAGCAGCTCTACTTGCTGGCCTACGGCTTCATTGAAGGAACCATGGCAGTTTTGTGGGTGTGGCACTCAGAGAGGAACCGAACAGATTGCCTACTAGATTGACAACCAAACAGTTTGGAACAGATTTGACTTAGACGATCTTAGACGCAATTATTGCCAAAAACGATTTGACTTGACAGCGTGATGCGAAGGCAGAGCTATTCTAAGCTATTCTTGTGAAGATTCGGCCACAGGTCACGATTCTGGCTTCCTTCATGTTGTATATTTGTGCTGTGATCCTGGTGCGAGCCTATGGTAAGAACGGGAACAACGATGACCCCTACCATGACTTTTTCGAGGAGCATTTTGGTGACCGGGCAGAAACAAGCTTCCCATGGAAAAGTCCAGTGACATGAGAGGAATGAGAGATGCAACCAAGGCTCAATTCCAATCACCATGTTTGCGCTCTTTGAGCTGATCACAGCGCCAGACCTAGCACCATACAAAGCCACCAGGCTGCACTTTTGCTGGACGAATTGGTTCAGGTTGCCGTTGCCGGACCTATAGTCACTATAGTCACTTTCTTAGATTCAAACCTCGCATGTGGACTTCTTGCAGCGAGATTTTCTGACCATCCGAACGTCCGCGGAACGCTCGCAGTCGCCACATGGTGTGCTTCAAGTCGCAGCCCCGCAGCCCGCCGTAGTGTGTTCTTTTTTCAATGCCCTTAGCCTGAGCATCCTGAGAAAAAGTTCTGTAGGTTGGTAGGTTGGGAGCCACCCTTGTCGTTGAGAATCTTGTGTGGCCTTTGTTTCGCTTCGTCATGACTTGAATGATGTGCGTTGATCCTTACAACTTCCAGTTGAGTGTGCTCTTTGCGAGCTGTTGTCACCTTAGGCAGCCATGTTTGCGAATCCCCCACTGGTCGTTTTCCTGGTGATTTTCATCGTCCTGGGCAGTTTCGGAAGCTTTCTCAGCAACAAGCCGTAACAAGCCCAGTTTTGTCAGTCATAGTCACGCATCCAAATGAACATCTGGATTTCATTCATGAAGCGAAGCTCGCACATGGCCGATAACACACTACTTGTAGTTGTAGACTCACTGTTATAACCATGACAAGGAGTTCCGTGTCAAATTGCATCAAGTCGCAAATAAATGTTTCTATGCCACTCTAACTCAAGACAGCACGTAGCACTGAAGAGCGCCTATGACATGGGTTGCCTCAACCCGACTGCAATTGTTTATTAAAATTCAATTAAACATACATGAGTAAATAATGCAATGCTTTAGATATATATATATATATATACATACAGACATTCATATTATATGTATAACATCAGGTGTGCATCCTGTTTTGCATGACTCAACTGCAATTAGTATGCTGACCTGCCGAAGGAATCAATGGGCTCCTCGTAGCACTGATCAATGAAAGTATTTTAGAGTCTCAGCTTGCAAGGGGAATGCGTGCGGCGAACGTGTGCGTCCGCGCCTGCACCCATCTCCCCCCCTTAACGACCCAACGGTCCGATCCATGGTTTGGATGGTGGAGGGTCGCTTCTCTCGTTTGGTGACGCGCTCTCTCTGGCAAAGCGTGTCATTCGATGTCGCTGACAGGAGAAGAACCAGGCTCGCATCGAGGCGGATCGCATCGACCGTGAATTCAAGAGGAAGGATTTGCAACAACGGTGCGGAGAACTTTTTGATGAACTCGATGTGCAACTCGATGTCCAACACAGTGCGCGATCACGTCTTCTCGTCACGTTCTAGAAAGGCGTGGGTATCGTGGGGTAATCTGGGAGTTGCCGATAGGTCCCTTCTGAGTTTCGGAAGTTTCATGAAGTTTCTCCTGGGGAGAACGCACACGAGTGCGCAGATTTTTGAGAGCCTCAAACACAGCTGGCATTCTGTTCTGTCTTGCTGAAGCGTTCGATTTCCTGTTTGTTCCGGCTGAGGCATCACAATCGTGTCCTACCTCGGGATGAGATTCGGCAAGTGACGGAGCAAGTGGCCCTCCTTCTGGAAAGCTTTGGGGTGAACTTTCAACGTGCCGACTTGGATCAGATGTTCTACGTCATGGACTACAGTGACACAGGCGCCTCAGATGTGCACTGTGCACCCACGCTTTGCTTATTCAATTAATCAATTCGTTTTGCACAGGACCTCCAGGCACATGCATCTTCGATTCACGGCGTTGGAGTCCCTACACACTGCCAGGAATCATTGAGAGGTCCGAGTTTATCTAGGGAGTGGTTGGCCTTTGCGAGCAGATCCGGCCTATGTCTATCATGGAGCTCCACTATCAAGTCTCGAAATGTGTGGCCACTGGGATGTTCAAACAGTGCGAAGAAACCGCCCACACCACCAGGGTGACGGAGTCTGAAGACATTTGAGGACTCTTTCTTACCACTTCAAGATGATCTAGAGTCTTGAGGGGCTGTTGAACATGATCAGGACGTTAATGAAGACAATTTCAGGGCAAGGGGGCTTCACAATGCGAAGACATTTCTGAAGAAAACATCATTGTTGACTAGTTGTGCATCATTTAGCCGCTAGCCCCCACTAGAGTGCCATAGTCGGTGCTTGCAGTTGAGCAGGCCCAAATGGACCGCAACGAGACAAAGATTGACGGCCTAGCCAAAGGCATTGATTTCTACGACGAGAAGCTCGCAGCTTGGCGATGAGTTGGGGAAGCGCCAGGTGACAAAGTGGAACGAAGGTTGGTGATGGAGACCCAGTCAGCAAACCAGAAGGGGAAAGGTGAGGTGATTGGATGGTGATTGGATACAGGGGTCCACAGCAGAACTGGGCTGGAATCATTCAGTTCACTTGTGAAAAACGCTGGTCAAAGCTGCTGTCATTGCCATCTAGAGGTTGTCCGACTGCAAATGTGCGAGAGATATTTTCGACGCAGAGAAGCCGAGGATTTCTAGAAGTCATCGTCAGGGGAAGGCGATGCTAGGTTGTTTCGTTTGGATTGTGGCCCGAAAAATAAAAACGAGGTGGAAGAAGCCAACGAGCTTTTGTGCTCATTGCATCCAAGCCGTGCTCATCCCTTTCCCTTTAAATTCCACCAGCCCCGGCGTGAGGACAAGATAGAGGCCCGTTTAAAGAGCATTGCCAACTTCCTACATCTTGGCTCTGGAGCCGGAGAGACCAGGTGCCATGGCTGAAAGTCCAGTTCGATTTCTTAGCAAAGTGCTCTCAGCTCCTCTCTTTTTCACTGCCCCTTGTCTCAGTCCAGTTGTTTGTGGGTCTCCCTAGTCGTTGCTTGGTGCATCTTGCTGCCGCATGTCGCGTTGCCTGGCACTGAGGCACCCAAGACAAGCAGAGGGTGTGAGCTTCGCAGGGGATCCCAGTCATTGGAGCCTCTCAGCCGACCTTGTTTTGCAACAACACCTGCGACAACGTGTCTGGCGCACAAAAGTTAGGATCGATAGAATGTTGGTCAAAATGGTCCAGGCAAAACTATGGTTGCTTGCTCCTCCTTAGCAATTTGTAGTTGAAGGGAAGGGAAGGGAAGGGAAGGGGAAGGGAAGGGAAGGGAAGGGAAGGGAAGGGAAGGGAAGGGAGGGAGACACTTTCGGCATGCGCCACCCGCAAACCGCCATCGGGGCTTCACTTCTTTGGGGCTTCTTTGGGTTTGGCTTGCATGTGTTTGCGTCTTTATTTGGGTTCCTTTTGGCTTTGCTTGCGGGATCTTGCGGGTTTCACTTTACTTCTTTAGGATTTCTTTGGGGAGGCACCCGGCATCGAGCATCTCAGAGAAGGCAGAAGTGAATCATTGTGCTGCTCAATGGTGGTTTCGTGGCATTTGCATTCTTCATGTTTCTTCTATAGTTACTGTTTCACTTTTGTTGGCCTTCGGTTGTTGACTTCGTGGCTGGCTTGGCAGTTTTTTTTCGAGGGCTGAGGTTGCCACGAGAGCCCGAATGCCAAATTTTTACGGAGACACATGCACAGTTCCTATGACTCCAGGAGGTGGCTGCCCAATCTTCAAATCACTTGCCGTGTTCATCTCATTTGATCAATATGTCTCGTTGGATGGCTGCTTCCGTTCCGAATCTTGAGTCTTGAGCACGGGCGTTGATTCTCAACCCATATGCATGGCGCCGCCTTTTGGTTCAATCGCACCTCAAGGTTGTCCTTGCGCAATCTGGTGTACGCCGTAAACTTCCGTCCCACGTAAGCTTGGACTTGTTATCATGTGTTCTCAATAGCTCAAAAACCAGTTGTGACATGTTGTGACCGAAGTGTGTCTAGTAATTATCTGCGTGAGGCTTCTGTTTTGTGACTTGTTTGCCTAAGGCCTTGGAGTCCCGGAACTCCAGCAAAGAGCCTGCCACGGTTCGAGAGAATCACTGCAGCAACGAGAGTCCAAACTTTTGGTGCTAATCTATCACCAGTTCCCTTTACTGGATTTGGATAGAATGATCTTCCAATGCTTCCTATCTTGACCACCTTCCTGGGCCAGAAGGAAGCTCCAACGTAGTTGCATGTTGCCTTGCACGCCCCATCCCCCCTCGCTTGTTCCGATTCTCAGGGAGAGCGAGTTCAAGTCTGATGGATCGAAGCTCGGTCCCGAGCGAAGACACGTGCACGGTGGTGCACGGTGCACGGCATGTGCACAGCATGAGTCGAAAGGCTTTGGACAGCACCCAGTGGTTTTTTTCCCTGTCAACAAGCACCTGGTTTCCATATCATAGTTATGCATAATGATAAGTTGAGTCATAACGGCGTAAGTTCATTTTGTAACATCAGCCTCTACCCATTGGTCGTAGGTCATGAATTGCGGCCATACAACATGCGAGTCTTCGTGGTTGCTTTGTCGCCATTCTTGTTTCAAGTGGCACCACGCGTCTGAATGTCTTCGAGACCACTGGAGTTGTTTAAGGATTTGCCTCCAATTTTTGCAACAGTCCATGAGCTTGACTTACTGTAGATCATGAAGCATATGAGAATGTATGCACCCAAACATGCCCAAACAAAAAACAACACACGCTTCTCCGGTCTGTAAATTGCTTGGAGGAGACGTAATAATCATTTTCCGCAGCCATGGTGGGAGCAGCCTTTATCCATTTTGCGCTGGTGGAATTACGGCCTGTGATTGCTGTTGGCATAAGCAGTTTGTCAATCTATTCAACGATGATCCAACAGACCTACAACAGCGAGGTTGCTTGCATTTGCATGCCCGGTTGCACGCAACAACAGACCATTGATCAGAATAACAACCTCATTCGAAGTGCAATGACGAGCTTCAGTCCCACATTCAATGCAACCAGCAGCTGCATGTCAGTCCAGATTGGCAATGGTTTTCGCTATGGTCCTTTGTTCTATGCCTTTTTGCTTGTGGCTTGGGGCATTGTTTTCTCCATGTGCATCGTTATGTTTGTCGTAGAGGCGTGCAATCAAAGATGCACCTCTATACAAAGCGGGGCATACTTTGCGTTTTACCCGGATTTAGAGCGGAGATGTCTTTACAGGGTGTTCATTTGGACATACATCTTCAGCTTGATCGTGGTTTTCCTTGTGGGTATTGTTGTGATCCTCCTTCAGTCAAATATGAACTTCCAGCTCATGTGGACCATTGCGCAGCGCGAAATCCTGCTGCTTCTTGTTCTGCTACTTTCGTCGCAGCATCTCCTTTCACCGACCAACTTGAAGGAATTGGTTTGTTTTCGTCGTTCCTGCAGCAGCTTGTTGGTCGACTCAAATGAAATGGAATGATTGAATGTAGTGATAGGTTTCGAATGATTGGAACACGAGCCGCAAATGGGGCGAAGTTGTTCAATGCATGCCTTTCAGTCTTCACATTGCGAGGTGTAGCAACAATGGAGGCCACACGTGGCAACAACTCCTACCTGAACGCTTTGGTTCTGCGACACGGGGATGCATCTGAATTGATGCAGGCCGTTGGTTTGCCCTTTGATTGGTCATCATTGCAGCCCAAAAGCACTCAGCCAGAGAACGACCACATTGTTTAGGTGGGGGAGTCGACATGGGAGTCGACATTGCGAGCCTGCAGACCCCGCATGAAGACAATGCGTCTTTAAAAGCCTGGTCTCTTTAAATGTGCTGCGCCATCCCAGACTTTTGGATCATCATTCCAGCGCGAGTAGCTGCGCCACGCTGCGCCTTTTTGTTTTTAATGTTTAAGGCAGGTGCAATTGAAGATGCGGAATCGGGTCATTGGTGATTAGTGGGTCCAGGTCCAAGCACGCCCACTCCTAGATGAAATCGCTATATATGCCACTGTGCTTTGCTTTCATTTCAGTTGTGCGCCTTTGCCACTTCGAGATTCTGGCAGCATTTAATTGGCGGGTTGGCCCCGCATCACGATCATCCTGGCCGACAGCCGACCACCGTTGTGAAAACCGCCTTCTGCAAGGAAAAGGATTGAACGTGCTGCCTTGCCCTTACTTGCGGAAAAAAGGGGACATTCTTACCTGTTCGGAACCAGCCAGTTCTGGATGTCATCCCATTCTTGAGTGAACCTGAAGTTCATTTCAGCCAACGATTACTCCAACGGTCATTGCACATTCGTACTCATCGCTGGTGGAGCGCACATGCACGACCTGACAGTCCCAGCTACACTCAGGACTCCCATGCTAAACGAGCCGCCTTCATTGGATGATGCTAACCATTCACCAAGCAGAGCGGATAAAGGCCGAAATGTGGACAATGGCAATAGAAACTCGAACCAACGATTGCTGCTAACTTCCATGGAATTTCTCGAAGTTCCAGGCCCCTTTGGGGAGCAGGTGCCACTGGTCCAGCTATTGCAAACCCAGCAAGGCTTGCTGGAAGCCATGAAGGCCGAGACGGGGTACAGGCATTGGGTGTTCCAGCCATGGATACCATCGGTGGAAGCTCCTGTGGGGCCAGAAAAACCTTCACCTTTGACAACTGCAGGGTCCATGCTTCTTAAAATAGAGGTTTTTGGGTGGTACTGTAATGAATGGAGTTGCTTGTGTTTCAGGCGGGTGTGAAAAGCAAGGCGCCATCTTCAGATATCTTCGTTTCAAAAACCTCACACCAAGCGCATTTTCTCCAGCGTTCTCGCTGGAGGCCTATTCGGCCCAGGTGGACGACATGCAGCAGGTGGGGTGAACTCTATGGGCTCCGAAGTAAGAACAGACGTCTTTCACCAGGCTAAGATGATATTTCTCACCCTTCAATGCCAGGAACAAAGGACAAGAAATGTGTTTCTTGGGGGCCCTCTAGGCTCTCTGAAAGCCACGCAGGTTTTCAAAACCAGAGAAGAAAGACCGCGCCACGGACGAAGGTCTCGAAACAGAAGTTGGTGGAGATGACCTTGCAGCTACAAGAAGCAAATGTCAGGGTTTTAAGTGCTCTCATGGCTGGCTGAGCGGCTGAGAGCTGTTCCTTTTCTCCGACGTTTTTTCGTGCCTTGGCTAAAACTTGCGGAGTGAGGTGTGTGTGTGTGTGTGTCAACCAATCAAGCCACCGAAACAGGAAGCCCTTACTAATTCCGTTTGAGGGTGGAAGAATTGGATGATGCGAGGCGTGGCGCTCAGATGGAGACGCAAACCGCTGCACCGACAGTGACGTGGTTGGGGGATGATCCCATGACCAGAGCAGATGAAGATAACGTGGCACAAACCATGTCCAATGCATTGTCCAACCCAAATACTTTCAAGGATGCAAGCTGCAATCGCGGCAGGTCCTTCCAAGCTGGCTTGGCACTTGCAAAGCAAGAGCCGGGCTAATAAATCAGCCCAGGAACAAAGTATGTCCTTCTGTTTGGAGCTCCTCACCTGAAGTTGTCTAGTCTATAGTTGTCTCAGTATATAGTTGTCTCATATTCCAATCATTGCATTCAGCAATTTGTTAGACAGACTGGGCACCACCTGCATACCGCTGCAGAGGAGCTCCAGACATGTGCCACGAAAATGGCGGAGCTTTGAAGGTGGAGACACCCACCCCTTTTTGAGCCAGCGACCCCATGCCAGGACCTGATCATGGGAGATTGTATTCCTCAGTGACAGGCGAAACGGACAGGCCCCAAGGCGGTCGCCCCCCAAAAACTATGATGGATTTGCCCTTCGGTTCTGGCCACGCCTCCATTGAAAGAGCAGGGAGGTCTCCTCCTAGGTGGGGCCACGAAATACTCGATAGAATGTTAAGAATGTTCCAACAAAGCGGGGTTGCGCTGAGACGTCGCCGTTGGGTTTGAGACCTCCCTTCTTTGATCGCTCGCTGCACCGCGATGCACCGCTGCGACAAAGATCCTTTCTGCAACCTGCCGCGACAGCTCGACCGTGGTGCCACTGGTTGCTCCATGTGGTTCGGAGGTTTGAAAGGCACGCGACTGATAAGTGGCGCCAATCTTTATAGGCTTTCTCTAATCTTAAACATAACACATACTCATGACATACTCTCATTCCGGTTCAATCTTTGTTCAAGTCACCCTCCGGATACCCTCGAAGGTTCAAGGCCTTTCGCAGACACGTCAGGGCTCACCAGAAGCTCCGAAGATGCCAGTGCCGGATGCAACAGCGGAGCCTTTTGGCTGCAGAGTTGTCAGTTCTTGCAAATGTATCTATGAAATTATGAATTGGGGATGTGTGTGTGTGTGGGAACTTATTGTGTTTGTCCGGTGCCGCAGCATGGAGCGGCTCTTTTCTAAGCATAGTCAGGTGAGGTTGAAGATTGTTCACTTTGTGTGTGCGTCACCATGTTTCAAAGGGCTCGCAGAATCCTTCTTTCGAGTTTGTTCCAACTTTATGAATGTACAGTTGTAGTACTAGCAGCGGGGGCCACCAGGGAGTGGCCAACGAAGAGCCTGGTGGTGTGGTGCTGAAAACGTACCCGCAATTGAACTAATTTCTCCCTGGTCCCTGCTTGTAACTACAACAAGACTTCGTCCCTTTCATCGGCTTGCATCGGCTTGGTAAAGCGAGTTCTGTTCTGTGCTCTAAGTAAGGATCAAGCTGTTCCAAATCCGGTGTTTTGCACTAAAGGGCTAACGTGGTAAAGGGCTAATGCTCGGGATTCGACAACTGATTGAATGCTCGACCAGTTGAGCTCAATATTCAAGTGTATTTTGTCTCCGCATTGACGCGAAGGTGGTTTGGTAGTTGCTTGTTGCAGGGGAGTCGTTCATTCCATCAAGCCAAAAACCCCCAGAACCCTGCTGACAGGCTATTTTTCCTGAATCGACTTGAAGATCCATGTGTTTTTCGGGGCCGACCCAGGCGTCAGCTCGTCACCTGGGGCGGCTGCTCTTCCCCTCGCCCAGCGTGTGGCGCCCAAACTCCAAGGGATCAATCAAGACCAGAGCTAACGGATAGACACGAACACATATATTATGTTATTTTTTAATTAAGAACACTGTCGAAAAGAACCTAGAACCCAGCACAATTTCTGGACGTGACCTGCTTCAAGTCCGTTTGGACCCACTGAAGTGCCTTGAGCTGGAACAAGAACCCATGCTTTCAAGGAACGTGGCCGACTTTCTTCAAGCGTTGGCCAGCAAGAACAGGAAGGCCCAGGGATCAGTGCTACCATGTACAACCTACAGTCAGCCATAGTAGTATTTACAGTACATTTACATATTATTTATTGGTTTATTCTAGCTCACAATTTGTTTTACATGTGTGCTTTTCTCCGCGTTATCCCATGGGTGAAGGATCTCCAGCGAATGGCGCCATTCCCAGTCTACTGTATTTTTTGTGCACATGACTGTGGGTCGGCCGTGCCATTCTTTAGCTGATAGATATCAAAACCTCAAACCCACCAACAAGTTCAAGTGATGCACCTGGTTGGGACCTTCGAGAAGAAACTACCATCGGAGGCGTCGCTCGTTTCAGCCCCGGATCAATCAACTGCCCAGCTTCAGCCAGAAGGAGAGCCCAGGGATGAGCTCGAAGCCTTTGTCAGGTGACCATGACTGCTGGAGAGGTGCTTTTGGCCATGGTGGGCGCGCACCCGAGGTGCCCACGATCAGGGGTCTGAAGGCCGCAGAAGAGCAACCAAAGCTCCAAGCCGACAGACTCATAAGAGCCGTGCCAAACTCATGAGAACCGTTCACAGGATCCTCTTCTGCCAGCACCTGAGCCTTCACCGTTGTTCCGGGGGCGCCACAGGTGGAGCTTGGACACCTCCGCAGCTGCGACCTTCAGGGAACTGCTGCGCCCGTGGGGAGACCTGGACGGGAAGCCGCTTGGAGGGCCCTGAGGGCAGCGCGCTGTTCTTGGTCGGCGGGAAGGGCGAAGGTTAATGCATTTTGAGGGGTATGCCGGGTATGCCATAAAGTTAGTTATATATACTGTACTCAGTAGTTTAGATTCTATTTATAAACGTTACTGCCGGGTTCTCCCCACCTTCTTGTTGATGTGATGGGGTGAATGGCCGTGTACTTATCACTCGGCCGTTGACACTGCAGATAAACATTTGGGAGATAGACACGGGGAGACAGAGGAGGGGGAGACTGAGGGGGATGTCAAGAGACAAGCTCTTTTACAATAGTTCATTTACTCCATCGTACTGTTCATGTACAATTGCACGGTGCTGTACAATGCACCTTGGATCGAGGCCTTGAGCCTAAGGACAGTTGCCAGAGGAAAACAATACAGAGACGTGCACAAACAAACGACAAACAAACAGCTGCTGAATTTTACATGGTAGCGGAGCAAGGATCCTGGTAACAACAATCCAGGTGAGCTCCAATACAACAACAGGAACAAGCCCACAAATACAGACAACGGAGAGCAAGCCTTGACCCTACAACAGGTAGCTTGCACAGCTGCAACAATGGCAGCACAACAAGCAGCAGCTCAAGCTGGAGATGGACTACCTCCAGTTCCAGAAGATGAGACAACAGCAAACATAGCAAACATGAACAGATACAAACTCAAACCACCCTTCTTCAATGGAGACTATGGCACGTTCGAGGAATGGAAGTACAAGTTCACAGCATACATGGGATGGCAAGACAATGATTACACAGAACTACTACAAGCAGCAGAACGAGGCACAGCAGAACTCACAGAGGTACAACTACGAGCAGCGGCAGCAACAATCGAAGATGGTGAACGACATGTTCGCCTCAGCACAAACTTGAGGTACATCCTCATCAACACAACAACAGGAGCTGCAGCCACAGTCTGCAGACAATACCAAAACACAATTGGCTTCGAGATGTACAGACAATTGTGCATCCGCTTCTCCATCCCATTGGGGACAAGATCTATAGGACACTTGACAATACTGTTGAAGCCAACATTTGACAAGAACAACTTCGAAGAATCATTTTCCACATGGGAATTTGAGCTACAAAGATTTGAGCGCGACAACGGACAAACACTCCCAGACTCAGTGAAGATTGCCGTACTGCTCAACGAGACAAGTGGACCACTACAACAACACCTACAACTGCTTTCAGGACACAGCCCAAACTATGCACGAGTCAAACAAACCATCATCGAGTACTACAGATCAACAACAGCATTCAGCAAACTACAACAATTACGACCACAATCATCCAGTGTAGCAACAAGCTTTGGTGGAGGACAAGCACCCATGGACATTGATGCAATCCACAAAGGAAAAGGCAAGTACAACAGTTACAAAGGAAAAGGAAAAGGAAAGAACAAAGGCAAAGGCTACGGAGGACACAACGGCTACGGGTACAACAGTTACAACGTGAACCACAAAGGAAAAGGAAAGTATGGAGGAAAAGGATTCAACAGGGTGCAAGCAGATTCCTCCTCGTGGACCACCCGGGCTTCTGTCGATACAGAGGTGCGAAATTCTGCAAGGAACCAGTTCTGTGGCTGGTTGAGAGGGGGAGCAGCTGGTTCTGCAACGACCAAAAGAAAGAGGAAGATTTCTGCCTTGATTGATCTTCTGAAAAATTGGTTGGACGATTTCGAAGATGAGCCGGAAGACGATAGTGGAAACGGTGTTGAGGTAGCTCTGACCGAGCTTGCGAAGCTCACTGAAGCTTGGAGTGTGCAGGCCCCGATGAAGTCTGAGGTAAAGAGCTCTTTGAAATCGGTGGTGAGCAAATTGCAGATGGCTTCGGAGTCTAGCTCTTCCAAGTCCAACAAGCAAAGCTTCTATAGGGAATTTTTTGAGAAAAAGGAGGCTAGCAAGAAGGAAGCTCTGAACAATCCAAGTTCCAAGCTCAAGAAAAGTGATAGCAACAAAACGGAGGAGACAAGCATGCCCCGCTTTGATTTGCGCCGCAGCTTTCCAGCGAGGGATATTGCGGCCGTGCATAGTGTCATCCATGCTCTGGAGCAGGGCATTGAACCTATGGGGGCAATTTGTGTCTGCAAAGATGGTGCTCAGATGTTGGAGATTCAGGCGTTGGCTCAAGCCCATGGGATTAGCAAGAAGCTCACGTTGGTCGCTAAGGAGGTCAAAGATGAGCAATTGGCTGTTCCGGGGGCTAAGTCGATCATGCTTCCTTGCATTGGCAACCTTGCCTTGATTGGAGCTCAGGTCGCGTGCATTAGTGGTGAGTCCCCTGAACTTGCAGGTGTGGCACCTACTAAGGTTGTTGGCAAGGCTGAAGTGAAAGACGTTGAAACCTTGAGGGTAACAATTGGCTTGGATTTCCTGGACAAGGTGAATACGGCCTTGGTCCTGGAGAAGCCGTCCGCATGTTTGGGGTTGCTCGGTTGTAGTCTCTCGGAGGTGCGAACCTTTCAGTGGTGCAGCCAAGGGGGAGTAGTCACTGGGTACATCAAAGTTCCAAAAGATCAAGTGGCAAAAATTTTGAAGTCGAGTGGCAATGGGGGTATCTTTGTCAATCAGCTTGCTTCAGCTGTGACTCGCATGCCTGATGTGTCATGGTTGGAACCTTTGGCTAATGAGAAGCCTTCGAATTATTTGCAAAGAGCCTTAGAAGAAGGATGTCGCTCTGTCCTTTCGTCGCGGAGGAGGTGCCTAGTTGGGAGTGAGATGCAAGGAAGATAGCTCCACCAAACTCCGTGCTTGGGTTGTGTTTGGAGTTCCTTCTTCCTGGGGTCCGGAGACTTTGAAAGCTTGGCTTGTGCAACAAGAGTGGGAAGTTCACAATTTGCCTCAAAGCCCATTGGTCCTTTCAGGGGAAATTTGCGAAGGACAATGATAAGGAGACCTTTGCCTACGATGTCACTTTGGGTTCCTCGTCTAGGCACTTTGTGGCCAGGAAATGGCAGAAATTGAGGAAAATGCATGAGAAGATCGAGAAAATCTCTGGCAATACTTGGTGGAGCCCCACTTTGTCCTTTAGCCCAGAGATTGCGGCTACCGTCATTGACAAGGAGGAGGATAAGATGGATGTTGGAGAAGGTCAACAGGCTGAAGTAAAGCCGGATGAGAAAAGAAAAGAGAAAAGTGCGGGGGCTAAGTCGCCTGAAAAGAAGAAGCCTTGCATTGAGGCTCCTGTTCGGGCTCCAGTTGAGAGGTTGATCAAGGGTGGCTCAAAAGGGCCTGGTAGCACTCTTTTGGTTGATTGTGGTGGTCGTGGGGATTGTGGTTGGCGCTCACTTGCTTTTTCCATTTGTATGCAGAGTGCCAAGGGGGCCAAGACGGTTGATGAGGTGAGGGCCCAAGTTGAAGTGAGAGGGAAAAGTTTGCGAACTCAGGCCGTTCATTTTCTTTTGAACGTGGAAGTTGGATGGAAGCAGCGTTGGGTCCCAGATGCAAATTCCACCAAAGAAACGGAAGCAGGAGAACCGGCTCAGAATTTGGCCGATTTCGAGAGCGCTTTGGCTCGTCCTTTGAGGTGGATTGACGGTTATGGTCTTCAAGCCGTTGCCTGTCCTAAGCGAGTCAACATTGTGGTTTTTCAGCCTTCGGATGAGGAGGATGATGAGGGGTGGTCGCGCGTTGCTTTCATTTCCCCAGATGATCCCAATTACAAGCGCTTTCCTTTGATTCCTGTGGTTCTTAGCAAAGGCCATTTCTTTGCATTGCTGAAGCCAAAGGCGAAGTCCTTTGCCAAAGAGTGGCTTGAAGCGGCCGCTGATGCTGGTGCAAAGAACAGGCTTTGGTTTACAAAGGGGATTGATGATGATGTCATCGTTGTCAGTCAAGAGGCGGATTCTTTTTCTCAGATTTTTCGAGGAGGAGGCGAAGCAGTAGAAAATGAGCAGAAAGATGTCAATGCGTCGGTTGATGCTGGCATGCAATTGCTTGTGGCGGCTGGTTTTCAAACCCCGTTGAAAAGCTCAAAAGCTCAGGATGAGTTGGATTCTTGGTTGAAACCATGCTCTAGCCAGAAATCATGGTCTGGGGATCTGATGCGCACTTGCTCTTCTGCAAAAAGTGCGGTGTCTTTTTCCTGGGAGGACAAGGCGATTGACTCCTGGAAATGCCCAATTTGCAAAGAGGTGCTTCCAAAGAAGAGCGACGGGATCACGAAGCACATCCAGCGGTTTCATCGCACTTGGGTGCAGGAAAGGTTGGCTATGCAGAAGAAGTTTGGTAGGAGTGGAAAGCGCGCTGGAGTTGGCCCTGGTTTGTTTTACCAACCTACTCCCTTTGTCAGCGTGCCGGAGGAGTCTCGAGCTGAGAATGCTGCTTTTGTTTGTCCGTATTGTGAGAAGTGTCTCCCTGTTCATGTGACAGTTGCTTCTCACCTTCGGATTTCCAAGCGGGCGCATTTGTTGAATGATTGCAGCAAAAAGCACAAGAAGGTTGACTTGGTGAAGTATAGGTGGGCGGCTAACAAGAAGAACCCTGAGAAAGGTAGGCGGAAGTTGATCGCAACTTCCAAGCGCAAGACCATTGCGAAGGCGGAGAAGCTTGGGCACGTCCCTGTGAGTTTCCCATTCAAGCCAAAGTGGAAGGTTAGCAACTTGAATGCGGCTCCTGCTCTTTGTTGGGCACGCAAGACATGTCGAGTTGCATACAGGAATCCGGATTGGCACAAGAAGTGTAGCGGTTCGCCGAAGCCTTGGGCTCCCAGCGTGACTTGGTGGAGCAATGCGAGGAAGCACAACAACCTGAATGAGATTGCGAAGTCTTTGGGTCTTCCGGAGGTGGAATTGAATGCTCTCAATGAGAAGTTGTTGGAGAATGACAAGAAGCGAAAGAGGAAGCAGCAGCTCAAGCCGCGTGCCGCCAAAAAGGCCAAGCAGGAGTGACTCCCTGTGAACTTGAGAGGGGGGGCAGAGGACAATGAGGTGCATGTTGAATTCAAGAGTGAGGCTGACATGTGGACCATCAATGTAGGTGGTCGTGAAGGCTTGTGGAGATGTTTGAATTTGTTGCGTTCGTTGGCTCCTGATCTTAGACCTGGAGTTGTGGCGATGCAGGAAACGGGGTGCTCCTTTGATCAGGCCGCTTCGGCGGCTGGCTTTGCCGACCGCTTGGGTTACAAGGCTTTCTTTGCCCATGGTGCTCATTATAGGCACAGAAATGAAAAGGCGGATAGGAACGTCAGAGGAGTTCTTACTCTTGTTGCTGCTCACTTCGAATCTCGATGGCTCGGTGAGAAAAACAGAGAGGATGGCCAGATTCTTGCAGTTGCTGTTGGAGACACCATGATCATCAACAGCTATGGCATTCCTGGCGAGGAAGTGGCTATGACCCAATGTAGCAGAATCCATGAGTTGCATGACGAGATTGACTGGAAGGGGCGTTGGCTCATCACGGGCGATTGGAATGAAACCTTTTCGCAGGGTTGGTCCTCGACTTTGGCTGATTTGTTGGGCGGGCAGCTGGTTGAGTTGATTGGTGACACTTCCACAAGATGGAAAAGCAATCGGATCATCGATTACACTTTGACCAACATCAGGCAGTTGAACCATGCGTGGGTCAGACCAGAATGGGTTAGTGATCACAAGATTGCGGTTTGCACTTCTTCTCTCCATGCAGTCTGTCCTGAGGAACGAAGGTTTATGCAGAAGCCTTGCTTTGTAAAGCCTAGCTGGCTTAATGATGACAAGTGGCAACTCCTTTTCAATGAAGTTTTTGAGACGGAGGAAAAGATTGGGTGGCAGGAGGTGTGGAAAGCAGCTTTGGCTTGGGAAGAGCTGTTTCAGACTGAAAACGAGGTCGAGGCTTCTCAGGCTTTCGTTGACTTCTCTTGGAATGTGTGTCAGCTTAAGTTGTTGTGGTGCTTTCAGGGGGCTGCTTCTCTCGCTTTGTTGGAAATTCCTGATGGTTATTCCGACTGGCGTGAAGTTAGACGTGTGGAGCATCTTGCAAGTACTGCATGTTTGAAGCCTTTTAGTTTGAAGCTGACAAAGAGGGTTTTGCCGAAGGGGAGCGTCGGGGGAACCTCTGCTTTTCGCAAACGGCTGGCCAAGTTAGGTAGGGCATTAGAGCTTCGAAGACGTTTAGCTCGTGGCCAAGTTGATGAGGAGACGCACAATTTGCGTCGTAAACTGTTCGGGTTCCTCGATGTCTCTCTTGATCAAGTGGATCGACTTTGCAGTTCTTTAGAGAAGGCTGTAGGTGAGGATGAGGAGCATAGACGTGAACATGGCCTCAGACAGTGGAAAGACAAAATTTCCGGCAGCTTGGTGGATCGGGCTCGCTGGCTTCATCACCAAGTGGCAATCCCACCGCCTGCGGTTGGGACTCCTGAGGACAGTGCTGGCACTAAGGTTGATGGCGCCTGCCGTGTTTTCCGGTACTGGTTACTGGTGCAACTTTGTTTCTGAGGTTGCGTGGGAGGATGAGAAGCGGTCTGTCGTTGTCGAGTATTTGGCCGGCATCTTGGGTCCGTTGGTTGATGACATTGTCTGTCCTGATGGTCGTCCTACCATTGCGGAGTTCAAGGCTTGTTTGGCTAGGACTAAAGGATGCCCTGGCATTGATGGTTGGTCAAAGGATGAAATGAGATTTGTTGCAAACTCTCCTGCGGCTCTCTCTTTGGTTTGGCGGTCCATGGAGGTTTGGGAAAAGTTGGAGCGCACACCGGTCTCTGTTCAGCATTGTCGTGTGGCATGTCTGCAAAAGGAGAGTAAAGTGGTTTCTAACACTTTGGTTCCTCAGGGGTTTCGGCCCGTTTCCATTTTGTCTATTTGGTGGAGGGCTTGGTCTGCATGTTGGTTGCGATCACAGTGGGTTTCCAGTTGGAGTTCTGCTATGTTCCCTCGCACCATTGCGGGTGGCCTTCCAGGTGCCCTGGGGCCTGAAGTCATGGCGGCTCTCATCGATGTCGCTTTGGAAGAAAAAGTGGCTCTCGACTTTCGCCATGCATTTGACTCTGTGGATCTAGCTTTGATGCGCCAGGTCACTGAGAGAATCCTGCCGCCTTCATGCAGGACATGGACGCGTCTCCTCTTTCACCAATGGGAGCATTTGCAAAAACGGTTCTCACTTGGTGGGCATGTTCATCCTGAGTCTCTCAAAGCCCCTTGTGGGTTGCCGCAAGGCGATCCAGCTTCTCCTTTGATGATGACTTTGTTGTTGAGGGTCGGATTTGCCGAAGTTCAGCGTGAATTAGGTGAAAGGGTGGACCAATTTGTCTTTATGGATGACAGGACGGTGGTAGCTCCATCTACTGAGTTGGCTCGCCGGGCTCAATCCATTTGGCAAGACTTTGCTCGGCGTGCTCATTTGCTCGAGCACCCGGATAAGGCACAGCTTTTGGATATTGGGCAGCTCTCAGGGGATCCTGATGCTAGACCTTGGGGTGAGGTTTTGGGTTCGCTCGTTGGTCTGCCGGACCTCAAGGATGTTAAGCAGTGCTCGCGTTTGCTGTCTAGATTGGGCAAAGCTGTGCACATGGCAAAAAGGGTTGGTTTTACCCCTCTGGGTGTGCAAAAGAGGCTGAAGGATTTGATTCTCTTTGTCAGGAGTTCCTTTGTCTATGGGTGGATCGCTGTCTTGCCTCCAGCAGAGTGGATTTCTCGCTATGATCAAGCTTTGTGGCGGGCCGCAGGCAGATTGAGATACTCTGTCAAAGGTCTGCGCAGTGTGTTGGCAGGAGCTAGCATTGAGTTGCGTCCGGCGATTCTTTTGAGGCAGCTTCGAGTCTTGGCTACGCGTATCAATGAATCTCGTTTGCTGAATTGGAATGCTTTTGAAGGCAGCCTTGATCGGTTGGTCAGTGCACATTTGTGCCAGTTGAACTGGAGCTTCCAGGGTGGCCGATGGCAACATGCTGAGTTGGGGCAATCCTTTTCATTTGAGGAGATTTTAGACGTGAAGCGTTGGTCATCCATTGCACATTGGATACGTGAGAGTTGGAGGATTCATATGTTGATTCAGACTACCCCCTCTCATCGACATGAATTGCGGGATGTTCTTCTCACTTTGCTAGATGCTAGGCGGATTCCTTTGGTTCGTTCTTGGATTGGTGAGTGTGGTCAGGCTTTAGTAGCTGCCTTTGGTGCAGTTCAGAGTCCGAATGTGCGTGTTCGTGGCAATGGCAATGCCGGCATGGAATTTCGATGCCCTAAATGTGGTGAGATTAACCCCTTTTGGGATCATATTTGGACGTGTTTGATGAACATGGAGGTGCCTGAGGATGTCTTGCTGGCACGGTTCTTGTGGCCTCGATGTGTGGAAGATTTTCCGACGTGCAATCAATTTCTGGAGCACCTTGCTAGGTTCTCTCGATAAGATGATGATGAGGTTGAACGTGGCTGCAACTACGGGGGCAGTCAGAAGCAAAGAAGTAGTAGAAAAGGATTCAACAATTACGACAACAGTCCGATTGGCTTTGGCAATCCATTCGGAAGAGGCAACAAAGGAAACAAAGGATTCAGCAAAGGATACAACAAAGGAAAAGGAAAGAACAAAGGAAAACAAGCGACAGATACATGCTACAGATGTGGAAGAACAGGACATTTTGCCAAAGACTGCCGAGTGGCAATTCACAATATTGGACAAGGAGAACGCCCTGACCTTGAGGATGCAACTGCACAATGGTACGACGACTACTATGACAATGGATGGTACTGTCAGGACTACACAAGACAACAACAAGGACAACAGCCATTGACACTTCCGCCAATCCCATCCAACGGCAACAATGACATGACACCAATTCATGTCATCGCCATGATCAACAATGGCAATGACTACAAGACAGATACAAGGAGTAGCGGCGCAACAGACACTATGCACATCATGATCGACAGTGGAGCAGCCACACATGTCTGTCCACTATGGTTTGCAGACAACTATCCAGTGTACAAGATCGACCAAGCACAAAGCCCAAACCTCAGGACAGTGACAAACATCAATACAATGCTATGGAGTAAGATGGGTCTACATGCAATCATAAGGACAACCAATTGTCATACCTTTTTATGTGTGTGACATCCATGACCCAATCCTGTCAGTGACAAGACTGGCAGAACAAGGCTTTGACATCAGGTTCAACGACACTCCAACAATGCGCCAGGACAAGGGATTCAATGTTCCCTTGGTGCAGCAGCACAATCTCTACTACTTACCAGCAACAGTCATGAACCTGGGACAACATCAACAATTACAGTTGAGACAAACACAGAAGGGCATGATTGCAATGATTGCCCCAACAACACTGACAAGACATGGACCACAACAAGTCCTTGGAGGCAATAGTGACTACTGGAACTACAACAATGAAGGATACCTTGTACGGTATCACCGGAACAAGAGGAAAGCTCTCTTTGTTCCTGGCGACAATTGCCCAGTGCCACTGGAGACATTGAGCAACTACAGACGAACAATCATTCGGCGAACAGACGGGAACAACGAAGACATTGTTGAACAATACCATGACCTGAGCAAACACAAACAACGACGAGTGATACAAGGAGACACGTGGACAGGAGGAACATGGTTCAGAGTTAGCAAGCCGCCAACACAACCAGCACTTACAACATCGAGGACAACAGAGCAGACAGAGAAAGCATCGCAAGCAATACAGGCACGACATCAATCCGCAACGCTACGGATCCCGGAAAGAGACGGGACAACACAACAGGCAAGCAGAGAGCCACTATACAGACACACAACGAAGAAGCCAGCGCCAACAACCACGGCAGTACCTGATCCATCAATAATGACACCAACAACAGACTATTGGATCAGAGAAGGACACTACTGGAAACGAGTTCACGTTCAAGCACGGACAACAATGTACGTACCACAACAGACAGATGATGGTCCAGACATTGGACGACTCAAATCGACACGGACAACATTCGTGAACAGGACGGAACAAGGAAGAGGATACACAATCCATGACAACTGGCAGGAATCAGGAGCAAGACAGCTTGACAGACAATGGACAGGATCAACAAACTTCGAGGAAGAAGCGACGTACAAGTTCGAGTACGACACGGACAATGAAGATGAATCTCAACAAGCGCAACGCGCCAAAGGGATGAAGACTCCACAACAACCAACAAGACAAGAGAGGCTAGAACATGAGCTGACACATTTACCATACCGCTCATGGTGCTCAATATGTGTGAAGAGCAAAGGAAGAACAGACAATCACCCAAAACAAGCAAGCAAACAACCAGTGATACAAGTGGACTTCACATACATGAAAGCATTTGGAGACAAACAAGTACTACCAGTACTCACGGCAATAGATGTCGAATCAGGTATGGCAATGGCAGTTCTTGTACAAGACGAATCGACAATACCTGACACGATGTCTACAAACATTTATGTTTGAATGTGGACGAGCACAAGCAACACTGTCCACCACAACACTACAATCAGACCAAGAAGAATACATACAGAACCTGCTGAAGACAGTCGCACAAAAGCTCGGAAACAACGTCAACATCCGACAATCACCGGCATACTCGTCACAATCACAAGGAAGCATTGAACGATTCCATCGCACCTTGATGGACAAGTCCGAGCACTGGTACAACAAGTGACCACAAGCTACAACCTCACACTGAGCGTACAACATCCGGTCATGCCGTGGATCGTACGGCGTGCAGCCTGGCTACTGAACAGGTATGCCATGCGCAATGATTGACAAACAAGTTACCAAAGACGATGGCAGAAGGACCACAAAGCACCACTATGCGAGATGGCAGAAACAGTACAATACATGGTACCAACAACAAAAGCACAACCCAAGATGGAGCCAAGATTCTTCAAAGGAATCTGGCTTGGCAGGGATACAATGACTGGAGAATCAATAGTCGGCATCCCTGGCAAGGTTATCAAAGCAAGAACAATTCGAAGACAGATCACGCCAGACAAGTACGACAAGCAACTATTGGATACCGTCAACGTGTATCCATGGAATTTGCCAACAGCACCGATGGCAGTTCCAACACAATTGCTTCTACCAGCTGACAATACCACAAACAGACAAGCAATTGGCACACAGGCTGACACTACAATGGAAGATACAAGCACGCAGACAGTACAAGAGACACCACTGGCATTACCAGCGCCAGCAATGCATCATCAGCCAATGGATACACCAATGGCAACATCACCATTGGCAACTTCACCAACAACAATGGCAAGACCACGACTGCCAGTACCACCAGTAAGCAAGCGACAACATGAGGAGCCTACAGGCGAAGCACAATCCAAACAATCAAGGACAGCACAGTCCTCAACAGCAGCAAACAGAGGACAAGATGAAGAACAACCAAAAGCAAAGATGAGAATACAAGCAGCGACAATCACCACAAAGAAAGGTGACAAGATCACCACAGCATCCTGTGAAGATGAACAAGAAGCAGAAGTGGAAAGGATGCTACAAGAACCCTTCGTCTACGACAATGAAGGTCTTGGCCCACTGAAAGTACAACAAGGAATGAAGAAAGAAGCACAATCAATGAAGACACAAGGAGTGTTCACAGAGATGAGAACTACAATGATGTCCCAGAAGAACACAAAAACAAAATCATAGAGTCCAAGTGGGTCAACAAACCCAAACAAGATGAAGTACGATGTCGCTTAGTAGCAAAAGGTTTCCTGGAAACAATCCAAGACCTTGACAACATCTATGCGAGCACACCGATCTTTGGGATCTTGCGCATCCTACTGACAATGGCACAGCGTAACCACTGGACGATACAAGCAGGAGATGTGTCAACAGCATTCTTGCATGCACCAGCAGCTACAGACAATCTCTACATGTGGCCACCACCAGAACTATACCAAAGTGGTCGCAACACAACCACAGTGTGGAAGCTCAACAAAGCAATCTATGGACTACGATCAAGTCCAAAATCTTGGCAAGATCACTTTGCACAAGTCCTGCAACAAATGGGACTGACTCGACTGACAAGTGAACCCAACGTGTACAGGAACAATGAACAGACAATGTTCGTGATGGTCTATGTGGATGACCTACTCTTCCTGGGACAACAGCAGGAAGTCGACAAGACTTTCAAAGAGGCACAAAAGCATGTACTACTACGACCAACCGGCACATTGGGAATTGGTCAGATAATCCAATTCCTTGGCAGAGACATCCACAACAATGGAGACCTCTTTGAGGTGAGCCTGAAACCAGAATACATCACCACATTGCTGAAGGAAACAAAGATGGAAGCAAGCAGTCCAGCATCAGCTCCAGGGACGGTAACCCTGAAACAATCCACCAACGATGATGCACCCTTAGATGCACAAGAACATGCAGACTACAGGAGGGCAGTAGGAAAGCTACAATGGCTGACCTACACAAGACCAGACATCAGCTTTGCAACAAAAGAACTAGCGCGAGACCAACAACCAACACAGCAAAGCCTTCGCAAGGTGAAGCACCTCCTACGATACCTCAGGGAAACGCAACACTACAAGATGATCCTGAGGACAACACATACACCACAAACAAAGGAACCCATCGACCTCAACATTCATGTCGATGCAGACTGGGCAGGATGCCCAAGCACAAGAAAATCAACAAGCGGATTTATCGCGACAATGATGGGATCCGTGGTACAATTTGGAAGCAGGACACAAGCAGTAGTAGCGCTATCATCAGCAGAATCAGAGCTTTATGCAATTGGCACAGGAGCACAAGAAGGACTACATATAGCAAACTTCATCAAGGAAGCAACAACAACAAAGGTGAACATTCGCATACGCACTGACAGCACAAGCGGCAAAAGCATTGCAACAAGAATTGGCTCATCAAAGAAAGCAAAGCACATTGACCTGGAGTACGTCTTCATACAACAACTGGTACAAAGTGCGGTACTGTCAATACACAAGATCAGCGCACACGACAACCCAGCAGACATACTGACAAAGTATGTTTCGGCAGAGGTGCTTAACAAACACCTCTACATGGCGGGCATTCAATGCCCACAACACCACAACTGAACAGCGGCCGTACACACAGTTTCACAACCGTGGCAGCACCAATGCGTGTACAACACACATGGGCGCGTCAAGCCATGGCACACTACCTTAGCTACTATGTGCATACTATGTCATAGACAATATGTACTACAAGATTTTTGAGTCTCACAATAAGCCCGGCTTTCATTTCGTCGTTTCGGAGCACAATCCGAAGAACAATGTGTTTGAAGTTTTGCATTTTGAATTTGAAAGACAATGCATGTTTTGGTTGACAATTTGTCGACAATCCATGACCGCAGCCGCTTTTCCAGCTCACAATCCGTGACAATCTGGATCGACACTCTCGAGAACAATCTGGAAGTTGAAGATGGCAGCTGAGATGACAATCCCAGACTACCACAACCAGAGCAGGTTGCCCACGGGATCTACAATCTCGCTTCAACGTGGACAACATCGAGAGCACGATTCTGCACCCAGCGAATTACAAGGATGTGGCATGGGCCGATGCCCTAGATGACAATACGACCTACTGGTTTTCAGCGGTCACAATGACCGAATATGGGACCATGCTGAACAGTGACGGCAGGGTCGACAAGCTCCCGGGTACAATCCGGAAACCCGGAAATTGGGAGCAATACATAATGGTTCCTACAAGTGAGGAAGCCATTCAATGGCTCGCAGACCACCAATCCGCGAGCCACACCATGTCGAACAATGAGACGGTGTTGATCGCGATTGCCTTTGAGGGGCACAATCTGATCCACCACATGTCACAAAAGATGGTGACCTCATTCCAAAGGGGATACAGCGTGCAGGTACTACAAGTCCATGCACCCTACAACTACAGCATGACAAGGACGGAGATGGACAACCTGCGAGTGATCCACCTGCACTACAATGCCATCGATAAGTTCGACAGGTACAACTGGGAGAACGGCTGGATTTGGCTCTACAGCCACACAATCCATGTGAGGACAATGTTGACTCTTCCGGAAGATTCACCGCATCATACAATCTTCGGAATGGCATTGGCACACCTCGGACAATTTGGCCAGTCACAATTGCCGCCAGAAGTACAATTGGCTTTGGGAGTCTACAAGGCCGACAAGAAAATCGACACGTATCATGTGACAATCCCGAAGCGACACCAATGAGGGCATTCAGAACATAGTTCCTACATCAAGGAACGAGACAGGACAATCGACCTGGAACAATCTGAGGACGATGAGGATGGCAAAGGGACAAAACGTCCCAGACAATCCACTGAGACCTTGGACAATACGGTCGACTCCATGGAAGGCTAGAACAACGGTTCGACTAGCGGCCTGGCTCCAGCGGAAACAATGCCATACGAGCACCACGAAAAGAATGGCAACAAGCTGGAAGAACAATGTCGAGAAGATGTACAGACTTGCACACAATGCTTTGAACTGATTTGTACAATAATGTTTCTTTACAGTTTCAACAATGGGATGTTTATGGTGATGGTGTGATTCAACAATGAATCAAACCAAGGGACGGTGTCAAGCGACAAGCTCTTTTACAATAGTTCATTTACTCCATCGTACTGTTCATGTACAATTGCACGGTGCTGTACAAGCACCTTGGATCGAGGCCTTGAGCCTAAGGACAGTTGCCAGAGGAAAACAATACAGAGACGTGCACAAACAAACGGCAAACAAACAGCTGCTGAATTTTACAGGGGAGAGAGAGAGAGAGAGAGAGAGAATCAGAGAAACGACAGCAATAATTGCACTCAGCTTTGTTGCATTTGCTGTGAAGTCACTGCTACGACTTGTTTTGAGGATTGAGACCCATTCAGGGCGAGCAAACAACAAAGTAAAAGGCTTGCTGAGGTTGTAGCTGCCGCCCTAAATGTACATTATATTTCATATTGTTTACCGAGCCATTTGTAGGCGGGGTTGGAGGAGGTTGAAGGATGCCACAACCACGAGCATCACATTCAGCGCTACAGCAAAAGTGCTTATACAAAGTGAATACGGTCAGCACCGGCACAGTTTAATATGGGCTTAAGCAGGCTTTAAGCCTTGATAAGCCTTGAATCACGCGTTTTACCCTTGCTCGCGCGAATACTGATCCGTGGATGGAGCAATCTCAATAGTTACACTCTGACTCACTAACATGGAAGTGGAGAACCCTCAAGAAGGCGATGGAGAGAGAGAGAGAGAGTCTTCCAACTTCGAAGGGACCATTTTCCACTTCCAGGTTAGTGAGTCAGAGTGCACTCGTTGTGCAGTCATGCTCACGTGCAACTAGTGCTGAGCAAAGACTGGGATGCCCGCATGACGTTGGCTGCTCCACACCAGGCTGCAACTGGAAGTCAAGCCGACCTGGGTGGCAAACTGAGTGACCGAGCCCAATAAACTCATTCAATGCTTGACCAGCACTTCGGATGTGATAACAACTCAGAAAAGAAGACCATGCAATGTGCTTTGGAGAGACGATCCTTTGGCTTGAACCCCTTTGGCAGTGGTTTTGGCACGTCCAGGCTCCCCTAGATCATATCCTTTCTTTTCACGTTCAGGCTCTGAAATCTCATCAGAAGGATGGCTACAATTGGCTCATGTCTCGGGCCACTGGACAGATGGGTGGGGCATCCCAAGGGCTACAGGATTTTCAGTCTGGCCTTTTGCAATTCAGTCCAGAAGTACGTAGTAAAGACAATTCGTCCAAGAAACGAGCTGAGCCCTCCCAAAGGGTTGACAGAACACTCCTTATCAAAGCCATGGCACGCACGGAGAATCATGGAGAGTCATATCCGATCCTGTGTTTTCGACTCATCCCTACTTGTTTGCAAGCTGACCAAGGGAATCATATGCCTTAGTGACAGTGACTGGATCGGACGCGACTGAGCTGATCAACCTCCGCCCAGGTGCATTGCTGGCTGATGCAATGGGCCTTGGCAAGACCCGTCCGTGGCGTAGCAGTGACCGGGCGCGTTCCTGTGTAACATCGTCACGAGGTTCGCCTGAACTCTCAGCCTCAATCAGGTGGTTCGACACATGTCCACATCAATGTGCGCATGTTCACTTTCTTCTGACCCTGCGCTGTTTGCGCAGTGCTGGCATGACGCAAAGCTCCTTCCCAGGTCAAGCCATTGCCTACATCCTGGGAATCCGTGCGGGCCTGCCGGCACCTTAGAGCCGGTCCGATGGGGAGATGACGGCCATGCACGTCCGCAGTCCATGCCTTTCCAAGGAAATCGACCGCTTCCGATGGACCTCCAGGCGCTGGTCGCGCTGGACGTCCGATGGAAATCGGTGACCAAAGAGGGTCGCGTTCAGCAAATCCCACCGCTTGGGGTCGCTGAATTCTGACACCGAGTCGACACCCGTCGACTCGGTGTTTGAAATTCTTTTTGGGGGGGGCTGCGGTGGAGTTGTTCGCCATATTTTCACCAGATGTCCTGATTGTCCTGCCTTCTTTGTGCTGCTTGGATGCTTGTTTTCTTCTGCGCGGTGCGCGTCTGGGAACGAATCTGTCCTACTGCTTGGTGGGCGCCAGGGGTGAACACTTGACGGAACTCGGAACTCCCTTGGATTGGAATCGCAATAATTATATGACCCTGACATACCCTGACAAAATGACAGGAAAAGTCTGAGTTGTGCCACCCACATTCACCATGATGTACGCGAAAGCATGTGAATTCGGGAAAATTGTCCCAAACCCTCCATGATAAAGCGCTGCAAACACGAGGTGAAAGCTTTGCCGCAGCCTCAGCTGCGCTTGTCGAATTCAGCAGGCACTGCATATAAGGCATACATAAGGCATAATTACAGCATCATACAGCCATTGTTGGCAAGCTCAACTCCAGTCAGCGACCTCAATGCAGCAGGTTTGACCTTGTTCTTGGTATTTGCACTAACGGTATTTGCACTAAAAAGTTTAACGACTTCCAGTAGCTCTTAGGGGGAAAGGCATCTGAAAGAATGTACAGTTGGAAGGTGAATTATAATATACCCACACATAAGTTCAATTATGAATTATGACACTTGATGCTCTGACAATTCCACAGAACATAGAACTTAGAACGATTAAGGCAGATGATTTTTCATCCGCAATGGGAGCTTGAAGCGATGCAGCCAGCCCTTTGAACCTCTTAAAGCCGATCACCTCTCGATCTCTGCAGCCACTGGGCTCAGCCCGCAGACACCACGCGTGTTTTTCACTGTCCCGACGACGTCGGAGAGGCCACGTCGATCCGAAGGGTCCAATCAAGTTGAGACAACTAGGAGCAAGGACGCTACGAACGGGGCTCCTGGCTTACCACTAGTAACAAGAAGCTACTAGGGGCTCCTGGCATCGCTACTAATTAGTAGCAATTTCCGATCCAGAGTTGTGTTGTCCAATTTGGTAAGAACTGTCGCCGTATCCCTCAGCCTGGAACCAGGGGAGCGATGCCTCTTTGCGTGTCGCTGATCAGCGGGAAGGCCACTGGGGCGGTTGGCACAGGAGAAGATGAGTCGGAAGAATGCACGGCCCTTATACTGCTGTATGCTGTTGACAGCAATGCATCCTGCACATGTGCCACGACATTGGGAGGCAAAGGCATGTAATTAGCGGCTTGTAGATCCGGTAAATCCGGATCCTGCAAGGACTAGTGACTACTACATGCCATGAAAACATGCACTTGTTGGACCAGCTTTGTTGGAAGTGACCCCTATCATCCCCTATCAACGTGTTTCGCACTTGCCAGACTGTGGTAGAGCTGGAGCACTTTGATGGCAATGGCCTGGAGCTTCGTGAACGCGTTGGACGGGAGATGAGGGTGACGCCACAGAGGCTCAGGCGGGGCTGCAGTATCCGAATAGAGGACTGTCCCTCGATGTTGAAACCTGTTGTACTTGACTTGTGGCCTTTTTTGTTCAGAATCCTGTGGTATCTGGTGTGCAGGCTGGTGATGTCTGACAACTCTGAGATCAAGAACGAAGAGATGCAACTCAAGCGTGTTTAGTTGGTCCATGAATGTCCATGATTGTCCGAATGGGGGCACTTGTAGATAGGAAACCGACGCCTAAGACCCCAGGCCTTGTCCCGATCAGTTTAACTCGCTGGCAAATCGCACGCGGGGACGTGAGGATAACGAATAGCGACCAAGCTGTAACAGCTATGGTGGGCGAAGGGCAAGAGCTGCCAGAATGGTGTTGCTTGGCTGCCATGTGGGAGCAGAGGCGTTTGAAGTGGAACCACTTTGAGCATCAAGAGCTACTGGTATGACTGTGTGCTGCTTTTTGTCCATCCTCCCGAAGCCTTTCTTAAGTCCAGAGGCGTCCTTTCCTCGCAAGTCCAATGGAAGGCTCTTCCATCTCCAGACGTGGCGTGTCGAGTGTGTCGAGGTGAGGCAGAGATGGAGTTCTTCTCCTTCAACGCACTGGAGGATGGTCTTAGTCTGCCAGAAGGATCGCTGGAGATCAGCCCCAAAGTTTTGGGGAAGGTCATCATGCTAGCCATCGCTAAGGCGGACCGACCGCGCGTCCATGACTCCCTTGGATTCCCTTGCTTTTTAGGAAGATTGGATGATGGAAGATTGGGATTTGGATGTGAGAGATGCTGGTGACACTGAACCTGGCCATGATTAGAATTGATTGGACAATTCTCTCAATTAGATCTTGAGTCTTTCAGATGAGGGTCGACGAGGCTGAAGGGTGTTTTGGTGTGTTTTCCACTGCCACGGCTGATCAGTCGCGCAGCACAGGTGTCTGCAGCTGCAAGGCGAAAATACAACCAAGCTTTGAAGGACCGTTGGTGCCGAACGGCCCGCCAAAGGAAATCAAAGACATTCTGTGAGTCTTTGGGAAGACTTTATCTACGCTGCTCAATGGTGTGTGCTTCTCCAGGTCCTTAGCTAGACTACTCGTAGACTACTCGTAGCTGTCGTGGGCTGCAGGCTGGGCCGCAAACGGCGGCAGGTGAGGGGGACTCTCGGGAGCGACCGAGACTTGGGAGGACAGTGGCATGCGACACTCATACTTCGACTGGAGCCCTGAGCAAGACGTTCTGGACGAGGAGAGAAAGAGAGAATGAGCCCGAAACCGGCCGAAGAAACCGGAGAAAGGGTGCGGCATGGGCTTTTTTTCTACATGTTCAACAACTTTCATTGACATGCAAAGGGAAAAACATGTGCAAAGCCATGGATCTTGAGACTATCTGCCCAGAGCGGCTTGCGGCTTGCTGTGGAGCCTTTCTTTGGGGCTTGAGCGGCTTGATCGGCTAGCCAGGAGGAGGTGAACAACGTCTGGCTGTATCGAACGGCCGAGAGGGATGCTTGGACTGAAGGAGTCGAAGAGCAGCTGCGCACGGCTCGGGAGTGGTGCCCAGGGAGTGGCCGGTCAAGGCGAAAAGAAATGGCGCCACTTAGACTTCAGCCATTTTTGCACTTATTTCTTTTGATGTGGCCTATTGATGGTCTTTTACAGGTATTTCTTTTGTCCTGTGCCAATGAAACGGGTCAGGGCGGTCAGACGTTGATTCAGTACCGTACAAGGCTCATTCGTTAATTCCTGAAACTTGTGCCGAAGCGTGTGTGCCACTGTGCCCAGGAGGCCTTCCCAAAACTGAAGCCACATTGGAGTCTTAGCAAAATGAATCAGGACCATTGGGAGCAGGGCTCGGTCAGTCGAGACTGGACTGTTGATGACTGTTGGATGATGTTGGATGGTACTTGTGCAATAGAAAGTCACTCAGAAATGCCTTTTCAGCGGAGAGTGTATGTCTGAAGCATGTGCCAGGTGAAGAACAACGGTTTGTGTTTTGGTCTCCACACGGCATCAGCTTGTCACAGATGTTTTGTTGCAGGTCAGGTCAGGACCAACGGCTGCAAGGTTTAAAGCCATCAGACAGCCAGATATTTGTCCTTTGCTGCCGGCAGCTTCTTAATTAAGGCAAGAAGCACATGATGTGCTGGCCAAATGCAAGAAAGCGGTGCCTCGACTCGACGATGTGGATGTTTGGTGGAGGAACCGATCGTTCTCTTTCTTGCACCCGATCTTGGCACCAAAAAAAACAGCCACTCCTTTAAAGCTGCGCACATTTTGCCAAGGCCTACAGCTTTGCGAAGCTAGATGATCGCTTGAAGAACTCTAAGAACTTCTTCTACTCTCGATGGGAGGTGTGATATTGTGCGATGCTGCGGTGCTGTTCCAGCTTGGCAAGTTGCTTTACATAGGCATTGCACCATTCCAGTGGGTTGTTTGTTTCTACTCGCATGGAATGACCGGGAATCGAAAGGTGACAGAAAGTTTGAAGTCGCCAGGGACCTGGAGAGGAGAACGGAGGCAAAAGACATCGAGTAGCTTGGCCAGTTTGCACCAGCTTGAGAAGCATTGCTCCCTCCAATGGCGGGTTCAGTAGTTGTGAACTAGCTCGTTCCCATATCTGCCTTTATCAATGCCAGAGTCCCTGAAAGCCTCCTAGCACCATCGCCGGGCCATCTCTGATTTGCAAGCTCAACTGCTGCCCCCCCAAAAAATATTTATCTATTGAACTTCAACTGCTCCTCATTGTTGTCGTCCTCTCACTTCTAGGTCTATGGTATTCGTCAAGAGTTCTCTGCGGTGGAGTTCGTTCGAGTCTTCGACCACTTCTTGGAGTTGGACGGCCGCTTCGACCAGGCCCGGCCACGGTGCTGTCGGCGTATTCAGGAGCGATGGTCGTGACTAGTGGCTTCTTGTTACGTTCGTAGCGATGGTATCCAACCTAATAATAGCATTGGCCTCCACCTAGTAGATTCTTCAAGAAGCTAGTAGTATATAATGCCAAGGGAAAGGAAAGCTATGAAGAACTGAGTCTCAGCTTGTTTTTGTGGGCTCTGAATGACGAGGGGCCGTAGGTCACCGGGCCCTCTCATCCCTGGCAGAAAGACTCTGATAGAAATCGGGATGATGTCAGAAATCGGGTTGAAATGAGACGAGGGGAAAGGGTGGTGTTCATTAAACCGAACCTGCTTGTTACATGTTGTTACTGTTTTTGGGGATCATGGACAATAAGAGCACCTGGTGTTGTCAAGCGTGCAGCAAGTGCAAAGATTAGAATCAGTGGACCATCCAAGACTTAGCCAACAGGCGATTGGTGTTTGATTGTTTTTGCATCAGAAGGGATTTCTACAGCTTCAAGATTCTGATGTTTTGCTCGGCTGTAAGGGTTCCCATGCGGGGGGTGGCGAGTTGCTTTATCCCGGGACGCGGCAAAAGCGCTCAGTTGGCTGCTCGGAGTTTGACCTCCATGTGGCAAGAGCGCTGCTGGGCTTGTCGGAGGTGTTCTTTTGGTCTAAAGCATCTAATGTATAAACCCAACAACGATGACATTGTCATGACCTTGAGATGCCGGAAAGCAGTAGATCATCCTACGTAGGACATTACATACTATATATCATACTATCATATACTTACTATATATACATGACGGGTCGGAGACTGGGGGTGCCGGAGTTCGTCCAGTGCGGCACAAGCGAATTGGTCCGCAGGGCGAAGACTCAGGGAGTAGAACGTACAAACAGCCGGGGCAAAGATGGGTACAAACACCAATTGAGGCACGTGGAGACTTTGGCTGGCAAATGATGGATTTTGCGGCAATTGAACTTATGACTGAAGAGCGTAAACCTGACTTGGTGCATAGACACCCCAAAACTGCTTGAATTATATATCTCTCCCTAGTTTGCCTGAAGAGCGGTTGGCGTTGCCGTGCAAGTTCTGGGATGTTCAGGCACAAACAACGACTTGTGAATGACAAGCCTATGGCTCCGGGGCGTCCGTCTATTGTCGAACGAAGGTCCAGAAACCAAGCCATGCCGTGCCACAGAGACTCTGACTCTGCCCCTAGGAATCACCACCATCATCTGGGTGGAGCGAAAGGTGGAAGTGGAGGAACTGATAGAGAGGCGCCTCTCGGTCAGTCGAAAGAGGCGATTCGCCTGCCAGTCCGGACGCCGACTGGGATAGCTGACCTCGGTGCCGGCACGCTGACCGTTGGGGCGGAACAAGTCAGGAAGAATCCCGTCCAACGAAGCGAAAAAGGTAAGGTAATTGGGAGATAACTCATCAGGAGATCAATTGGGAGATAACATGTACCTATCGGGTGCTGGTAATTCTATAGGTCAGACATGTCAAGAATCATGCATCTTGAAGCCTGTTGGATCTGAATTCTATAGAGAGGTGTCTTTGAATAGACCTTGTGGTCTCTAATTCTATAAAGGGACCCCCATCAATGGAGGTTAGGTGCACCGCTTTATGTCTATAGAATTGGGGATCATGACCTCCCCACTTAATTCCAAGGGGGATGAGTATCAATGGTAATGATGCGACGTTGCTGCATATATACTTTGTTTTGCCAGATGGAAGGGCATGTCGATGTCATCCGCCCATATCCACCCCAACAGCCCATTTCCACCCGGCCAGGGTACGAGCCTTCTGCAGCCTCCTGCTTCTGGCGTTGCTTGGATGCTGAGTAAGCCAGAGGTTCAAGTCGAGACGTTGAGCCGAGCTACCCCCACGTGGTCAATAAGAGAAGATCTCAATGTGCACATGTGATTGCTAGATGGTGCTAGTAGGAGGCCAACAGCAGAATAGGTTTCGATCGGCTTCGAAGTCTTTGCATGCACGAAGCATGGCAGCCCCGTGTGGCAAGGCTCCAGGATCCGGAACATCCTCACGTTGCATGGGTCCAGAAGCATGCCTGGCCCTAAGGTGTGTACGGATGTTACGGTATACTCTTCAGTGTGTTCATCTAGAGACTTCAAGATGTCATTCATGGCACATGCAAGACCATTCGTTTTCTTCTATTTTTTGAATGAAGATATCTTAAAGTAGTCCAAAATTGTCCTGCAATTGCAACAATTAGAGCTGCATAATATCAGGACGCGGTCTCGCTCGCGGTCTCGCTCGCGGCCGAAAAAATGACCTCCTACAGCTTGGATACATGTTGTATCATGTTGCTTTCTTGGAACCTTACTGGGTCTTTGCCCTTTGAGGCGGATACCGTGGTTGGCACCTTGACCAATGCCTTTAAGAAGGAATGCTTCTTGCTGCGATCCTTGGCCGAATGGGACAGCGACTTCACGTGGGCAACAGTCGTTTACCCTTCTCATGTTTTCCTGTGTTCTACTCTTACTGTATATATATAAATATATATAATTAATAGGTGAACTGTGAACAAGACTGCTCAATTATATCAAATCGGAGTTGTCAGAACATGTCCAATCTTATGAAGTCTCAGTAGAATAGCGCACTTGTTTTTGAATGATAAGGGTTAGATTAGTAGACTATAACTATAACTCACCAAATGTTTGCGAAACAGTTTGTGTGATACATTATTTGTGGCAAAGGCTCGCAGAGCCCCTGGCTTAGGCTCTCGGATTTCGCACAGGCAACGCCAATTCGTGAAGCCTCTGTTGTGCAGTGCGCCTCACGAAGCCCTTCCCCATGTCCGACCCTGCGAAACGTCCAAACGCCGACAGCTCAGGTAGGTTCGATATGGTTCGATGCACCGACGGTGCATCCGGGTCCAAGAAACCATCAGAAACCAAGAACATGGACGCTACGAACGGAGCGATCGGACGCTACGAACGGGGCTCCTGGTCTTACTACTAGGAACATGGACACTACTAAGAGGGATCAGAGACCCCAAGTGGATCATTATGGATAACAGCCTCCGCCGTGCGCGGCTGAACGGTCCGCGCATCACCGCAGGTGAAGCTTCCAACTGGCGCCATGTGCACGACACCCTGGCAGATGCGACGAAGGTGAAGTGGTAAAGGGCTGGGGGGGCCGCTCCACTGAACATGTAGCACTATGTTTCGTTCGTTGGTTTGGTGATGTTTGGTGCTTCGTCACTGACCTGTTTGTCGTGGCCGTATGCATCAATGCGGCAGCCGAGCTATCTTTGACTGCTGCATCCAATATCTTCTCCTTCGTGGGGACCATTTCACCTCTGGAAACAGCCAAATGCAATCCAAATGCTGAAAGAAATTTTGAAAGCCGTCCTGCAAGGACCACCTGCCACCTACCCTAATTGGCAAATTAAACTCACCCAAACTCACCAAAGTCCTCAGAGCTCTCAGTCAGGTGCTTGAGGCGGTGGTGGCTAACTGGGCTATGGCTGCCAAGGTCTCTGAGATGCTCCAGGAGACTCGTCCGGGACACCAAAAAAGCAGGTGGCGAAGGAGGTCCCAATAGGTCCTAGGTGGATTTCATTACTGTAGATGATAAGTTATGATAAGTTGATATTTGTTTTGAGTTCACAGTAACTCAGTACTCCTAGCATTTACGAAGGTCTCAAGATGTCGGTTCGTTTCTCAACCCATGTTGGCAGAAAGATTGGTGTTCCCCCGTGACGACAGGAGACGAAAATTCATTTGGAGGTATAGCATCATGTGATTTTGTAGAAAGGTATGTGGAAGTGCCTCAACATGTATGGCTTCAGATGAACATACTGCGGCTCGTCGTTCGCACATATTTATGGGGTAAGAAGATTGAACAATGATCTTTGCAAAGCTCCACTTCCAGGAAGAGAGGATAATATATAGGAGATCATGGTGATGGAACAGTTGCCAAATGTGGTTTGCTGAAAATCATGAACGCCCAAACAGTTCGAATTCACAGACTTGTTTTTGGAGTATCACGGAGTATCTCTCAAGTAACCCACTCCAACCAACACTGCAGAATTATGTAACCTCAATTCATAACAACACATAACACATTCGTGTTATTTCGGCTTTTGATTTCGGAGAAACATCTCAAGATTCAGGAGGGGCTCTTGACTGCACTGCTCGAGCTGGCAGAAGAGCGACGTGCCTTGGACGACATCCATGCCCACCAGGTTTTGGGAGCAACCATGGCCACATATGGTGAGAATATCTACGTGATCGCAGCAGTGTATAGATGTGTATGGTCACTTAGTCCATTTATAGTCATTTCATATCAAAATCAACATATTTGTAGAAATTTGTACTTGAGGACTTGCAAAGCCCTGCAGACCTGCGCAGAGGGGGGTTGGATCACAGGTGATGAGGCAACCGTGATGGGTTGCAAATTGCTGATGGCCTACTTCCCACAGGAGCGCCGAAATTGCAGTGGCTAGCACATCAACTGTGCTGCTGCTATGCATGTGTGGCCCAATCGAGTTGGCTGATCGGGGTGTTGAACACAGAGGCAAATGGATGGTAAATGATGTAAATGGACGTCCTGTTCCAGATTCTAAGCTGTTGCTCTTCTAAGCAATGAGACAAGATGACACAAGGGGCTGTACTGGATGCCACCCCAGGACGCGAAAGCACAAGCCGTCTTGCAAGAGCAAGAATCCTATGGCTGGCCACATGTTTCTTGGAATTGCAGTTGTGCCGCTGAGACTTTTTTCAGTTTTTGTGCTCCTGTCACTCTTTTGGATGTGTGTGTGCCCGCCTTGGCCACCCCAAAAATACGAAAATAAACACGCCACTCAGCGGCCAAGGTGCGGGAGAGAGTGAAGTCTTACATGGAAAATCCACCGAAGCTCAATGAAGGTCCCTTGGCCAAGAGTTGCTGAGTGAACCTCTTGAAACTTCAGTGCTGGTAGGCACACATTTGATAATTTTGTCAGCGATGTCAGGATGGTTAAAAGGCATGGGGATGCATAGCGGAGATAGATTAGAGGTGGATTGCGTAACGCATCGCGTTGAATTGTGCAGCTCTTCCGGTCGATCAGAACCTGAAGCTCTTCCAGTTGATCAGCTCCCTTCTCCCCGAAGCTTGGCAATGACGAGCGGCTTGGCCACATGGGTCGCCACTGTTCGGCTTGACCGGGTACTGCAAAACATCTTCGGCTGTTTCGCGCATGAACTTGACAAGGTGAAGTTCAGCTGTTTCAGGTCTTGTGTCTCTGAGGCCTTCGTTCAAATCCGATTTCACTTCCTGCTGTTCACAAGACCCCCAGACGCGCCAGGCGCAGATGGCCGGGACACTGGTTCACTTGGGAGTAGTGGTTGAGTGCGGTTTTCGAGTTACTTGACTTGGAGGACGTGCTTTTTCAAAGGTGCAGCGGGGCCCTCATCCGGACGTGTATTACAGTGCCCGGCCCATTTCGTGATTCGTTAGTACCACCTGTTGAGCCCTGTTGAGCCGATTGATCCTTGTACTTTTAAATGTGCTGAGTACTGGGGATTAAAGGACCACCCAGACCACCTGTTATTCTAAGCCAGGCTTGGGCTGGACTTTCTAAGCCAGGTGTACAAAGGCCGTAGAAAACACACTTATTCTATCTTATTCTCATGTTTCCATCATTTTCCATCCTCACCTATGTACATTTGTGTATAGGTATTTATTGTGATGACATTCAACAAGCTCATACCGAGATGGATGAAGGATGAATGAAGAGCCATCCTTTGGCCAGCTGTGTTCCCTCATAGTTCAATGTACGCGATGTACGCACATGGGCAGTGATAGACTCGGTAGCAGTTCCGCATCCTGCACCCTTGAGAGCGTGGAACTGTGCAGGCGCAGGCAAGCTCATGCTGAGAGCAAGCACGTGCTCTATGATGTTGGTAGTGATGAAAGTGACGAGGATGAAGACGAGTCCGAATAGGCCCAGGCGACCTGAGCATGTACAGTTATATACTTTTTGAGCAGGTTTCTGAGTTCGGGACGACGGCTGACAGGCTGACGTGGGCTTGTTCTTTAGCCACGCCTCGTTGGCACGATGCTCTCCTTAAAGGAGGCAACATGGACTTTTTCAGTGCCACTAATTGGAGGGCAAACTTGGTTAGCACGCCGTCCCTGTTGTGTTCGGGCCTGTGGATACGATCGACCGGAGAGAAGAAAATAAAAGAACACATACTTTCACAGGTGAACCTTGTGGACGCCTTCCTTTCAACGACTCCGCCGGTACCTCCACGGCCTCGGGCCGGACTCGGGCGGTGTGCGAGTTAGTGCCGTGTTGACAGGCGACAGGCTGACTCTCTCACATGGTTCGAGCACTCCATCAAGAATCATCAAGATAGTCATCAAGATATCAGGTCAATGGTCTACAAAACGAGGTTCCTAGATAGAACGACGTCCCATTGTCGTTCGTGCTGCATTACATTAATTACATTGGTTTACAGCCCTCAAGGTTGCTGCTGATTCCCAGATGCTGTCAGCCACCTGCGCTTTGAAGAGACCCATTTAGAGCCGGTGTTTCGGCTACATGTATGCGTATTGACACTGAACATTGTGATTGAGAGCGGAGCCTCAGTTTGGACATGCTGTGCCCCAAGGGCGCCGCAGAGTGCCCAGCAAAAACTGGCTTGGAGGAAAAACGGATGAGGTGAAGCAGCCGAAGCAGCCACCATCAGGGCGTTTGCGGACTGGTTATGTTTCTTTACTTGCTCATAAGACGCTCAGACGACCTCAAGGTTTGCTGATCCCAATGTTATTTGACTTCCATCATGTGGAATCATTGTGGTTTGTTCGCCAATGATGCTGAGACTTGAGGGCTAGTGCACGGAAAGAGCATGAACGGGAAGAGTTTCATGGTGTTTCAACGGCCAGTCGTGGCCCAAGCTAAAAATCCTTTGATAAAGGAGCCTGTTGGCTAAAACATGCTCAAACACAGTTGGTGACTGCACTGGCGGGCCCATGTTGATTGGAGCTTCCCCAGGCTCTTTGCTTGCAGTCTCCATTCACAGTGGGGCGATTCTCGGCCCTTCAGGCCCCCAGCCTCAAGGGTTCGGCCTGGCAAAGGGCCTTGGTTTGGACACTCAGTTTGGATGACGTTTGTCCATGAGAGGTGATCAGAGTTGGGGGTGCATCTGGGTTTCGTGGCTCGGTTTCAGAATTTGTCCGGCAGAATTTGGCTGTGACGTTTCGCCTGCCAATCTTTGCCGACATGCTGGGCCACGGAACGTCCTCATAGCCATGTTGCCGATTCCAAGGTCCTGGCTCCCGCGATGCTGGTGAGAGGCAGCTCAAACTCGGATTGACGGTGCAACGGCTAACGGCCAGTCTAAGACTTGGGATGTTGTGACAGCGCCTCCGGCCATCAAAACCATCGAAACAGATGGTGACTTTCACCGGAAGGTGTTCTAAGTAAGGGGGATCTTTACTAAGTAGTAGCGGTTCGTTTCGACGTGCCGACATGCCTGGAGCAAGGTGAGCAGAGCGTTTGGCAACGTGAGCTGAGAGAGGTCGGGCCATCAGTTTTATCGAAGTTGAAGTCCGTGAAAGACTACCATGACTTGCAGAAGTACTGTACTTGTGTGCCACAAGTGACAAGCGACTTGAGTGTCATGCAGTCGGCGTTTTGTTGGTGGACCTGGAAAGAAGGGTGCATTTGCCGCTTACTCTAAACTGGTCGTCCATGCCATCAACTATGCCGCCTAGCAGCAAAGCTTGCTTGACACGATGCCTCATGTTTACGAACTTGTTGATAAGCGGATTTGAACGTGGATTGAATATGTTGAATGGTAGCATCTTCTAGCATAGTGCTCATGCTACTCCCAATGGTTGGCTTACCCGGACCGCCCTCCATGTCCATTGAACAGATCAAATCTGTCTTGAGTTGCTTGCACTCCTTGATCAGGTCGCTGCACAGTGGCAGGAAGATCTCAAGGCCTGCCACTTGATGTGTCTCCCATGCCCACAGTCTCCATCACGTGCCTTGAAATCTTCCTTTTTTGATGTAAATATGTATCGAGACCTTTGTACTCCAGGCATCTCCAGGCCTCAACAGCTGATTGATCTATACAGTCACATGTGGACCTTGGCAGGTCTGGACGTGGCATGGCGAGCGCGCCATCGATATGCAGTACGAGGCACCCAAGTCAGCAGAGGGGCTAAAGCCTGGAGGAGAATCGTCCGAGACACTGTGCCCTCTTGAGGGGAACAAAACAGTGATTTAAAAAGAATGCAATTTAGGAATTGTTTAATGGAGGGACTTAAGCAAAAACAAAGCGAGGACTTCTTGTGTAGCAAAGATGTGGGCTTTTAGTCAAGACCTTTTGCACGCATATGGATGTAGAAGGCAGTGGCACTTGAGTGCGACCTGTAGGTGAACACTGCCCAGTGGAAGGGTGAGGCTCTGAGACGGCTTCAATTCAGCTTTGTGCTGTACAAAAACGGTTCTTGCACCTCGGTTCGCGTCGCTTCCAGTTGCGGCATGTGTGTCAAACACAAGGCTTCAAGGTTCCCCCCCGTCCTAGCCCCTGGAAGAAGCAGATCTTAGGTTCTGATGGGTCCGCTATGGCTATGGGTCCGCCTCAGGGAGGTGACGAGATCTCGTGGTCGCCGAGGTCCCATCGTGCAGCTCTACGACGTGGTCCTAACGAGTTACGCCCACCATCTCAGCGCAACGGGGGGGGCGGTTTGGGAGCAGAGGCCGCAGAGTGGAAGGCCACCCGGTGAAACAGTGGAAGGCCACCCGGTCCCCGATCCCTTCGGCTTTAAAGCAGAACATTGGAAGTTTGCTCCTGATCTTCCGGACTGTTAGGAGAGCTTTCTGCAGAATCAAGACAAGTTCCTGCAAGAGAGCTGCCCTGGCGCACTTAGATTCGACGTCGATATCACAGTGGGATGGCTAGTCAGCTTTATTGCAGTCCAGTTCTCTCATACTGTGCAAACCCTGGCATGTATCAGCTGCACTCACTGCGCTGGACCTGCCCTGGTGTCGCTCAAGTGATTTTCAGCCCTACCTAGAAATGAGCAAGTCTGACAACAGACAATATCGACATTGTGTAGCCATGTGCAGCCTTGGAGTGTTGATGCCCAGTACGGGCTTACGGGTGCTGTTGGCTTGGCAGCTGGTAATTTGATGAGATAAGATGTCAAATGATTTCACATTTATCCAAGATCCAAGCTTGATCGTTTGGGTTCGAGCCCATTCCGAGCGACGCATCAGGTTGGAGCTGTGTGGTCTTGGATGAGGCAGGGAAGGAGGGCCCGGCCACAGGCTGATGCCAAGCGTGCAAAAGATCAACCAAGAAGCTCTAAGACTCTATGCCCACTGGTACCATCCCTTTGGAGTCCTATCAATATGGTATAATATACTTATACCATCTTATACCTGAGGTGTAAGGCCTGTGAGTTCCAGCGGTTGAACATCTAAAAGGAAGGCGCTGCATGATTGAAGCTTGATACTCTCTCAGAGAGTGGAGGCTCAGACCATCAAGAACCACGGTTCCCAAACCGCCCACGCCGTCAAGCGCCTGGAGCTCGATATGAAAACACCCGGTCGATCGGGCGAGGGAACGCGCGTGTCGCGGCCCTAAAGGTGACGGTGCTGAGGAAATCTGGCGGGTTGGCGCTGCAAGTGTTTTGTAGAACTCGGGTCTATGCTGATCTCAGGCCTTTCTCATGTGCCGTATCGCTTGGCTTTGACTGGGTCGCCCATCGAGCCACTTGGCCAGGTCCCAGCAAGATCGGTTCAACGGTCAGCTCAACGGTCAAGTCGTTCCGAGCATGGTGCATTCCATCCAACACCCACGACTTGGGAGGTAGTGTACTCAGATGTACTCAGACAATCTCCAATGGAAACCCTCACGAGTTTTGATTGCTTGACTGTACAGAAGTTCGGTCGCAGTACGGTGACGAGGAGGTCACCCAAAAGGTGGATTTGTTGGTACTTGGGAGGATGCACCTTGGACATCCTTGGACATCCTCATGACTCAAGGAACTCTTTGGATGATTTGCATTCAATCTTGGAGTTTGCCGGAGCCTTATGCATTGTCTAGTGGTCACCACAGGGGGGTTGTCACCAGAACGGCAATGTGATCGGTATCCTAGAAGGCCATTTTGCGGTGCCCAATTAAAGCTGTTCCGAAATGAGCTCGAGACGAGAGTCAGTCTTAGCAAGATCACTGCGAGGAAGGCTTCTCACCAAATTTCCAGCATAAAGTCCGACTAACTGTCGTGAGGTGGAGCCTGACTGTGCTGGAAGCATTCAGGCGTTGCGGCGAGACGGGGGATGAAGCAGGTTCAGTCTACAAGTACCTGTAGGGCCTTGGTGACAGCAGGCTAGAACACAATGGAACAGATCATGCGGGTGTAGCTATAGCCAAGCAACTACCCTATCCTCTTAAGAGCTGAAAGGACATGATGTCGAGCCGAATGTCCAGAACTTGGACCCGCTGAAGCAACAGACAAATTCTACAGTAGGTTTGTTCACTAGAATGGGGTGTTGCGGTGTCGTGTGACTGCGCTATGCAGCCTCACTCCGCCTCACTTTGCGGGCTGAGTTGGAAGCTCAAGCCAGGAGTTCAGGGAGAACTTCGCACAGGGCAGCGAAGGCGATTGCACACCTCACATCACTCACATCATTTGATATCATGTCCTGACACTGAAGTATCAATTGTAATCTTGTATGTAATCTTGTAACTATATAGAGCTCGAAGCATACTACTATTGAATGCTACCTTTCTTTGGCCACAAATATTGGCCTGAGAACCTTAGAACTAGATCATGCTACAATGCTTGCCCGTCCCTTCCACAGGCCGAGCTTCCCTTCAAAAGTTGCAGTGGCCTCAGAGTTTTTGCCACGGAACCGTGTGCAATCTTCCCCAAATTAGGTTGCTGCCTGAGAGAACCCGACCTCGTATTGAAACAGCGCAAACCACTAACTGATGGCTCACATATGCCGATGCTTGTTTTGCTATCAGATTCTGAAGGCTGCAGTCAGTGATGCTCCGGCGTGAGAATGGAGAGGTGGGCCACTGGCACCCTTGCTGTAACTGAGTGCCTGTGTTGCAGTTTGGCAGTAATGCTCAATCTGAAATAGTCAAGCGGGTGGGAATTTACAAGAATCACCAAATTATTCTTACATCTCTGACAGTAGTTTAGTGGGTCGGAATTCAAAAACACATGTCTTTTGCCCAGGGTGCTCCTTTACAATGAGGCTGGTTTATCAATAATATTGTTCAGCTGTATTGCTTCCCTTTCAGATCCCTGCCTGCCCTCTTCCGAGGTTTTGCTTGATTCCCGGAACTAGAACCTGAAAACCGTTTTCAACAACCCTTATTGAATCTGTTTGAAATCATTGCTCCAAACAACCTTTCAAGGGGCAGTGCACAAGCCCAGAGGAGGTGCATTGTATGAATTGTTGAGAGGGTGGGAGTAATGCGCCAACTTGGAGCGCTGGGAAGATATTTAAGCTTTGCTTAGTGTTCTATTGTGCTGCTACTACTACTCCCACCACCACCACCAGCACCACCACCATCATCACGACGACGACTACTACTACTCCTGCTGCTGCTGCTGCTGCTCCCACCTGGACTCCCTACTGCGAGCTGCTGCTACTACGACTACTGCTACGACTACTACTACTACTCCTACTCCTACTACTACTTCTACTCCTGCTAC
>CAXAMN010003925.1:222416-235094 GCA_963970005.1 Durusdinium trenchii
CTGCTGCTGCTGCTCCGGCTACTACTTCCGCTACTGCTACGACTACTACCACCACCACCACCACTACCACCTCTACCACTGCCACCACTAGTCTTGGTGTTGTTGACTCAAATTCACTTCTTTGGGGGCTCTTCAAGATCCAGCGTTTTAAGGCCTCGTCGAAAGCTTGTGCTTGGAGTTTGCCCTTCTCTCTCCCCGCAGCACATCACAGTTGTGTGGCTAGCAGCTAGAGGTTCAAGGCAACAAAACGGCAAGAGGCCATTCAGATGGTGGCGAAAGAGGAAGTGGAGGACGGGAGCCGCTGATGAGGAGGTTGTCGCAGGTTGTGGCAGGTGGTAAGGATCGAGGAACTTAGTTTTAAGATGCTTTAGGATGTTTGGGTCAGTGGAGCACTTTTGCGCCCCACGAGCCGGACCAGAGTCTTTAGGCAAAGATGAGCTGTAAGAGACGTGGGGTGGAGAGGGACGAGAGGGACAAGCCAGGTGAGTTATCTAGCTGTGGGTTCCAGGGCTTCAGTGAACACGTTCTGCATGATTCACATTGATTCACCCCATCCGCCACACGTTCCGCAGGTCTCAGTAAGGATGGCACCTGATCAAGCCAAGGCTTACGAGGCGAATTGATTAGTGGGATGGCTGGGGAGAGTACCACGAGTCAGTTGTGGTCGATGGTGCCAGTCATGAAGCTGCCGGGCCCAACATGGCCCCCGCTGGGCCCTTTTTTCAGAAGCTGTGGCATGCTGTGGCCGTGGGAAAACCATTGAGGTGCTCAAGGAGGGCATTGATTCGCCGGAGCAGCTGTCTCAGGATCTCAGGAAATCAGACTCGCAGCCTGCTGCTGGTGTTTTTGTTGGACAGTCATAGAACTGAAGATTGGGTTCCATGATGTGCCTCCTCATGAAAGATCACAGCAGGTGGCATATACTCAATTGAGTAAAGCTCGCGTAAGGATTCACCAACCGAAGGCTCATGGTTGTGCCATCCACCGTTGTCTTCCGTTGGATGGCGTCAGCCCATCCAGCATTTTCCAAGGGTCTCCTTTCACAAGCAGTTCCGAGAGATGGAGCTGCTGCTTGGTCAAGCATGGTGGACGGAATGGGGTTGGTCTCACCCACAGGGAAGGGAATTGGTATTTACCTATCAAGCTTCCCGAACCGAACAAGTGTTTCTGCTGGACGCCCCCGCGAGCACAGTGTTGTCAAAGTCATCCGCTCCTGTACCACGTGATTTAAGATTGAAAAGGCCTCCAGTTTGGGACAAACAGTGCTTGCGATTACTTGTTTTATGAAAAGGGTCGAAAACGGAAACGGCTGGAAAAGTGGTTTTGCAGGTCATGCCAGGAAGTCAGATAATTCCGCCTTTTGTTCATAGACCTACGCGAGGCGAGGGCTGCCGAGGGCTGTAAGTAAGGTTGTAACGGACTAATTATAAAACGTGAGAACGAGGTTTTTGTCTCCCCTCCGAACCCGCAAGGGCAAGCCGTTCCGCGCCGGAGCATGCCCGAGCCGAGGCTTTGCACGCATCCCTGGTGCTATTTGCAACGCCGTGCTGGGGAGGAGTCTTGCAGCTGATTGGAACTCAAGATGAGTCTCAAGATGTCTTGTTAGGGACGAAGATTGAGATTTGTTCGAAAGGAGTGTTCTGGAAAATTAGATGGACATAACGAAATATTAGGAACGAGCATGAGCAACTCTTGCTGCATCCAAGCTTCCATATGTGCAGGACATCACCGCAGATGCGTTGGCTCGCCGCGGGGTACTTTGGCTCAACATGAGGGTAGGCCATGCTCGGTCGGCCAGGACGGGGTCCGATGGCCATCAAGTTGGCGAAAACCTGGGGAACCTCTGGGTGCAGAGCCTTTGAATGGAGAATCTGTAGACTTCTGTACCCAGGGCAGTGCAAACAAAGGGTTGAAGGGTACCGATTTGCTACGGCCACTGTGTCAAGATTGATTGGATAAAGCAACCATGGGACTCATGATGTTGCAGACCTTGCGAAGGACTGGTTGGGAATAAACAACCAGCACACAAATTAAGTCCTCATTCTGAGATATTCTGATCGCATGCCGCCCCCACATGATTCCGGTGCTTCCGGCCATGCTTCGGTGTGTGCATTGTTAAAACACAATACATTGAAGGCCATGGCTCTTAGGTTGGAGGCTCTAGGAACAAGCTACTAGGGGCTCCTGGCATTGCTACTAGGAGCAAGGATGCTACTAGGCTAGGGGCTCCTGGCCGTACTACTAGGAGCAAGAAGCTACTAGGTACATGCAAGAAATATGTCACCCCAACCTTTGGAGGTCCGGAGGGGCAAGGTGCAACTGCCAGCGGCCCAAAAAAAATGCAAATGACACGTGAAGTGAAATAATCAGCGATTTTCTGTGTTGAATTCAGATGGTCAGGGACCAGCGATGCTGCAGATTTGCTTCATTTCTATCCACCGGAACTCGTTGGGACTGCCGTTTGCGGGAGTGAACGGCTCAGCAGCCGGGTTCGACGACCTTCCGGCACCCGGGCTGAAAACGTCAAGAAGACTCGGAGGCGGGAAATGGTGTGATATGATTTGCTTGCTGCATGAAAATGACTTGGTCAATTGGTTCTTTTAGGCAACTTGGCGATGCAGGTTGAACAACAAGAAGCAACTCGTTAATCGCCTCAGCCGCTCGGTCCGCGCACTACTCTTGCACCACCTTGGTTTCGCCAGGCCATGTCCGTGTCCAAGAGCATGATGATCGCAGGCCAAGACATCACTCATGGATGCCATGTTTACAGTGATGTTGGTTTAATAAACATAATCTTAAAGACACATAACCTTCCACATAGCTAGAGGCCAACAAAAACAGTTGGTTGTGCGGCTTGCATCGTCAGAGGCTTCTTTTAGGAAGGACACTGAAGAACATGAGAGAGAGAGAGAGAGAGCGAGAGCGGTACAAACAAATTATCGAGCAAGGGGTACGAGCCCATTCCACTCGGTGACAACGCTTGACCATGTTTGAGCGCAAAGTAATCTCACTGAGAAGTAGAGGGGATTATGTTGCACAGGTGCCATGGCCCTGGCAGCTTCGAGGACAGTGGGGTGAAGGGGGTGGCTTTTGGGGCTCCTTTGGGGTCAACCTTGTGCAGACCTTCAACCTGTGCCACATTCCCAATGATTGGGCTTTCAGGCTGATACATGCTGCTATGAGGTGCTGCTGTGCTGGAGTTGCAAGCAGTTTCCCAGCTCGATGGCGTCGGACCATCACCTGAAACATCTTCAAACAGAGTGTGCAGTGTGCATGATATCATGCATGCAAGATCTAAGCGGGATCACTTACTGTATCACTTACTGTAATTGGAAAATCGATGTTATCGGAGGGCTTCAAGTTCTCAATGTCCCGGACGGGCTGGGACAACAGGACCGGCTTCGTGGTGACACCTCAACGTGCAGTGGATGCGCCAAGTCCATCAGGCTGATGAAATGGCGAGCAGTGCACGCATTCCAAGGTTGACTGAGTACAGTATCACACCTTGACTTCTGAAAGCGATACACCCCCACCTTGTGCAATCTCGGCAAGTAGCTGGGTTGAGTGGGCGGACGCACCTTGCAGCCCCTAGCCCTAGCATCAGCTCCAAGTTGACGAAACTCCATCAACTGCATTGAACAGGTCGCGCAGAATGTGGCTCATTTGTATCAGTGTGTTACGGATGGTTTCGCTCAGCCCAGTGATTTGGATCAGGTGGAGCGGCGGATGGACTTCTTATCAGCTCAGGCCGTGCCTTGGAGTTAGCAGAGGGGTTGAAAGCAGAGAGGCTGTAAATATGTTCCAATATGTCAGGCCCCGACGATTTGTCCTTTGGAAGTTGCAGATTACTTGCTGGTTCGATTCCGATTCTCCTGCAGGTTCTCAAGGTGGTATGCCTTTGCATCTCGGTACCGAGACAGACCGGTGGCCCCACGCGTCGGTCGAGTCGAGCGCTTGGGCTCCGGTGGGTAGACCCTGAAGTTTTTGGCCGCCCGATCGCTGCATCAACGGGGGAGAGTGAACGGACAGTAAGTAACAAAGTAAGACATTTGCAATGATTGGACAGGGGTTTATTCACATGGCCAGCTTGGGGCCAAAATGATCAAAATGAGACGGATCTTGTTATCGTCCGCGCCTGCGCTGCTATATTCTTCAGGATTGGAGCGACTGCAATGCTTGGGGCGGGCACTGCTCTTGCGATGAGGACGCTGGGAGCTGTGGTTTCGGGCGAATCTGACTACAGTAATCACAAGAGTAGCTACAACATTGATCAACATTGGATGGTAAAAATGACGGTATGGCTATCAATGTATACATATATATATATGTTACATGTTGCTTTAAGAACCGGTCAAGATGATGCTCAAGGCCATCGGTTATGAAGTTATGATGGTGCCGCGAGCAAAGGCGTGTTCTGATGTTTGGTAGTGGTGGTGGTGGCAGCTGGTAATGGAGTTGCCCCAATCAGTTGGGGTGAGAGGTAAGGTTTGGTGAGAGCATAATAATGCTATGGGAACTCATGAGAATCATGGGGATCGTCACGAAATCTCCGTGAGATCACGGCTCAGGCCCCCTTTCGAAGGTGTAGGGGTCCAGCTGCGCCGTGATGGACGCCGCCAGGCAAGAGCTGTGCCTGTGCGGCGTGATGGCGGGTCTCACGGACCCAGACGTGACGACCCTGGCGGAGCTCGGCTGGTCGGCGACGAAGTTGGCCACGCTCCGTGGCTGTCGCGAGCAGGTGTTGTTGGAGGTGCTGAACTCTGCCAGGAGGAAGCGAGAAAGCTTCCAGGCGGACGAGAGGGTCATGGGGGAGATGATCGAGCAGTGCGACAAACGCTCGCAGAACATACACCGGGCAGATGCCGGTAGGGGCTCTCATGACCTGTTGGAGGCACACCTCCAACACCAGAGAGAGAAGAGGCGCCGAGCTTTCAGTGACCTTGAGGAGGCCGAGCTCGTCGAGAAGGTGGTTATGGTTGGGACGGCCAAGAGGGTGAAGTGGCCGACCAGGCTTGGGAGGAAACTTCATATGGCGGGCTCGGACTTGGCTTTGAGGGAACAGGCAGAGAAGGCCGAGAGAGATCGATGGCTTGGCGAGCTGAGGATCATCATGAGGGACGCCAAGCTGCCAGTGGCTTTGAGATCCTCGGAGGAGTCCCTGATGCTGAGGATCGCCAAGGGACGGCGTCCGAACACGTTGAGGAAGCATGTCAAAACTTGGCACAAGGTGGCAGTGTGGCTGCAATCCACGTTCGGCAGATCCTGGCCGTCGTCACCTGAGGAGCTGGCAGAGTACATAGAGGCCATCGTCCAGGAGCCCTGTGCCAGATCGACGCCAGAGGCCATCTACAAGACATTCATGTTCTTGGAGTTCGCTGGCGAAGTGGAGGAGTCCAAGTTGATGCACAGGGCAGCGGCTTTGAAGAACGCCATCGAGGAGGCCAATGTGAGGCTGGCGATGGTGGAAATGCGGCCGGCGAGGCAAGCAAGGTTGCTCCCCCTGGCGATTGTGGCGGCCATGGAAGAGTTGGCGACGGACGAGACTTGCAAGCCCATTTCGAGGGCCCATGCATGGTTCAGGCTGGTCAAGCTGTGGACCGGTATGAGGTTTGATGACACCCGTGGTACGCCCAACAGATCGTTGGAACTGAGGGAGTCGCACCTGGTGGGAGTGATCCATAAGTCGAAGACATCCGGTCCGGGGAAGAAGATCCTCCTGCTCCCCTTCTACATCTCCAAGGAGGCATGGGTGTCGAGGTCAGACTGGTTGACGGTCGGGTTCCGACTTTGGAATCAGATGGGAATGGAAGCGGGCATTCTCACACGAGATTTTATGCTGGCATGGCCGAATGTGAAGGGAAACGCATTCGTGCGGCGCATGGCAGACTACTCTACATCATCGGCTATGTCACAAGCCTTGTTCGGAGAGCTTTGGAAGTTCGAGAACGGCAGGAAGGAGACTTTGCTCTTCGACGGTGTTGGCACCGCATGGACAGAACATAGCGAACGAGCGACCTTGAGAACTTGGTCGCAGGCCGCAAGGGTTCCGCCTGACATCAGGCGACAAATGGGCAGGTGGCGCCCAAGCGCCGATGAGGGCTACGAGCGGGCAGCTCGTGCGAACATCCTGCGGGCGCAAAGGGTCATTGCAGCCTTCATTCGTGACAATGTTGGCAGAGGTGACCCATTTGACGAAGGTCTGGTCATTGAGGCAGTGCAGCTGAGGATGGAGCTGATGGGCTACCCGGAGGAGGCGGTGGCAGAGCAAGGACGGCTGCTGACATCCTTTGATGCGATGGCAGTGGACATGGATCCCAGCTGGGGTCTACTTCGGTCGTGTTGGTGGAGCCGAATGAGGACGAGATCGAGCAGTCGGTGGTCGATGCGCCGGAAGAGGATGGCTTCGAGACTGAGGAGGAGCCGGGCATCGGCGAGGCAAGTGAGGTTGTACAGGCTGAATCCATTTCGGGCTCGTTTGTAGTGTCCATTGTCGGTCGTTCGCAGACGCGGACCTTGCACCGGGTTGGAGAATGTCACAGACAGCCCGGCGTGCATTATACGCCCATTTCGAGGTTTTAGGAGATGAACCGCCAGACCCGAGCAAATATCATCGGGCATGTAAGAACTGTTTTGGCAAAGACGCCACTGCAACGGCAGGGTCCCCGGAAGAAGAAAGTTCTGGGGACATGTCGTCTTCGGACTCCGTAGAATCGGAGGAGGAAGTTGCGGGGGGAGGAACATAGGTCTCTCTCCGCCGGGACGACCGGGAACTGCACAGATGAGTGTGCGGCATAAAGGGAGGGCGTCAGCCTATTGCCGTGCACAAGAGTGGAAGAGGGGTCCAAATTTGAGATGTGTTTGGGTCTCTAGGAGCTTGGTTCGGATTGCAGTCGTTTATCGTTTTCGAAGCTGCATTCGATCGAAGATGTTCGAGCGTGAGTCGGTCTCGAGAGCTGTTCCCTGCAGGCATGTGCATTGGGGTGAACCTCATTGATGGACCGGCTCTAGAGGGCGGCCATTTGGGAGTCTCGCGGGGGCGTCCCTACCATCCCTCGCGAGGGCCGACGGGGGGAGGCGATGGCGGCCGGCGGTGCTGGAGCGGCGCCGGGAGCGCTGGACATTGGGCATGACACGCCCTCGCGCCGGGCCAATGCCATCAGCTTGCTAGATGCGGACCTCCATGGGCTGCTGCAGATCAAAGAGGTCAATGAGACGATCCAAGCGAAGCTTGCGGTGGCCAAAGTTAGAACGATTAGTCGGCTCAGCACGGTGGCCGACAATCGTGCAGGGATGCGGAAGTTTTGTGCAGATGTGCTGAGCCTCGACGAGTCGACCGAGATTGTGGAGGTGGCTTCAATGGTGGATGCATGGGAGTCATCGTCTACCAGAATGGCCGTGAGGCACAAGGCAGAAGCAGAAGCCGGGTTGACCAGCCAGCCCAGGGCCCTCAACAAGGTGGAGATACAGGACTTGTTAGTCAAGTTTCAGTCGGTGCACGGGTTGAAGCTGGAGGACAAGACCATACCGGCGTCATCGACCTTGGAGCAGGTCTTCGACCAGGTGGAGCAAGGAGAGTTCAAGAACATGAGCCTGGTCCAGTTTCATCAGCAGGGAGGACGCGGAGGCAGATGTGCTGGGGGCTACCATCGAGAAAGGCACGGGAGCCCTGAAAGTCAAGAAAGGCTATGGGGAGTGCCCCAAGCCGAGGAACCCTGAAGAATTTCGTCGACGAATGGCGGTGGTAGCCCACTCGTACCTACTGGCACAGTTGAAGTTCCCCCAGAAGGCAGCGCTTCGAGATCTACTTCCTAGCCATTGGCTTCGTTACCTGGACTTGATGCTGGGCGAACATGTGCTGGGCTTGAAAGCCAAAGGGAAGGATGGAGAGACGGTGGCGACGCCTGAGTTTGACCTGGTGCTATCGTATGACTTCCAGATCAGGCGCCACATGGTGAAGATGGTGAACGAGGGCAGGTTGATGCATGAGGCGCTGCGAGAATCCATGCTCGACACCACGATCAAGGAAAGATACTTCCTCACACCCAACGTCTACTCGCAGGTGGCAGTCAGTCATAGCAGGCAGGATCATTGGCGCTCACGCAGTCCACCTATGGAGAGGAGCTGGGGCAGCGAGCGCTCGAGGGACATGGAGAAGGGGAAAGGCAAGTCCCGCAAGGGTGGCAAAGGCAAAGGGGGCAAGAAGGGCAAGTACCATGACCGTACTCCCGACGGGAGGCAGATATGCTGGAAGTGGAATAACCCCCGTGAAAGATGCCGATTTGCTTGCGGCCGACTTCACGTTTGTCAGATCTGCTTCGGGCCGCATCCACCTCATGCCTGCGACGGTAGTGGCAAGCCCAAGGACACTGCGGGGGCGCCGCAGAGGGCGGCAACCGCTCCGCCTGACAGAGCGGGTCGGTGGACCCCGCCCCAGGTCCACCTGAGGCAAAGGGCACAACGAGGGGCACACAGAATTCATGTGCAGGAGTCAAGCGGTCCATCAGCATCCTCTACCTCTTCAGTGGGGCACAGCGAAAGTCTTCGGCTACCTCCAAGTTAAAGGAGATGTGCAATGAGCAGGGCATCCAGGGTGAGGTTCACGAGATCGACATCCAGAACTCGCCTGACTGGGATTTGTCGAAGGATAAGGTGCAGAAAGAGCTGCTTCGGAGGCTGGCGGATGGAGAGTTCGATGTGGTCCTGATCACTCCACCCTGTTCGACCTGGAGCAGAGTTCGCGGCGCAAACTGCAGAGGCCCGCCAATGATACGCTCCAGAAGTCATCCATGGGGATTTCCATGGCTGGCAGCGAGACACCAAAAGGACGCAGAGGTCGGCAACATTTTGGTCGTGTTCATGCTTCAAGTCTTGGAGACACTAGAGGAGCACCCAATTTCGCGGGCTGGCTATCTCATACTGGTCTTTGCCGAACATCCGGAAGATCTCGGCATTGCTTGGCGCGAAGAAGACCACATGCGCATTGACCCCGCATCCATCTGGCAATTGGACCGGCTGCGGGCACTGGTTGCACCAGACCTACCTCTTGGTCTGTTCACTCTGGTCTTCAACCAATGTTGCTGGGGTGCGCCTTATCGCAAACCCACACGCCTGCTGACCAATCTGCGGCCACTCCGAGACTGGGGCCCCTGCCAATGGCCACAGTTTGACGCTCAGCGCAACTACCTTGGCCCGCAGATTGCTACTTGTCATTGTCGACCTACTGTCACCCTGGCTCGGGGCCCACAGGACACTGCCTTTCGCACTTCTACGACTTCAGTCTACCCCGAGCGTATGGACCAGGCACTTGCCAAGGCTATCATGGTCTCCTTCATCAATGCCCCTCTCTCCACTAAAGAGGGGGAACGAAGTGAGGGGCATGATTCAGGTCAAGATCGTGGAGGTGATGGAGCTCAAGGAGTACCAGTTCAGGAAGGTCGAGAAGGACGAGATCAGCAGAAGGCCTCGAGCAAGGACTCCCAGAGAAGAGCGAAAAGGGCTGGGCAAGGAGATAGAGAGGAAGGAGCCAAGAGGGCATTGTTGGCACGTTCCGGGGCAGTTTGCCCTGGCGCAGGCCCGCCCATGCAAGTCAGCTACAAGGGAGAGAAGAGATCCATTCATGATGGAGCAGGGCTATGCTCGCCGGGAAGGTGGCCGGTGAAGCGGAGGAAGCAAGCGGCATCCGAGAGGGCCAGGTCCACGATTGCTTGGTTCGTGGAGGCATTCGACATCTGGCTGTCCGGTGTTGGAGAGGAGGCTGCAAAGGGCATCTTCTGGAAGATGGCGGCTGGGCGGGTGGAGCAGTCGCCCTTTGAGGAGAGTGTGGGCGAGGCTCGCAGCGACTTGGACCGCCACTTGGGCAGATGGGGGCTGGATCCCCTCAGGAAGAAGTCGGACCGGCAGACGGAGGTGAACTTTCGCAGGCTGGCGGCATTGGCGGAAGCGCTGGATGATGAGGACTCGGACTTCCTGTGCGAGGTGGCCGCGAAAGGAGTCAGGTTGGGAGTCGACGTGAAGATGCCTCGCACCCCACTGGTCTATGAAGAGAAGACCAGCTGGACCGTGGACGCCACCGACGAGGTCATGCAGGACATCTTGGCGGAGAACTATGAGTCGGCGGTGGAGAATGCAGAGGACATAGCGAGGCAGGTGAACCAGGAAGTTGAGAAGGGCACCATCATTCGAATGGCAGAGGAGGAGGCGCGGGAGCGCTACGGTGGAAGGTTGGCCGTGGCGGCGCTGGGTGCGGTGCCTAAGGAGCTGGGGACGAAGAAGGTGAGACTCATCCATGACAGCGCCTATAGTGTGGACATCAATCGACGTATTCGAGTTCTTGATCGGATGAGGTTCCCGCTGATAGACGATGCAGCGGCGGTCCTGAGGCAGGTGCAGGAGGAGGTTGAGCAGAGCCGGGGAGAGGTGCGCTTCTCGGTGCTCTACGACATCGCACGGGCTCACAAGTTGGTGCCAGTGGTGGAAGAGGACTGGGGCCTGCAGGCCTTCCGGATGCCTGGTGACTCATCGGGCGACATCTTCATGCACACAAGGGGCACCTTCGGAATTGCGAGCGCAGCCTACTGGTTCGGTCGAGCGATAGCCGTGGCCGTGAGATGCGGGCATCGGCTGCTGGGCCAGGTCTATGGGTTGCTGCATCTGATATATGCTGACGATGGCTGGCTCACAGCGGTCGGGAAGGACTTCTGGCGGAAGATACTGATGTGGTTCTTCGCCTTTGAGCTGATGGAGATCCCGGTCACGTGGGCAAAGGTGAGAGGCGGCACCCAAGTCGACTGGATTGGCTACTGCCTGAACGTTTACGACTACCAGAAGGGCATCAACCAATCGAAGAGGGATTGGATAGTGGCCTGGATCAACGCCAAAATGGTCCAGGGAGGGGTGGTCGGCCGCGAACTCAAATCAGTGTTGGGCCGACTGAGCTTCGTGGCTGGAGCGCTGAGGCATGTGAGGCCATTTCTGGCGCCGCTGTTCTCCTGCTCGTCGGCTATGGCGCCAGGGACCTTTGCCAAGTTCCCGGACGCGGTGGTGATCCTGCTGGAGTTCATCAAGGAGGAGGTCTCACGGAGGCCTATGGGGCCTGCAGAGCCTTTGGAGAAAGACCCGGTGGACATATTCCGGGTGGCTGCCAAGGCCGCCGGAGAGGAGATTGTGATAGGCGGCTGGGAGACGGGAGTTGAACCAGATCAGAACAAAGCCCGATGGTTTTCATTCGGCTTGAACCGGAGAAATGCCCCTTGGGCGTATCTCAAAGGAGACCCCTTCAGGAACATCGCCAGTTTGGAGCTCATCGGGGTGCTGGTGGCGGTCATGGTGTTCGCGCCAGGTGCTTCTTGGACGAAAGGAGGAGCCGCGGTGACTTTGTCAGCTTACACCGACAACTTGGCCAACACCCATGTGCTGAAGAAGTTCGGCTCCAGCCGGTATCCACTTTCCATCGTGGCTATGGAACTGGCGGTGCAACTGGATATTGCAGGAGTTGACCTACAACTGCAATGGGTACCAAGAGCCCAAAACCAACCGGCAGACGACCTGACCAACCAGATGTTCGATGACTTCGACATGACGAACCGGTTGGAGGTGATATTTGAAGAGTTGCAGTTCAAGGTCATGAACAAGCTCTTGGACAAGGCAGGGCAGCTCGATGAGGAGCTTAAGCTCTACAAGACGTCCAAAGAGGCCAAGGCGGCGCAGCTGGCATCGTCGCTGGAGCGAGGCAAGAAGGCCAAGAAGGGCGAGCTGCGCTGGAAGGATCCCTGGTGAGGACTGTGGGGGTTTGTGTTCAAGAAACTTGGGTCTTCCCTCAATAGGCGGGACGGTTTGAAAGACGGGGGAGGTAGTGCAGACCTCGCTTCGTCTAAAGTTGGGGGAATCAGGCGAAACAAGGTCAGGCACAATAGAAAACCTTCCTTTAGATGGAAAGGGGGGTGAGTCGTGTCTGACGTCCCATGTCTGTCCATGGAAAAGCCATGGGCAGTAAACACGCGACAGGACTTGGTGCGCAACCCCTCGGAAAAGGCCGCCGCGTGAGCTGAAGTGACATATATATAGTGATTATACAATAGTGTGTAGTTATGTCTAATTACATCGCTGTGACTTTGCTTGAAAGTGTCTATTTAATTGCTGTAGTAGGGACCCCCCGGCAGACCCATCTCCGACGAACCATGGTCATGTTCCTTTTAGCCTATAGGCAGCTGGAGAAGAATTGCATTAGGTCTCCAAATATCTCCAAATCATAAGGTGTCGAGAGCTTTGCTCAAATCAACGTGCCAACACATGCAAGAGGTGAAAACAGAACGGATGCCAAGCTTTTGATTATTGCAGTATGTGGCAACAGTCCAATGAGGCAACGAGGCGAGAGTGTTCTACATGTGGGGACAGTGACTGGTGAAACAACTGCTTAGGATCCAGAATGTCAACCAGTTGTTTTCTCAATCTTGCCCCGAGCAAGGACAGCCAAGCGAAGATCAATCCTGAAGCTTGGCGTCATGAGTGAGAGAGGGGGATAGGAGAAAGAGGAGAGCTGAGACCAAGAACGCAAGAGAGAGAGAGAGAGAGAATGAATGAATCACTGATTGGCTTGGTTTCACCGACCGAGGAGTCGAAAAGCCGTCGACGGCAAAAAGACCCAGTGTGTCCATCCAGACAAGCCAATGATGTTTGCTT
>CAXAMN010003925.1:235104-283543 GCA_963970005.1 Durusdinium trenchii
TCCAAAAAGACCCAGTGTGTGCATCCAGACAAGCCAATGATGTTTGCCTGCGCTGATTGCCCTCGCCGTGGATAGAGTGCGGGTCTTCTTCTATGACTGAACAATCTGTGAGGTAGGGGATTCGTGTTTCCGGCTTACAGTGTTTGAATGATCAATCGTTTCTTGTGTGCCCGTCCAAGCCGGGCCGCGTTCTGGGTTTCACGGCCGATCGTTCAGAGAGTAGGGTGAGGATGTGTTTGTAGCGCATTGCACAGGTGCGTGCAGCGTTAATAAAGCAGCCTGTTCACCAACTTGTCAAGCAAAGCAGCTTTGCAAGCAGCTGGTTGGTTCGTTTGTTGTACAGTGCCTGAGCAATGCCAATCTTATTTCTGTATTTCAAGTAGCGGATGAGTTTCGCCAATCCCTTGGCCCATTTTCCTATGTGGCATTGTTTGAAGAGGGAATCTTTGGCTTCAGACCCTCAGACAATGCAGTTCTTGAGCGGAAGACTCGCAGGCCGCGAGCTGCTTGAAAGGCCTAGCTCAGCTCGCACACATGTCTAGGATCTTCAACTTCTTCAAAGATGGATGAACCATGAGTTGGACCATGATGGCTTGCCCCTCCCCTTGGGACTGAACCACTATGGCCATGGGTCACATGGGCAGTGGTCACATGGTCACGTTTGGTACACATGGTCCCATGCGAGCTTGGTTTGGTGCAAGGCTGATGGTAGCTGAAGACTTGAGGCGTCTACCGCCAACATATTGGAAGATATTTGGTAACATACATGGCAATGAATGAGCATTCAGGACCCAGATTGTCGTTCATGTTACCACCAGATGGTAACACTGTTTTGTGTGGTTTTCTCCCAATTGACGTGCAAGGCTGAGTATCCAAGCAAGTTTGGGATGGATTCCTCAAGTGCCGATGGCGAAGCCAATCAAGCCAGATATCGATATAGACCTAACAAAAACCTCTATGAAAAGAGTGAGTGAAAAGTGTTCAGGCTCTTGCAGCACCTTGCACATGTATGCCAATGTATGCACATGTGACGTTTGTCACATCCATTTCTTCCTTGTTGAAGGCCTTCACCTGAGCATTCTGAGGCCTGAGCGCTTCTACACCGAGGTGGGACGCTGACCACCTAGCCCTCAGCGGCTGTTGGCGCTTCCACGTTGCCGACCATCAAATGCCGCAAGCCGTTGTAGGACTCAGTATAGGTCAAGCCTGAATTCTGACTCAGCATGCGTAGTGCTGGTCACCTGCAGTGTGCAACGGATCATTTCTTCTAGATGTGAGCCTTTTTGTCACTTTTGTCCAAGGAGTTGCCTTTGGCACGCAGTAGCTGAAGGGCATCCAAAGGAATTGAACAGATCAGATTGGAACAGAGGGTAGGAGATGTTGCATTTTGCTAGTGATAGTGCTATCTCCTTAAGTGTCCTTCTCCCGCCCTGTTGTTTGCCGACATGGTGGGCAAGACAGGTGTTCTCAACCAGAAATAGACCATTCCAGGCTTATGCACCCGCGGCTGTTGGCCAAGGTATGTTCGTTTGCTCTAAACTCTAAAGAGTGTGGTTGAATGCCATTTGACAGGCTCACGAACAGGACATCAACGACAGTGGCAAGTCAGGTGCACAGGTGGAATTTGACAGTCACTAGTTTCTTGATGATAAGCTGCTTGGGCTTGACCTCACAAAAGCGCAAGCGCTATATAATATTTATGTATAGTAGTTGTTTCTAGGTATGCATGTGCATATGTAAGTTTTGTTTAAGAATATATATTAGTTTAAGCCATAAACACTATTTGCTTGGGATAAGCTTTCTTGATTCAACGTTCAACCATTGATGTGGCCTGATACGGGCTTCTTCATGTCTAAGACGATAGATCAAAGTGACATGTTCAGAAACGGTCGGGTGGTGTGCTCATCGCACACAGGATCCAAGATCCATAGGCCCATTAGAATAGAGCGATCATGGGAGGGACCGGGAGGGAGATGTTGGAACGGTTCCCCACCACAACCTGAGGCTTGCCGAGTTGTTCGGCATTTTGCTGGGATCTTGGCTTTGGAGACCATTTGCGACCCAGCTTTACTCATGCTTTGCCCTTTTTTCCATTGCCCTATGACCCTATGCCTAATTATGCCTATATGGCCTCTTGTGGAGTTCAATGTCCACATTGGACATGACAGCATGTCGTGATGTCTTTCGGTTTTTGTGTCGTAAATCCACCGTACACACACAACCAGTACTACACACAGATCAGATCAGTAGAAACAGAACTAAGGGATGTTGAACCTCCCGATACCATGATAAAATCCTTGCGAACTCTGTTTTTTCCTGCCCAGGCGCGGTATCCATGCGCGAAGAGACAAGGCCCAAACGGATGGGCCGTTGCACCGATGTTCGATGTGCGCATGGATACGCATGCGAGATGCAGACTTTGTCATTGCAAGAATTGTGACACTGAAATCACACAATTGAACGTTCTTAGTTAATGAACATATTGCAAGCGGCACCAGCCCGGAGGTCCTGGTGTTTTTTTGCCGGACGGTCAGGGATGCCCGGCACGAGCAACATGAGTTGAATCGCCATTCATCAGCTTGTTGGTTGTAGTAGTAAGGCCAGGAGCTCCTAGTAGCGTCCTTGCTCCTAGTAGCGATGCCAGGAGCCCCTACTAGCGTCCTTGCTCCTAGTAGTAAGGGGTGCCCTTTTTGGGGAGCCGATGCCGTGAAAGTGGACTGGTGACTGGCCCTGAGCTTGAGGTGACGAGTGAGCTTCTTGCGGCATTGGTGAAGAGGGAGTGCGGGGCCACAGTTTGTTTCCCACTTCTCCATGGGTGCATTGTCGGACGGTTGAGTTGAACAGGTATGGTATGATCATCAATCACCAGTTTCTTGAGCAGCACAAACTCCATCGAATCTGCAGCTCGTGGTGGCCGGGAGTTCGATGGATCATATCGCTGTTGCTCGTGTCTTCCAGGTTCGGCATCCAACCGGGAATCCTTCGGGGTGCCTGGCACCCAGCGATCGGCAAACCGAACGCGATCCGCACGCGATCCGCGCGCGCTCCGCGTGGTCCTCTGCCTCAGGACACGCCTCAAGCAGAGCGAGAACGGATCATCAGCGAATTCAAAGCAGATCCCATCCCAGGAGAAGCTCAATCGCAGGCCTTGCGATGTGCGGCAAAGAAGTGGGGATGTCGAGTCTGGGAATTTGGAACCGAACACACTGAGAAGACTTTAGGATCCATGTGGAAGTGTGCAGTTCAGAAGGGTTGGAGCATGTTGGAGCTATACATATATATATATATACAATAGTGATAATAGTGCTAGTGACTTCAGAAAGAATGTGTTTCTCAGCTTCACACGGTTTGTGTTCTTCATCCTCTTTTGATGGACTACCATGCACCTCCTGGCACGCGCGAGGTGCTCCTGCTTTCTGTTTGGGTCGGAGCAGTAGGCCGGGTGGATGAGGGCAACACGGAAACAAAGATGAAGGCATGAGGCGTGAAGGAACCTCTTCATATGGGGGGGTTATTGATCAGGGCTCTACTGTACTTTACTTTCAACATTTGTGCACTGTGGTACCTTAGTTGCCATGGACGGTCCACCCTCGAGCCTATGCCATGCAACAACAAGCAAACCAGTCTTGCAGCAGCCTGGCAACAGAGCAGGACAGAAAGTCTCCAATCCCAGACCCCAAAACTGAACTGCCAAACCGTGGAGCTTGCTAGAAGAGCACCTAGGAGGCATGTATATACACATCTGGCCATTTGGTGATCGCGTTGAGTTCAGCAAGTTTACCTCATCCGCTGCAAATCACGAGGCCTCAACTTGCCTGAAGCTCGTTGGGTGAAGAGCTCGGGCGAAGCTCTCGTCGCACGCCGCGTCGACGACGAAGCGCAGTCGAACTGCCGACATGTCGAGCACCACGGCATGAGAGGAACCGTTTGGGCTTGATCAGCAGAAGTGAAGGAGATCGAAGGAGTCAAGATGAGTTAAGGATACAACCACGCAAAAATACAGGTGTGCTCCAGCTGTTCAACATATTTTAATATATTTTAACTCTTTACTGAAGTTACATCAACTTAGCCTATGACCTTGGCATTGATTTTGCAATATTTTGCAGCACAAAGTGCTCTCATGTTCGCAGCTTGACAGCATCATGTGAATACCGGCCACTCCGTTGTGCATGGGCTGATTGAGGTCATGGGCATCAGGGCATTCAAGCTTTGTGTGGTATGTGTAATGCTGTCGCTAGTGCACACAACAGCCATTGAATCATTATAGCATTGACACTCAGGTGTTTTGCCTGCGGGTTTGTTGCAGAAGTCGTTTGAGGGATTTGAATATCACTCTAAGGGTAGCCGCTCATACTCAAGAATACACACTGAGGAGGAAGCAATCATGTGTCATGCTGTTGCAGTGTTTTCATTCTCATCGCTTGCATTGGTCCAGAGCTGTTTAAGCTCAAAGCATGGCGAGCATCGGCCTCGAGAGTTTCCACCAGCAGGGAGGCGAGGGAACGAACAAGCGCAGTCGATCACTTTCGATCGCTTTCGGGTCGAAATTTCACCTGTGCCCGTTCCACCGTGGCTTTTCTTCCACTCTTTACGATGAAACCATGGGTCTCCGCATGTCTCCACCGTGGTGCCATTACTTTGCAATTTGCAAAGGTTCAATTCGCCCAGTGGCAGCGGGCCAACACATTGTCCAATAAGCCAACAGCCGGGTTCAAACTGAAAAAGCCCTGGGGTAGCCTCTCCAGGCCGCTGCAAGAGGGTCTCAGCACCCGCGAGCCTTTTGAGATCCGAAATCCTTGCGGCGGAGCCCTTCCGACAACGGCGCTTGGCCCGGGAGACCGGGGGGTTGCGAAGGGGAAGCAGTGAGAGTCAGTTGCAGGAAGTGAGAAACTTCTTGGTGTTGAAGGCTAAGATCGCTTGGTTGACTTGAGCTGTGTTGCCCTTGGTTTACTTGGCTGGTCATGTTTGTCTCATGGATGTTCATGGCCGCCCCTTCTCCCACCATGTCCCAGGAGGAATCTGAAGAACGCAAACGTCAAGTGCGCCATGAGAAGTTGCGCAAGACGATCAAGAAGTTCCTACAAGGACATGAGTTCGACCTTGACGCTTAGCTCAACTTGCTATGCTTGCCGTACCTTGCCGTGCCGTGTATGGCCACAGCAGGTGCCTCCTCACCAGAAACGGCATTCAATCTCAGAATTCGAGAAGAGGCCAGCATCCTGGCGGGTCTTCACCAACTTAGCTTACTAATTAGATCTGATTAGACTTTCACGTACCTTCTCAATCTATCCCCAGGTCTTGATTTGATCGTTATGGAGCTTGTTTTTTGTTTGGTGTGCAAGCAGTTGTGCAAGCATTTGACATCCTTAGTCTCCATTAAAAGAACATGGTGGGGAGGGATACGCTGCATAGGCCGGATAGGCTCCAAGAGTTTGCAGCTCTTTTTCACCCGCCTTTAGTATCCTTTTAGATCTTTTAGCCACAACACAGATTTCACTGTTGGGTCCTGGATGACCACACTGACACTGAGGATGTGAACGCCCCCAAGACCACCTGCTTCGGATGGTTCCGCTCCTATCCCTTGCAGAAGGCCATCCACCTGGATCGACCCGATCTCGCCCTCCTGCTGCTGCAATTCGGAGCCGATCCCAAGCTGCGCGACTCGCGCGGCCGGGATGCCTTTGATTGTGTGAAGTGTCTAGAGTTCAGGAGGAGAATGAGGCTGCAGTATGAAGATGTAAAGATTAAAGGTATTGGCTTGAACTTGCTGGTGTGAGAGTGTTTTTTCTTAGAAGACATCGTAGCAGGAATCCGAGTTGTTTGGGATGCAGCAGTTCCAGCCTGTGGCGAAGCAGCTTTGCTCGCGATTGTTTGAATCTCCTTCCCTGAAGGCGTCATATCTTCCAGGTATGAGAGATGTTAAAACATGTTTCGCCCAAAAGTGCTAGGGCATCCGGTTACCAACTTAAGAATGGCGGAGTCTCAAAGCTAGAAGCTTGTAGTAGCTGGAGCTGTCAATCACTGATCCTTGTAATCCTCGTATGGCACTGTAGCATAAGTTGCATGAGCTACAAGATCCAGGACAGCTATGCAGCTTGGCACCTTGAGCAAGGGATGCCAAAATGCATTGAAAAAACACTAATCCATCATGAGGGCTTGCCAGAGTGCTGCTGCTTGTCTCAAGGTTTATATTTCATGGCTGTTACTCCCTCATCTATCTCTCATACCTTTATAGTGCCATGCACTTGCCAGACAGGCCACCTAGCATGGCTGAGAACATTGACCTGGCTGTGCCGTGTGAGTTTTCGCCAAATGCGTCGAGCCATGTCGAGACGAAATCCTGAATGCTCTCCCCAGAGGCGCCTGAAGTGGATCGGTTTGACATCCATCGTTCGCCATGTTCCACACTTCGAGCTGTATGATGCATGGCTGAAAAAGATGAAAAAGCAAGCGGGTTTCTCGATGTCCACATTGGAAAAAACAGAGGATTGGGAAGGTGAGCTTCCAGATGCTTCCGAACTGCCAGGATGTTACTCGTAGCATGTTAATTTATAGGAAGGGCGTCGGAAAGAAGAGAGGGGTCACCAGACGCCAGATATTCCTACAGGACTTATAGAGTTCCTTTATGTTCCTTTGAGGTCTTCACTGAGTACCATGAAACTGGCTAGATCTCCACTAAGCTTTTCAGAGCCTTTGGGGATGCATCGTGAGAGGGCATCAGAAGGCACAGGCAACGGCAAAGGCTTTCCGAAAAGGCTCACGAAGAAGGTCTGGGCGTCGTAGACAGAGGCCTCCCTTCAGTAAATCGTAGTATATTGGAAGGCCTGATTTACTTTGGAGCCGTCATCGTATATTTACTTCCAAAGACCAAAGATTTAAATAACGATATACTTTGGAAGCCTTTCTCTTGTGCCTCTCGATGATTCCTTTCGAAATTCGATGGAGCTGTGACTTTCTCAAGCGACCTGGCGTGCCATCAGGCGCCGGGAATGTGAAGTACTGTGTTTGGAACCGGTAGGAGTGTGACCACTCTCAAGCCAATACTAGGCCCCTTCCTGGATGCTGATATATATATATATATGCTGACAAGTACAACTTATTCGGCGAAGGTGGCGCGTTTTCTCAACCGGTTTGCCACAAATGTGGCAGCAGATTGCAGTTCATTGTTTCTGTGTTGTGCACCCCTAACACGAAGATGTTTGCTCTCAAGAACACTCAGGGATGGAGATGCCTTTGTACTCCCAGCACTGGGTTTGACTCCATCATCAGGTCCAGGAAGTTGCAGCAGATCGCGCAAACGATGTTCAGGCTGCAAGCACTCGCTCATCAGCAGGTGCTTTCGTGGCATTCTCTTTTGGTACGCAGCCCGGGAACGCTCGCATAGAGGATCCTAGAACAAGACATGACACGACATGGGTAAGTATATAAGCCCCATGGATGCCCACGGTTCCATAGATTTTAGAATGTTTAAGCCATGAATCATTGGGGTTTGGGAGGCTATAGGTGTATAGGTTTTGACACATGTTGATGTTCCCAGTGGTACGCACAGCCCGTGGCCCATCAGCTTTTTTGGCAGGTTTATATAGAAAACAGACTCCCGAACTCGGCCAGCTATGTGAGCTCGGATGTGAAGAAAAGCTCGGTTTGGCCTTATTTCTTCAATCAAGAGGTGGCTTTTCTCACGTGAAATGATGTGAACGGGGAGATCTATGTGATGGTCTTTTCTCAGTTGCCCACATGGCGTTTCTCGTCCCAACGTCCTCCTGCGTCCTACGTCGGAAGGGCACACATTCTTTGCGGCGTTGCTCCGAAGAAAAGCGCTACGGTGCTTTTGCGTTGACACATGGGCCTATACAGCAGAACATGCCATGAAGTTTGCTGTCAGATCAGCAGACTTCCTAGGTATAGGCGATTCACTTGAGTCACTCTCGAGATTTCCACACGAAACTCGCCGTTTCGAGGTGTGACTGGAAGTGTTCGTTGAAGTTGTAATTAATGCATACCGCGGGATCCTCATCAGGCTGGTCACTGGTCCCTCTTCAATGGGTTCTGTGGTTGTTGTTGTCTTTAATTATGTTTTATGATGTGTTGTTTGTTTCTAGTTACTCAATGTCTTTCATGTAGTACCTCACAGCGGTGATATAGAGCATGACCCTGTTCGCGACCTTTGTGTGCTGGATCCTGTTATGTATACATGTATATTATGATATATATATATGTTTATGTGTGTGTGTGCGTAATTATGTGTGCTTATGATGGTATTTTATGGTTATATAATAATATATATATATAATATATATTTTTACTACATACCGCGGATGACTGTCAGTTTGACCATCCCAAGAGTTTGGTTGTGCATTCGACCAGGAAGCCGGGAGGCAAAGAACAATTCCATCCAAGAGTTGATAACAGATGAGGTCCTCTACATGTTTCTTCAGAGTGAAGATGGGACAAATGTTGGACCATAGTCATGAAGATCCCGTGTGACTTGGCAATTCCTCTGTGCATTCACGTCATGTGTTGACGGCTACCGCCGCAGTGTCTTGCAGCTGCTAGGGGCAGTAACCGCTCGAAAGCACGAAAGGAAGTCTAAGACAACATAAAACCAAGAGATTGATAATGGATTTGTGCATCACTGATTAATCTACTACATGCTCTCGCGATTGGTCATGCTCTTATACATGATGTTTGCTCAAAAAGGCGGATGGTTACTTTCTCTCGCACCACATCGGCGTGTTGTTTCCCTCCCGAGCGACACACCGTGCTTCGAAGGACCGCCCCGGTAGTTGCAATGGGACCGTTGAGCATGAGGTTACTCGCAGAGGGGTGTGGGGGAGTTGAGATTGCGGAAGGGAACGGGGAACCCCTGGAGTCCCCGGAGGTCGGCAAAACTCCTGGAATAGGATTGATGATATGATATCGATGCCAATAGATGTGCAGCTCACAGTAAATGTAGTCATCCTGGGGTGGATAGACCACCTTGTTAAGCCAAGATTGTATCAAACATCATGTCTTTAGATTGTGACAGTCAGCCGTTGGACCGACTCTATCCGCTCCAGAACGACTACCACAAAATCCGCATGGCCTGAACGCAATCAAGAAGGCTCCCACTGAAGGTTCCTTTGGGCTCCTTTGGGCTGTGCCATTTGATGCACAGCACAAATCCCATGATTTCAACTTCAACTCATTCGTGTGATTTCATCTGCCTCCGTGGGTGGCAGCGGCCTTCCAGAAGTCAGCCATTCAGGTGGCTCAGGACATCATGGGGTGTGTGTGTGTGTGTTTCTGCAGGGTCTGCTTCCAGGATGTCAAGATATCATGGCTTGACATGTCGCACAGGAATGTTTCAAGTCGTGTTTGCCCTTGTCCTGTCTGCCACGAAGGTTGCGTGTTCATAAGAGGGCGTCATGCCCTCGATCCTTTGCACGAAAGATCCACATTCCTTTGTTCCAGACCTTTCTGGAGCATCCGCAGAACCATTTTCGTCGCCGAATGCTTGCCTTGACGCGCGCATTGCCGTGTTGCTTCTTTCGGTTTGGGGAAGCTGCTGAGACTGAGAAGTCGCAGAAGGTTGTACGTCAACATCTTCACGATTTAACATGCGGCAAAGGGCAACGAGGGCAAGGGCCTGGTGGTGGCAAGATGCTGTTCCTAGAGGATGCTGGTCATGTGAGCCTCAGCCCCCGCCAAAAAAATACTCAAGGGCCACCTGGACCGCACAGGTTGGCATTGTATCAGTGACGATGCGAAAGCTTGTGTTCTGAAGCATGTTCAGGGGCTTAGGGTATAGAATCTGCTAGAAGGTCAATCAACACAATCGACGCGATATGACAATAAGCGAAAATGTGTGCATGATGGCAGTGGCTGCACCATGCCTTTTCTGATCAACCATCTGAAAATCAACATGTTGGGGGCTACTGGTATTTCAACAGCTGTGCCTGGTGGTGCTTCTTTGGTTGGAAACAGCCCTGGTCAACACATATGTTTGTGTTTTTCAATGTTTTTTATGTTTTTGGTAGAGCTTTTCCCAGTCACCAAGGCCAGCAGGTTTCGCGGTTGTTGCACTCATGCATTTACAATGATGATGTAGGATTACAGTATGTTTTTTTTGCATTAAACTTCATATGAAACATCATATTTTCACAAGCTGGTTCGATCTTCATGTCGTGGAGTAGTGGGATTTGCAAAAGACTTCATCCCAGGTAGCTTCCCGGAGACCCCAAATATCCAGGATCTGACGATGCAATTCGGATGGTTTCTTTGCGGCAGCGCCTTCCGTTTCGGGCCGGCAACGGTTCTCAGCGAGGTTCCCATCTCAAAGTCTGGAAATTGTACATATAGCTGTACGGAAAAGATAGCAAAAAAAAAACAGCTACGAGCGGGACTTGTCAGTAGCGGAAGATGGTGGAAGTGTTCGAACATTTGGGAAGACTTGTGGGGCCTTGTCACGCATGCTGTTCTGGGACGGTTTTGAGCACCTGCGCTACTTGCTCCAGCGAAAAGAGCCGGCAAGGCCTTTGGTGGAGCTTGGCAGTGGTGGAAAAAATGCGCAGTGATTTGATCGAAGACGTTGAAGTGCAGGGGCAGAAGAAGCAGATGTGATGGGGCGCAACTTATTTGCCTCTTCAGTGTTCGATTCACCTTCCCCTGAAGCAACTCTCTGGAGTTGTTCTGCTTGCAGGTGATCTCAAGGCCGCGGATGGCCCATAGTGAGCCGCATAGGTAAAACGTTTGATGTTTTTTTTTGCAGAAGGTCGAACATGATTTGGGTGCATATGATTTGCGGTCCACCCAGACAAAAACACACCCCGACCAATGACGTGGTCCATGACGTGCTTCGGGTCCACTGGCCATTGACGGTCCGTTGTTGACCATGTAGCACCGCAAACCCGCGACCAAGTTGCTCAGTGAAGATCATTCACTTCAGTGAATGTCCATCTGAAACAGATGCGATTTCTTCAGGCAGAAAGGTCACGTGCACCTGGGCCAAAAGGCTCATCGGAACCATCGACCTTCAACCCGCGACCGGAAAAGGGAACCCGTTGCTCGCGCTTGGAGCACAGGACAGTCCTAAGCTGTCGTGAGAGAATACTGTCGTGATGCTCTTTGATGCTCTATGCTTTTAGGCGCAAATGACAGCCGCTACTGTTCAGTTCTTCGCTAGATTTCGATGGCGGTTCAATTGGCTAGATGATGCTAGATGATTGTTTTCTTTGCTCCCCTAGTTACTTTGCCTTTTTTGTATTAGATTCTACATAAGGTTTTAGCTTAGGACGCCTTTCCACTGGCAGCCCAAACAAAAGCAAGGGATGGGCTGGGCAGCCCGAGGGCCTAGCCCTGAACAACCCTTGACAATATATACGAGATTAGCAAATTGAGACACCCCTTTGCAAGGGTTCCTCTCCCCTTGTTAAAAACCAGAGCGCATAGCTGCTTCAACTTGTGTCATTTCGTATCGTCTCAACGCAGTTCCTTTGATGTTATCTCGCCCCCCGGCTGACTGTGATGTACGTCCTTTGAGCTCGCACCTGATGACTCATCGTACCTTTTCATTCATCTTAACTGTTGCTTTCATGTCATGTATTTCGCCAACTCATTCGCACGGCCGAACGAGAAATAACGGAATTCACCATGGAATTCACCATATTTAATTTCACCGTGCGTTTGGAAAAACTTTGGCCGAATGCGATCGATCGAAAGAGCTTCGCAGCTCGGCGGGATCTATCGCCTATTCAGGTGGTCCATCTGGAGCGGGTGTGGAATCCAGCATTGGAGCGCCAGGCGGGGAAAACGAGGTGAAGACGGAATTCCCTTCGGAGGCCGTTCAGTGGCTAGTTGGCTGAAGAGCTTGAATGAAAGCCTAGGGCCTATGGCATTATGGGCATCCATGGGTTCCTACTCCACATGTTCAAGTCACTCCAATATGGATGTGGGTGGCGCCAAAGTGTCACTTTCAAATCTCCTTAGTTGTCCACCGTGCAAGTTTCTGAGTCTCTGGTGGCCTGGCAGTAATAATAGCAATGCGTGCTTCTTTTCCAGTCGTCCAGCCAACTGGCAGGAGCAACCGTAGGAACTGACTCGTTGATACTCCTAATTCATTGGTTCATCATGGGTTACTATCTAGCATCTTGTTACTAGTAGTTAGTAGCGATGGCCCTCCAACCTACCTGCGATGGCCTCCACCGAGCATAGCGGTCCTTGCTACATAAGGTTGCTTTCAAAGACCCATCTGCGGGCTTCCAGGCGACGAGTCGTGTGCACCGGCTCACCTCTCGGTTTCCAGTGAAAGCTTATTGCCTCTTCACAGAGGCGGACTCCGGGTGTTCGGTTGACCTGTTAACCTGTTGGCCGTGGGACTGTGCGTCTGGCAAACATGGCCTTTCAGCGGAGGAAGGGTGGCTTGACAAGCAACGTCCTTAGACCGGGGAGGAGCACAATCAGTCTGGCTGCTGAAAAACCAACCTCCGAATCAGTCTGGCAAATGGGAGGTGAAGCACACAGAGGCAATTAGGCCGCAACTCAGTGGCTGCAACTATCCTGGACAGCACCCGGAAAGTAGAAGGTAGAGTAAGGCACAGCACTAGAACGATAGCCGAGATGTGGGTGCGAACTCCATGCCCACTCACTGTCAGCGACAGAAACGCGGGCAAAAATCTCAGGGGACCATCGAAGCGCGGAAATGCGAAGTGCTATCCTTCAAGACTCTTGACTGCATGGGCGCTGTGCATGCCTACTTCCAGGTTCTTTTTTACAACTGAGTTTAAGTACCGTTCTGAGTGACAAACGTAGGGATGGACGCAAGCTAGAATACCAGGACATTCCACCAAGGCACCGCCTTTCCTCGAACGTCATGGAGGCGCTGGATGCCGACTTTGACGAAGGCGCCATGGACCGAAAGGGCCAAAGGGACCATTCTCACTCCGTAAGCTCCATGTGTTTCTCCGGAAGAGCATCCCTTTGCATGTGCATTTCTACCTGGCGCGGCAAGAAGCGGACACGAGGTTTTCTTCGCCCATTCCCTTTGCGGCATGTAGCACACTTGGTGGCCCATGCGGATCGAAAGCTTTGCTTTGCAGTTGTCCAGTTGTTCACATCATGGAAAGCCAGCACTCAACATCAACTATCACATCACATAATATTGTATACGCTGTTGTGTCAAGAACCAGTCCAAGACCTTGGAATTGGCAAGCTCCGACTTGCCCAAGCATCGATGGTTTTCCATTCGGTCGTGATATGTGTGATATGGCCGCAAAAGACAGACACCCACTTCCCTTAGACTGGTGGAGGCTGCGTGAGGTTGTTAGCTGAGTTAAGCACTCACCGCAGGGCAAGATGAAGAGAAGCCGTTGAAGGAGGACTTGTCATTGCAGAAGAAATGGACCTGACAGTTTGAGACAGTTTGAGAGTTGTGTGTGGCAGGTACTTGTACCAGTTGTTTACTAGCCCGCTAGTTCTGTGTAGTGTTATACCTTTGCTTCTGCTGTGTCAGAATCCTGCGTCGCAGGACGCAGAACTCAGGCAGTTTGATTCTCAGATGCTCAATTTGCTGGAATCTCTTTCGAATAACCCATTGAAGGATATTCAAGGGGGTGGTGCAATAACTAGCACGTTCGTAAAGATAGAGATTCATCACCATAGCCACCAGAGACTCATCAGAAATCATCAGACTGACAAGAACCATCTATCCTCACATGGCGCGGTGCGCCATGAGAACACTCACGCATGTTGGAAACCATATGCACACTCCACTCCGGACTGTTCAGTCCTCTGAGGTGGTGGCTTGTTGGCATTTCTGTCATCCAGATCAGAAGTGGTTCATAGCGTGAGGAAGGCTATAGTATGTGTTTCGCATGCGGGAAATGATTTACATCAACTATCAACTAAACATGCCCACGTGTCAAAACAACATATGGATGGCATCCAAAAGCATGAGGTATGTATTTTGGGGGGGTCAAGTTCTTTGGTTCTTTCGATTCCCGAAAGCCATCATTGTGGTTGGTTTTTTAGAAGCCTTTCGACGTCGCTGAGGCTGATGTGCGGGGAGTTCGCAGAGGCCGACGGAGTCAGAGCAGTCAAGAAGGGAGGTTGACGAAAAGACAGAGCAGTGAACGGGACTCACCAGCAGAAACCAAAAGAAGCCTCCAGAAGCGAACAAAACCATACAAAGCCCAGAAGAGGAGATAAAGAACAACGACTTTTTGAGGTCGTGAAAGACGGGTGGTTCTTCACTTGTGGTTATTCCTTCCAGGCTAATTACTCATCAAGAGGGGCAAGAGGGGACATGAGATCCGTCCAAAAACGTCGAAACCAAAAGCTGTTTATTGAGCATACACTGAAAACCGGTGAGGAAAACCCAGCCCCATGCCCTGTCCTAATCACCGCTCCCAGATGTGGGGAATTTCGGACAGAACTCACATGATTTTTCAACCTGTGCAGGATTCTGGTGGTCGGCACCTCAGGCTTCTTAATCTTTTTGGCAGCTTTTTGGCAGCGTGATTCGCTCCAGTTGGCGCTGTGTGATATCAATGGCATGTGAGCCTCGTTTTTGGCCCAATGTCCTTCGTCAATGCTGCTGGCAAGCACGGGCCAGAAAAGACTCGTGCCACCCCATTTCAGCCAAATGCGTGTCCAGTTGGCACATTTCGCGAGAGATGGGAAGGGGGACGAGGATAGAGGAGGGGATTGTGTCTACATGATTGTCTATGTATGTCTATGTACTTGGTCTTCCTGGGGGGCCCTCATATTCCATCATATTCTCCAGTGAGCTCCAAAGCGCGCAACATGCCAAGGTCAGGATGAAGAGCTGGCAGAGGCCATTGCGCTGGATTTGCCCAAAGACCTAGCAGGTGCTTCTCCCCGACTCTCCACGGACGCCAGGCAGAGCCAGGGGAGCCTGGGGAGCAGGTGGAGTCTGAGGAGGAAGGCACGGGAAAAAAGAAGTGCACGGCAGCTCAGAACTCAATCTGAGGTTGAAGGACTAGCAATGTAAGGTTAAAACAAAGCCTTTGGCCAAACCGGAGGTTGAAAGAACGGATTCAGACTGGACGAATCTAGATGAAGTACATGGCATCCGCAGCAAGTTCTAGTGACAGCATAGTGAGTAGCATAGTGCCACAGTCACAACGTGTTGTGATGTGCTAGAAAAACAACGTGCCCAGGTCCGCCACAGGCTTTGTATCCAACTCTGGACAGGCTGGGCATATGAACAGCATGGACAGGAGAGATCTATTTCAGGTGGTCCAGCCTCAAGATGTTTGCCCTTGCTGAAAGGAATACGAGGGATACATAGGGACACCAATTCCATGTTGACACATTTCTCGTCTTGACAAGTGTTTTGTACGCGCCTGTGCCCTGTGCACGTGTCATGCAGGTTGAAGCCGCCTCAAATGAAGCGGCTTTGGGTGGGAAAGTGCGGCAGCCTGGAGATCTACGATGAGATGATATAGCGGATATAGGTGCTCATCCTTTTTTCAACCATTGTGTGTGTCCACTCAAACCACAACCACAGGGGGTCTCTTCGCTTCAGCCCTGGGGACCACCCGATCCTTTGGCGACTCCTCTCCGAGGTACGGAGATCCTACGGACGAAGAGCTTTGGGACGGGCTGGGACGGGGGCAGGGGTTTGGGGACCAGAGGGGTGCCGAACGGTTCATGAGATGGGCGACCCAATCAACCTAACCACTGGAGGGTTTGTGTTTTGTTTAGGCGTTCGTTTTGGATCTTTTCACCGGGGTGAAGGGTACCAAGGGTTCCTCCACAGCTCACGAGGCGACCAGGTGTTTGTAGCTTCGACTTGGTCTTTTGAGAAGGTTCCAAGACGTACCGAGACCAGCAGAGATTCTGTGCCAGGAGTGGTACACAGTGCAAGGACGACGCGAGGCACACCTTTTTGTTCGGCATGTTTGGCCTGGAAGCACCAGATTTGGTGGGCCACAGGATCCTGAAGCGATGCTGCATTCCGTCCATGTCCATGTCTGGACCTTTGGCAGCGTTGATTTCAACCACAAACAAGGGCGCATGGCGCATGGATATGCATAGTATACCATGTTTTTTGCCATGGCAGGTCAGTTTTGAACTCACAGAGGTCAATGACCGGTCGACAGTCAACAAGATCTAGCGGTGGCCTGGCCAGGTACATGAGAAGGCTCCCACCTTCACCACTGGACGACTGAATGAGAGGAAGCCACAACGTGAGGGGCTCGAGGAGTAGGCCGTTTTCGTGGGGGTTCGTGGGGTTCGCATGAGAGCCGAGATGTTGAGACACCTGATTGTTTTTTGAGTCTTCAGACTGTTCGTTTTGTTTCATATTGTGTCCAACACTCATATTTTACATAGCACTGTCACTCACGAAGGTGGCGGAATTCAATTATTTTCAGGCCAGAAAGCGTCAAACCATCCATGAACAGTCGGATGGAGTGTTGGCTCTCTCAGTTCATATGAGCAACCGATATAAGGCCGATGTAACGAAGCGCTGACTTCGCAGCAAAGCTTCAGCATGGCTAAGAGCTGCTTTTCAGCTGTTGGAGGAAGATCGGCTCGGCCTAAGGACAGGACCGGCCCAAAGTGCATCGCCCCTTCAACAGCCGTTGCAGCCGCATCCGAGATGCTCGGAAACTCGGAAAGGGTCGTCACCTTGCAACCATCGCACGAAAAGGGGGGAAAGTTCAGCTTTGTGTTTTGAATCCGATATTTTGGACAGCCAACCAGACCACATCCTTTATGGATCCATATGGATCCATATGAGGTTCTCCTGGTGAGGAGGCCCCATTCTTTCTTTCGTGTCCAGCCAGGTCAGCGAGCGACGGGATCACGTGGTGTCAGTCCCCTTGGGCGAGTCCGGTGTGTTTGGCACCCCAGCGACGGGATCACGTGTTGGGGCCTTCGAAGGTGTGGGTTAGAGGTATGTGTTGGGGCCTTCTCCGTGTTTATCCCATGTTTGGAAGTGTCATTCTTTTCCAAGCTTTTGGTTGTAATTATATAGATTATAGCGACGGACATATACTTAGAGTAAACAGTTTTTTCCAAAACGACAATCCCTCACTTAGAACATGCATGTTCTAAGTGTACACTTGGAACATCCGTCGGAAAGCGCCACCACGCGTGGCTACTTTTCCTAGGAGCCAACAACTGAGATCATAGAACAAATTAGGCGAGGTTCATTCCGATTGTTGTTGTTTCACTGCTTATTCTCTCCAAGTTCCCATCGACTAGCCTATGTGTGCCAAATCTCCTCCTCAAAAGTTGGTATATAATGGTATATATTTGTATGAATGTTCTAAGTGTACGTTTAAATGTCCAGTGCTAAGATGTTCTAAGAGCATGTTTGTCCATGCTTAAAGCGTGCACTTAGAACTTCCTGCGAAATGATGTTCCAATAACTTTTCCAAAACTTGTTCTAGATACTATAAAGGAGCAAATGATGTCGATTCGTCAGTAGGAATCCAGGAGTTGTGCAAAGGATCGTCGGCTTGTCAGGCTGAAAGGTTGAGAGCAGAAGTCATACCAAAAATTGTTCTTCTCCGCGTTGCGTTTGGCCATCATCGCCTGCTTCCAAGTGGTTCCTCCGCACTCTCCGAGGTGCAGCCGATTGTTTATTCCAGAGCATCTTCGAGAGCTCTTCCTAGAGGAGCCAAGGGGAGAAGGTTGGAGATTTACAGAGTTGAAGGAGAGCTCGGCCTCCTCGGCGTGTGGCATCTTGGGAAGCTGATGTTGTGAAGCCCTTGCTTCCCTTCGGAGAGCATGGAACCAAGCTGTGCAGGACGAGGGCATACAAAAACGACCGCCAGCTGCCAATGAAGCGCCCTTCACTGCCTGGGCACCAAGACCATGTGAAAAGCAGGTTGTCCATACACGGCTGCAATTTGCCACATGTCCTGCAGTACAATTCCTAGCATTGACCCTAAAGACTGGTTACTTTGGATTGTTTGATTGTCATGACTAGCAGTGCTGAGGTGGGCTCACTGGAAGAAAACATCACTTGCCTTGCTGCTAATCAGTGGGTAGATAGTATGAATCTAGCATCATGTGTACATCTGATGCTGGCTAAAAGGCCTTTATAAGTTGATGTTTATAAACATGATTCTCTCAGATTCTGACTCCATCATTTAGCCGCTCTGCACTTGATGATGAAGTCGGACTGTCTTGACTGGCTTGTTTTGATGGTCAGTGTCAGGCGATGAGCTCAAGGGGATGTGTTGACGTCTTTTGCTGCAGAACACTCTTTGACTCCGTGCGAGAACTCAAAGGTCAAACAAGAATGCAAGTTGTGGAGGGTTCAAAAGGACACGGGACACCTACGAATGTGTTCAAACTCCAATTTGATGAAGTTCTTCCGATGTCAGCGCAGAGCTCCAAACTAGCATCGGCAAGAAGATAATCACCAGTCCTCGGCACAGGAGAAGGTTTGAAAGAACCACACAACCAACCTGAGTCTACCGGAAGTTGTTCAACGTATCAGCATGATTGAAACGATGGACTGTGATTCCCCTTAAGGACTGTCACGTTTTTGAAGCAGCCTTCATTCAAGGTCAACATGGAGAGAGCTTTTCAGAGACAGGGCTCGCTATAACGAGACCACGATGGCCAGGTTGGACCTCAGTAGCACGATGGTGACTGAGAGCGGCGAGCCTTTGAAGTTTTTGCACATCGTGGCCGCCAGCATCTCAGACAGCCCATGGGGGGCCGCCCGTCCGGGACCGACTTCTTGGACTGGAGGTACTAACGATGGCCTCCAACCTACTAGACGTGTGTGTGTGATTGTGTGGGTGTTTTTTTTCGATGTTGGTGTGGTGGGGCGATACATAGGCAAGAGGGTCCACATGGGTCTACTATTCTACAAGAAGCTCGACGGCCGAACGTGTGTGTTGGACATATGAGCTTCTTGTGAACATCTCAGTGACATCCTTCGCCGTAAGGTGAAAGCATCCGAAGTCGAAAAGAGCCTCGGCCGAAGTGTTTGCTGATTCATGCTGATTCTTGCAGGCTGCTTATTGGCTTATTCCATGGAAAGCACGATGACGATTACCACACAATGTTCTTTCTTTTGTATTCTTTTGTCGGGTTTGTTTTTCTCAGAATCCCAGATTCAGCTTGCTCAGCCCGGTTGCTGGGGAGGTTCCAGGATGCAAGCCAAGACGTTCGGTATTTGGTTTACCATGCTACTGCTACTGGGTACCGGGGTTATGTTGTTTGGAAGACGCGTGGCCTTGCAGGATCTGTGTCTCAATATGTTGAGCTGTGTTATCCCTTCAGCGTGGGATCAGGATTGCTTCGACTCGTGCTGCACTTGCGAAGCCTTTGTTTGTATATAACAGATTTTAACATGAATGTTTAACCGTTTAACCTCGAGGTGTCTTGTTTCTGAAGGATATGATTTCAGAGCACTACTTGGAGTAAGCGCGACCATAGTGATTCAACACCCGAACAAAAAGAATATCCAAGAGTGATCGTGTTGTTCCAGTGCACGCAAGAAACATATTAAATTTTGATTTGGGGAGGGAGGATGTAGTACATAGCGTGGCCATGGTGTTTCACTCTTGGTTGACTTTTCACTGTAGCGTGCCCACGCGGCCGGGTGACTTGCTGCGACCCCGGGCGACTAAACCCCGGCACTTGTATACCAGGTATCGGAGCAGCGCGCCATTTTTCGTGGAGAGCCCAGCCATGATCCAGCTGCTTCTGCTCACCACACTCACTGCCCCTACCAGGTACCCTACCATTCCAAAACAAGGTCGCCTACATTATATATATATATATTATTATATACAGATTATACTGCATATAGCCAACCTCATGGGGTAGGATGGAGAATCGGTCCCAAAAAGCTCCATGCTGCTTGTTTGGGATCTAGGTTGTAATGGAGCTGCCAAACGTTGTGACCGTCAGAACCTGAGCTGTGGGCGAGTGGGGAGCCTGGGTGGGACGTTTGATTCTGTCACATTGGCATCAGCCTGTGGCATGTGGAGGCAATTGGTGTAGGAGATGCACTGGCCCCTATGCTTCGGTGGCTAGTGGTACGGAATGCCTTAATGAGCCTTAGTGCACTGCTCTGCAAAAGCAGAACGAGATCTAGCGTGGGTCATTCAGTTCCACATTGCCTCAGGCTAAATTTGTGATTCTTGAAGGCTAAGGCGTCATGTGATTCTTGCCCCTGAACCACCACACATCATTTCCTCAAAATTGACAAGATAGACCAGGCTCAGGTGGGATTCCTTTGGGATAAAGTTGTGACTTGGATGGACTATCTTCGACACCAGGTTCAGCACCAGAAGTATGGAGCTCAAACTCCTGAGGCGAAGCAGGGAGTTGGGTTGGTCCATGCTGCATGGAGTTATCCGATGGCTGGGTGCGCCATCTTGAGATGATACCACTACGAAAATGACAGGTGTGTCAAGAAGTTCATTGAAAGGAAGATGCAATGAAAGGTGGGGAAAAACTTGTCATGCAAATCGACGGTGCATCCCTCACCTGTAGCATGGACTGACCACCTATCAATGGGCACGTTCGTCCTGGCTACTGGGCCACAGCAACTGGCTGGTAATCCCCAGTTGGCCTTTACTGGAAGGAGTTGGGCGTTGGATGTGCGCGGCATTGGCTGGTCAGGCGCGATCCCCCATTCAAGGGTTTGCAACTCGAGACAGGCATAAGACGCACAAGAGACGTGCCTCAGATTATCCAGATTCAGTGACTCAGCAGAAACCGGGCAACCAGTGTGCAAGAGGTCTCTCGCATGTGGTATCGCTGTCAAGGGTGAACTGCAGTTCCAGTGCAGGCTGGCCGCTTCCCTTAAGCTGGACTATGCCGAAATCTCAGGGGCTTCCAGTGGATCGATCAGAACCTACGGAGGAACGACATGTTTGCAAAGCTTGCAAGCTACCTGACTAACACAAAAGGGGCTCGACCAACATGATACATTCTGAGATCGTGTGAGAAACATCATGAAACATCGAAGACATCATACTCACTCTTGGTACATAGGAAGCTTTGGCCTTGGCGCACCTCCTGACTTTGCAATCAACTGTAATCAATAAGGTCTATGTCCACTTCCACTGGTGTGTCACCATCCAAGAGGGTTGGATTTGGAATGGTGAACTCCCAAGTGACCTCCCGCTCACCAAGCAACAGGGTCGATGGTCGCTCAGGTGCACTTGTTCCTTCCGTTCATGTCCTTATCGCCGCCATACTCTGCTTTGTTGCTCCCTTCCGTTCATTTCCTGGCAACCCGGGTCGACTGTATTGACCTTCGAAGTCACAGCGTGGTCATCTGCCGTTCAGGCGTTTTTCTTGGATGACTCGGTGCGTTCGTGGCGCGGAATCACTCTGGTGGACGATGCGCAATGCCAATTTGGACATCCTTCAGGATCCAAGGCCGGCGGTTCATTGAGGTCCGGTTCACCTGTTCAGTGCGAAGGCGAAATCGATTCAAGCCCTGTTCAAGGAGCGTTTCTTCGTAGGAATTCGTAGGGGAAATGTCACATCAAACTTTGCTTGTGAGTAATATCAACAGGTGTTCCTTAAAGACTTCGGTTCTGCCGAGCGCTCTGAAACAGTCCGCGATGGCTTGTCACGCATGCTCGCGGAGGCCCACTGCAAGATCATTCCAATGGCAAGGGCTGCTGAGCTTCAAATAGCATCCCTTTCTTGGAGGGCAGTTTGCTGGTGAATGCCCCTAGCGGTCCCGCTGCCTTTTGTGTTTTAGTGTTTTAGGATGATATCTGCGGGGCTTACATGGACTTGGTATGACGTTCCATGTTCAACAAATGTCATTCTACTCTTGATGCGTTGCGTAAGACGACCAGCGCAACGTGCAGGGTGGGTGTTGGAGGGTGTAGTAATGTTCGATGTATGATGTTTGGCGTGCTCCATTGGCAGGATGTATTCTTGTGGTCCTTGTTATTTTGGCGAGCTTTTGGACCGCGCGACGCATGGTTGGTCAGAGGTTGCACCTTGGTGGTCGCACTTCAGTTTGGACTTGTTGAAACCCTGCTCGGGATCAGATGTGGTCCTGTTATTTTAGTCAGCGGGGGCATATTCCACCCATATATACACTGGTCATTTTGATGCCTAGCATTTCACCGTTCTGTTTCCCCTCATGTTGCAGCCGCTTTGGGGGACTCACCGCTACGGTTGAAACCTTCAAGCAGTTCATCCATGCTTTGTGCTCCTGCGTGTTGGAAGCCTGTCGTTGGTTTTGCCTCAATTGAGCTCTTGCACGTTCTGCTGGTTGTTTAAAGTCAACATTGCTCAGTTTGATTGTCAGCTTCCAGGGATATGGCACTAAGTCTAAGTGTCAGGGTTCATTGCAACTCCGAGTCTCCCAGACATCCTGTCAAACGAGCGCGTTCGCCTAGCCGGGTTCATCCATGGCTCATGCTATAACAGTATATAAGATGCACCATCATGCACCATGCATAGTATCATGAACCATGAGCTGTATAGATCCGAGACGCGCAGGTCATGGACTACCTTGTCGCACCTGAGTTCTACAAAGAGGAGGGCTACCCTGATTCTTATGACACTCAGACCAGCTCCAGAATGCAATCAAAATTGTTCGAAGGTGCCCGCCAAGACGGTGTCATCCAGCAAATCACATCCCTGCAGATCCCCACAATACCATAAAGCAGACCGCGGGAAGTTGTCCTAACGCGTGGTATTTCCCACCAGGAACTGCCAAAGTTTGGGCTCTTCGGATTTGCCAGGCGGGAAGGCATGAAACTCACGTGGAAGGACAAACAAGAGGATGGTGGTCGGAAGCACGGCCATTTTGGATTTCAAATTCAATGCAATGAGGTGTGTGTCCCTTTGGGTTGGCCTCGCCATGACGAACATTCCGGGTGCGCTTTTGTTTTGAGGTTGGCACCAGAGCTGTTGCTTGCACGCACTGCCTTCAGTCTTGATGCCCAGACTGGTGGGGCGGTGCTAAGCTGACTCACTCACATCACCACTGGCTGCCCTTGACCCTGTGTCGGTATGGCCAGCGGCCCCAAGTGACTTGCTATCATTGGCCGCTAAGATTCCCCGGAACTGTGACAGCAAGAGTCAAAGCCCGCATGCTCAAGGAAGACGTTGTTTTAGGTTTTGTGTTTGTTCACAATTGTTCAAGAGCCTTCCAATGAAATCCGTGGTTCATCCTTGTTCAGCTTCTGATTCGTTCCTGGTTTCATCAACACTCTTCAGTTTCCTCACGATTCTTCTTTGTTTCTAGTGTCTCTCTCCCCACCCTCTTCGCCGGTCCAGCCCACATGTCTTCGCCGGTCCCGCCTCGACCTAACGAGGTCGCTCGCACGTGTACTCGGCCTTCCTGCTCAATATCTCCAAGGCAGAGCGACAGAGTCCATGCGGACGTGCAATAAGAACACACCCAATTTGGAACACATGTTCGGCGAACGTCAAGGGAACCCAATGTTGGAGATTTGAGCTGAAAGGCATAGGGCGAAAGGATGCATAAGGCACTAGTATATAGGATTATATGGCTTGCTCTATCTGAGGTCCCACTTGAGGATCTACTGGAACATAATGGAACTAAACTTGTTGGTTTCAACAGCTAACCAGCCTGGAACTTTTTTAAAACCGCATGCTGAGCTCAATGCGCTACGACACTTGCATAAAGAATTCGACGTCGGGTGAAACAGTCTTATTGGCCTGAACTCATTTTCTTGCCTCCTTTGGTGGCCTTCTTCTAGCAAGTCATGAGCAACTTGGAACTGCACAGGTTCTGAAAGAAGGGCTCAACTACAAGTCAGACCCTTGGCACTGCTTGTGGGGAACTTGTCATGCAACAAGGTGATAGTTTGCAGTGATGGCCCAGTGATGGCATCTCTTGAAATCACCCAGCTTGGCTTGCCCTGCTCCAAGAAGAATGCCCCTGATCTAAGGCAAGAGCTCTTTGTGTGGGAGGTGCCACCAGCTTGTAACTTGCGGTGTAATCTGAGAAGGGTGGCAACACATAATATCTAAGACATTCTGAGACTAATATCTAATGTATCCATATGTATCCCGTATATATTTCTTCAATCTGTCTTGAGACGTTTCATATGTTTACCTGGACCCATATTAGTTCTGCAGAACATGTCCAAGAATATGCCAATGTCCTAATGTCCTCCTGCTAATTGACCATGTGAATGACAATCTAAGTAGTTGTTTGGCTGTCGTGATTAGTCAAGTAATTACGTTATTTTTTGAAGACAGCGATGGGCCCTGGTGTTGGGTCAGGCTAAGCATGTCACCCGGACGTCGGCTTCACCATTTTTGGTTCGTTGCGACACGTAGCGACGAGCCGTGAGACGAACGGCGTCACAAAGCTGTCGCCTGCAACAGCGCCGGAGAGGGGACGCGATGCTGCACTCGGTGAGGACATTTTCTTCAACTTGCAAGTTCACGATGTGGTGAAGACCAATCGCTTTGCGAGAAGCCCAGGATGAGTTGTCAGACGAGTTTTTCGTCAGGTGGCAGCCTGTTTGTTCTGAGAGCGGGCCCTCCAAGGCAATGGTCAAGCAGCCCTACAAGACTGGAGGTGCGGCATATTTTCCAGTCCGGTTTTGAAAGACAGCGGGCTGCCGGGATAGACTTTACCACGGGCTGATGCGATCGTTGCCTATTGGGGCATTGGGGCTCACGGCCTTTGGAGAAAACACCTAAGAGAGAAAAAAAGAGAGAGAGAGAGAGAGAACTCTGCATGATTTGCATGTTTGACTCTTTTTCTTTAGGCCATGTTTGCTCACTCTCCCAGAGGCTGTTCAGAGATGGTGGCTCGCAGCGCAAACCCCTTTATCCGGGCCTGGGCCTTTGACCAGAGGGTCTCAGATTTCTATGTTTTGAGGTGGGCTGAGCAGATGTTTCAGGTCACTAGAGGAGGACTATGACCCGCAAAGGAAGTTTGGGGTGTTCTCAGGCTGGACGCATTCACATACGCAACAAGGAATCATGCACGGTCATTCGATGTGCCTCACTGGGCTCAAAGTGTGGCAGTCATCGGTTCTAGAGACTCGAACAAAGGCTTAGAGTCGGCTCAGAGTCTTAGAGGATTAACATATAACATGAGTTCAACAGTCCACATATGGCCATATGATGCGTTTTCATGCATCTCAAGCACGCTTCACCGAGAGCCCATCGAGAATGGCACCTCCGGACACGAAGTTGGACGCGCAAGCCTTCCCCCCCTTTGGTGAGCTACTTGAAGCTTGCCAGGAGCACAAAAAGATTCAGAGAAAACCCGAAGACATGTCCGGAAGTTTCATGACCTTTCCGCAGGTTGGGGTCACCTGACATGTCAATACAAACCCGATGGAAAGATACATTGTACGGTTATGCACAGGTCCCCCCATGCCAATGCATACCAAGGCCAAATGAATTGTATGCATGAACTGAGCTGATTTCAGTCAGCACCTTTGGGGTATGGGGCATCGTCGTCGTCGTCATCGTCGTCGTCGTCGTCGTCGTCATCATAAAAATCATATAAATGTGTCAAAAAATTGCCACACAGAATCACACAGATAATTTCAAAACGACAAGGCCCAACAGTGTCGCCACGGTCACGGGTGCAAGCTACGTTGCCAGGACTACGCGATCTTGAGTGGATGCCGTTTCCAAAGCTATGCTTTCGACGGCTCCCAAGCAGCAGCAGCAAAAGCCAGCCATTGCCCGGAATTGTTTCTCAAAAAAAGAAGTCCACGGCCTTCAAGACAAGGGATGTCCATTCAACACCGGGATATTGTGTTTTGGGTGCCACTGGACATACCCTCTACCCCTCAGTGGCCCAAGAAACCATATGTGTGAGAGGACTTTTTCTGTCAATGGAGGAGGAATTGGATGAATTCCATCAAAAGGAGCTGGTACTGAGATGTACTGAGTATCGAAAACGAAGCAGAATGGTCGAACGGTCTTCGGTGTCGAAGGCCGGAGGGTCTTAGCGGCCCTGCATCGCCGAGGGTCGGATGTGAGCGGGAAGATGGCCAACCTTGAGGAATGGAAGGCACGCAGCACGGAGACTCTGGATCCGTCCAGGTGACCTAGCTTTGAATATGATCAGATCCTAGCTCCAAGGGTTCATGGAGATCGGAATGTGAGCATGGTTACTTGCCAGGCTTTTGGAATTCCTGCAGCACCTTGATCCCTGAAGTTCAGATTCTCAGACTTCTAGTTGGGCCTTCCTGTCATGGCATCCCAAGTCACGAGACTCGAATCGTTGTTTGGATAGTGACTATATAGTATTATAGTGGTCCCGAAAGAGATAGAAAAGCTGGTTCCCACTAAAAATGTATCGGAAACCTTTTCTATCTATATGGGCATCACTATATGTTGTTGCTTTGCTGTTGCTCCTGATGTTTGAGATGTGTTTGTTGGGAGGCCGCTGTGCAGAAGGCCATGCCCAAGGTGAACGAGTTCAGAAAACGTGTGCAAGCGCAAGAGCCGCTGCTCATGGAAGCCTTGGCTTTATGGTGGCTGGTGAGCATACGTAAAACATTGTAAAACAGATCAACCCTGCCATTCAATTTACAGTACAAAAACGCCCCAGAGCTAGGTTTCATGTTGCCTGGGAGGAGGAATAGTTGACAGTGTCGGACAATTAGATGCACTGTATTTTGGAAGGTATGATGCTGTATGCTCATGTGCCACCATTCGTTCCACTTGATGAATGAAAAAAATGTTGCTTTGGTCCTGGTGTCCATCGAGGCATGTTTTTTTGAATGCTGATCATGCACCCAACAAGTCCGCCCAAAAACAAAACATGGACCTGAGAACACAGGAACTGTCAGTGGCTGGACTGGCATTTGTTTGATCTTACGCTGAAAGAGATATCTTGGGGCACAACTTGGAGCAAGACCCATTCCTTTTCTCACATGTCGTCGCCCACCAGTCTCACCACGAAAAGGAAGGGCCTCGACGCTCCAAGGAAAGCATCGACCTGGCCTTCCGGCTCATTAGTGCTGAGGGCGTCCGGTCCGGGATCGTCGCCACGTGTCAGGATGGGTGGACGAATTGGATGACTGCGGGCGAGCATCTCGTAGTCCGTATATGCCAATGTATCCCAAGCATCAATTGGAAGGGCTTTCTGTTGGGATCACATCCAGTGAATCCAGTCGTGTTTGATGTCATATTCAGTCAGCTATCTCATGGCTGTCAAAGATTGTGGCACCCTCAGGAGTCGGACATTGGCTAGGTTTGAAGGCGACAAGAAGGTGGCATGTCTCATGCACTTGTAAGATCTTCCAAGAACAGGCCTTTTCCTTTAAGACTTTGCCTGGCAGAGGAGATGGGCCTGTGGCCTCCCAACGATGTGTCCATCTCGGACGATGACTGCGCTTTTCAAGATACGACGGCACCGTTGCCCCTGGAATGCACGTAACGTGCCAGAGGGAGAGACTGACATGAGGGCGGCCAGTTACGGGTTACACTGGATAACTACATTTGATTGAGTGTGACGAACACTACTTTAGTTACTTTATGACACTTGTGTAGTTGCACCCACCTACATTGCTCAAAACGCTCCAGGATTCTCTTCTATTTCTTTGAACGTAGCCACACGTGCAAGGCCGCTGATTGCACAGCGGGCCTACAATGATGAGATGCGTCGAGAGAGAGAAGAGTCGTTGCAGATGGTGTATCGCAACCTGGGCGGAAGAACTTCGTCCAAGTGCAGGGTGTTTGACAAACATCAACGAGCTAAAGAAACCAATGGAGAAAGCTCGGAGACCTGCAATCCGATCTGTTTGGCATTCGTGATTATCCTCAGCAACCGCCACATGTTGAAGCCTTGGAAACTCCAGAGTGATCTTTGCTATATACACTCCTCCTGCCGTGATGAGTGCCATGATGTCATGTCTCAGCGCACTCGTGACCCAACAAGGATGCTCACTCCCGCCCGCCAAGGCAAAGCGACCACCGCCTCCTTCCTGGTCGATTTTGTGACTGAGGCCAACCAGCTGGGCTAAGCAACTGCCACCAACGAAGGAATCAGTGATGCTGTAGGTCATGTGTTGCTGGGTCAATTGGGATTACCTGGACACAATTTCAGTGACAAATCAGAGTTTCTAGATTGTCAGGACAGGAACGGGTGCTGCATTCTCGAGGCTGGACTAACGCTACCAAGCTTGACCGAGAGCTACCGCGAGATGTTGGATGAGTTCATGAAGCGAGTGGAGGAATGGAGCCAAGGAGCATCTTCCAGCTGCTTGGCGCCAGTCATTATATGTTCACTCAAGAAGGAGCGTGTCGTGGATATGTCAAAGGGAGGATGACCTCAATGGGCTTCGTGGGCAGGCAAAGCAATGAATTTTGATTGTTCAAAGTCGGGTAGTGTATGTCTCGAAACGACATGAAGCACGCCATATATAGCCAGTAGATGCTGCCAGGTTGGTAGCGTTGTTTCCGTCACATGCTCAGCCAGGCTTTGACTATGTTCACGTCTCTAAGGATTTGACCTTTGCCCCTTGGCCCGGGCTGGAAAGGCCTTGAATGCAGGCTTAGCGAAGGGTGGCTTAGCTGCTGAGGCTGCCAAGGACAGGGTGCAGCAGCGATGGAGCAGCTTGGAAGCTGTGGTGTTTTATTCAGTGTTTTCCTGTTTTAGGCCCTTAGGGTTGGCAACTCACCTATCCAATTGGTGACATAGTGACATAGTCATGGTGTGTATTACATCGATTCCTCCTTGTGGCCAGAGTGTTTTCATGCTGCTCACGCATTTTTGATGTTTTCTCTGAAATTATTCCAGATGTTCCACGTTGACTTGGTTTTGAACAACTCCATATGCAAAAACGGTTTATATCCCGTAGACATTTTCGGAGTGGACTGCTCTTGACCATTCGTTGGATTGGGAATTTGGCATGCGAACGTGATCAATTCCATGTCCGTTGTTTGGGCCAAGGCCAAAACTGGGATACCCGAGCCGGAACGGTCTGGAACTCAGAATTCAACAAAATGAGATAAGAAATGAGAGGTCTGGTCTCAACCATGCCCCGGAACGGTCTGGGCTCAACTAATTAGATGAGAGAAGCATAGGTGGTGGCGCATGCTGGGGTGAGAGGAGGGAAGGCACGCTGACCGATCAATTGCGCTTTAAGTCAATTGTCACCAAAGAATCGTGGTCATCGTTTTGACCTACATAGAACATCCTAGAACCAGGTATTTAAGTTCTCCAGACTCACCAGGTATCCAGGTCTCATCTCGAGTTTTTGGACCGCAAACCGCCACACCGGCCAGAGGCCGTGAACGTGGTGGCGACTGCATTGGCAGTCACTGCAACAGTGGTGGCGATGCGGCGTGCCAGCCGTGCCAAGTCATGAGGCCTTCAGATAGGCTGAGGAGAGGTGAAAGGTCTTTCTAGAAATGCCTCAATTTGATTGGAAAGATCTCAATTATGCTGGTATCCCCATCGCCTTTATTACAGATCCAGGAAAGGGGCGCTGCAGAGTTCATCCAGTCACTGGCTCAGGTGGATGCAAGCCTCGACGTACAGGTCACCGAAGAGAGCTCCATTGTGAGCCATGTACAGTCACGCAATGGTCGGGGCAGATCTCTTTGTGGCGAGACAGAAAAGGGTCCAAAAGGGAGCACAGGAGCTGAGAGATTTGGCACTGGGCTACCATGTTTCTAGGGTTTGTGGCAAGTTTGCATGTGGGGCATCCATGATTTGTTCAAGGAAGAAAGACCCGATAGGTGGGTGTGTGTGTGTGTCTTGGCTTCGAGTTTGCACCCACAGAGTAGAAACTCATAGAAACTCATCCTTTCGGCAGGTCCTAGGGGCATAGGATCGATATAATATATATATATATACACATATAATTGTACCTTCGGGGCGGTGAAGGCAAAACAGGCCCCATCTTCTGTGCACGCATCCAGCCAGCTATACCCTGGGATGCCTTGGGAAACCTGGATTCCTTCTCTTCCTCCGAGGCCCGTGCCGTCAACCGGCTTAGCGCTGAAGAGCTGGCAGCAGAAGTCATGGGGGAGGTCCAAGGGCTCAGAATGCACACATTGAAGTAAACATCGCCATCGTTGACGCGCCAAGTTTGCGCAACTAAACGGTGCTTGTTTGGAATGTGGCATGATGCGATTGCAGCAGCATCCTCAGCAGTATGTTTCACAAGGTTTGTGAAGAAGATTGAGGAGCATGCGTGCATTATGATGTTCATCACTTGTTTAGATATGTAATCAGGAATTGTGTTTTTGTCCCGATGGATTGGTGATGGCTGTGCGCAAGATTCGATTCAATGTATGGGGGGTTCTCCAAGAATGAACTCTTCACTTCATGCTGATTCTGTCCACTTTAGGACTCATCTGGCCAGCTTCTGTCCCTCAGTAGCTCAGCCCTTGACCAAGGCACCTCAACTCGATGAAGGCACAAAGAATGACTGGGGTCTTTGGGTCGAGTCCCCTGACGTACACCGACTAAATAATAGGAGTCCGCAGCTTTGCTAGGTTTGTGCGCTAGTTGTAGTCCATTTGCTTTGTCTCGGCTGTGAGGCGGTTCCCGTATCACATCATATCACCAAAGTTCAAAGCCTTGAAAGCCTTGAAAGCCTTTTCTCAACACCTGTAGAAATGGTTAGGCTCGGCCAGTATCAGAGAGGGTTTGGCTGTTAGGTGAGTCAGTCACCTGCACTTGCACGGGGCCACTGGCTATCACACTGAAAGATTTGAAAAGACTATTTGCGTCAGCATCCGGGAGTACAAGGAAGTGTTTGTAAACCTTTCTAGTGTAGCGATTTGTTGATCTACATAGGCCTTGCGAAACTGTTTCGCAGACTTGGACCAGAGCCCGAGGTCCCTGGGCGAAAAACAAACGCAAAATCTCAGACCGGGACCTGGGGGAAAGGCCGGCCCCAGGCAAGAAGAAACGCGGACGCCCTTCAGGAGCCCGGGTCTGAGGTCGACACTCGCAGCGACCATGTGGCCATGGACGATTGCAAAGCATTGCGAACATGTAAAGAGAGCAAACAGGTGCACCCTGCCTTAAGCATGTCTTGGAAATCAGCTTGTTCTCTACTTGACGGCAACTGTACGCCAGCCTGCCTAGGGCTCCAAGAGAAAACTGCCACCTGAAGTTGAAGAATCGGGGCAAGTCTTTGATCTCTTCAAGTTGGAGGAGGAGCTTCTGCAGATCCGCAAACTCAGAACTTCCGCGTCATTTGTGGGAGGGTTTGAGGTTGTTTGGGTGTAGTTGTCCTTAGTACCATGAGCTTTTGCACAGTCAGTAGTGAGGCAATTGCAGTTGCGCTTGTGCGGACCATCCTGTGACAGCTGCAGTGTTGCTGGCCAAGAACGACACCCAGGGAGGGACACCATTTTTCCCGCAAGCGAATACAGTGCGCTGCCCACTATTGTCTGAATGTGTTGCTTGGTTGTTGAAACGTCACTAAGCTTGTCATATCTTGTCATGCTTCGACCTTTGCTCTTCAACGTTCACCCCATTCTATCAGCGCAAAGCCAACAGCTCCCGCTGGTCTCGGTAAAGCACCAGTGCCTCCTCACAGGATCCTTCACTGCAGGTTGAAGGCACTGGCTTGCATTCCCTTCCGTGACAGACGTGACAGAGAGGAATCGTAAGGGCACACGGCAAGGAAAACAAATCACATAGATGCTTGCCACAGAAATCAACAGACTCTTTCCATGCAGGTGCTGTGGTGGATGACAATGGGGCTTTGGTGCCTTTCAGCCGCAATAGGAAACCCAACCCAGGTCCCATGGCATGCCTCAATAGCTCCTGCTGCACCGTGCTTTGAGAGAAACATGGCATGCGGCATGTGGCATGTGCAATATTGCACTGAGGAACACTTACTACAAGCGGTTCATTCAAGCATTCAAAGATGCAGAGAAGGCCAGGTATGGCTGATCGTGCTGTTCTACTGATCCCTTGTATAGTGTGTATATATATATACTTGTGTGTGTAATAACAATAGTATATATATATATATCCATCTCTACTGTTGCAGCTGTCAGGCGCGAGCAGATGTTGCAGCGACCAATGCTCAGACCGGGTCATTTGGGTCATCCGACACTCCACAGTGTAGATGGGTTGACCATGTTTGGTTTTTCAGGGATTTGGAGCATTTGAATGGGCCACTCCAAGCACGGCTCCTGTTGACAGGAGAGTGGAGCAGATCCCTTGATGTGTTGTTTTTATTTGATTTTGCAATTTTTGTGAAAGAGAATCATCACCAAAGTTAAAAAGAGAAGAAGCTTGTAGTCACTGACCCCAGATAGCTCGAAGTCAAAAAAGTACGGATGGACCGCTGGATGCTTTTCCCTTTCTGAGGCCTACGGGACTCAAACGACCAGGGGTCATGGCTCCCCAGTGACCGGACCGTTGGATGTATATTGCATTCTTCAGTTGGTTCCTTTTGATATATACATCTCATTAAGTTTAGATTAGTCTTCCATCTAAAGATGCAAAAGCGGTCAAAAGTAGGTTGAGGCATTTTGCGTTGAACTTTGTTTTAAGATCTTCAGACAGCATATCACATATAGAACAGGGAATGAACAGGATCCATCCTTCATGGCGTATGCTGGCAGGTCAGCATTGTTTGTTGGTGTGGGTATGTGTGTGTTGTTGTCAAGTGTCTCCACTACATACCTTGGCCCAGTTTTCAGCCCAGGTTCGACCAACTGAAGAAATCCCGGAGACCGTTAAGGTCAGTGGGCCCAGCGTGTGACGGTGGTGAAAATGGTGAGAATTCTGGAAGATGTTTAGCAAGGGAATACAAAGGCACTAGATCAGCGCCCTGAATATTCATCATTGGTACCCGTGAAAGCCAGTATAACCGTATCATCCCGTATCCATTAGCGATGGCCTCCAACCTAGAAGCAATGGCCTCCAAGCTACTAGATTTCTCCAGTTCAGACCTTGCTCATGACCCGGGACCAAACGCCGACACGGCACGGCGCACTCAGTTCTGGGACGATTCCTTGGGGCGGCGCAAAGGCATGCGCGACGCGATGCACGGAAGGTGGATGAAGTTCATCGCCAGTCTTGAGTCATACAGCGATGGGTTTGCTAGCGATTGGAGTTACATGCCACCATGGTGTTTATCAGAGTCTATCATGACTCTGCCAAGCACACTATATAATCAACTGTAACCGTGTCTATCTGGAAAGAGGTACATGGCTCCCGTTTGAAGCATGAATCATGAAGGCAATTATCGTCAAGTACAACCGGAATATATATATATATAGTATATGCGAAAAAGGTAGCAGCGGCACCCGAAGTCCGCAAACACGAAAACAAGAGGGCGCACTGAAGCGCCGCGGCCGCGCCTTTTGCAAGGCAACTGCCCTCCCAGTCTTGAGAGGGAACGACGGTAAGTGTAAGTCGAAAACAGTTCGAACTGCCGAAACACAAGTGCACAGCGTGAACTTTACATGGGGGAGAGTCCTTCGTCATCACCCCAGTTCCGCTGTTCGAACCGGTCCAGCCATTGGTAGACCAAGGTCCGCACAGATGAGCCTGACCGATCATCGACAAGGTCAGGTGGAATCACCCTCAAACTACAAAGGCGGCAGAAATCTACTCACCGCTGCAGGCTTTCATCTCTTCCGGCCAGGCTTGAACAGTTCAAGGTCGTGTGCCATCTGGCGCCATGCCGGCTGATGATCATGCCATTGTAGAAGGGGCATTCATTTCCATGCTCATCCATCTGCCTCAGGGCGATCTTCAGGATCTGGGAGGCTTCCTGTGCAAGGGTCTCAGCAGCATTCTGGTTTCTCAGAACCAGATTCATCGCTGTCGTGGCTTCGACAGCAGCAAGGCGGGACTCCTCGGCTTTGGAACTCCAGCGCAGGACTTCCTGCTTCAGGCGTTTGACTTCTTCTCTAAGGCGAGCTGGGATGATCGCTTCATCCTTTTGGACTGCAGCCTCAGTGACCTGGGGTGGTACTTGGTGGTGTGCATCATGGCTCCATCGACCAACCATGAAGGCTGTGCTCAAAAAAAGCAGAAGGAGGGTGCACAAAACAGTTCCAAACCAATCCATTCCAGCTTCAGGTTCCACATTGGCCGAATCGGCCGTGACCAGCTGCGGGGCCATGAACAAAAGCAAAAACCAAAACATGAAATTCGTCTTACGACCGCGGTAGGACTCGAGCGGGCGGCTTCCGACATGGCTCGGACTGTCGGAGACATACTCAAGCTTCCGGTCGGTCCTGGCCAACATGACATTCACAGGAACCTTGGAATTCCGAAAAATCTTTTCATTCCAAAACACCTGCTCATCGACATTCACGTCATTCTCCGCAGGATTCTCGTCGATGGGCTGCTGGTGCTCCTCGTGGAGGTTGGGTTCCTCATTGATCACATGTGGTGGTACCACATGGATGCTTTCAGCAAGACTCTGTTGGAGCTCAGCTTTTGTCTTCTTCTTGGCAGCTTTGTATTAGGGGTCCCAAACAAGCTTCAAACGACCGTGACGTAGCCGTTGTGCAAGAAGTGCTCTGGCCGACTCTTTTGTCAAACCGTCAGCCAGTTGGCGCTCCGATGACATCCACCTCAAAGAACCGCCCAGTGAAGACAGGCGATCCTTCATCACACGGATCTCAAGCGAAACTCGCTTGTCAACCACAGAGCTTCCGACTCCTTCTCGGTGATAGGAGTCGTAAAGGGCTTTGGCGTCCGTGATCATGGTGGGCGACAACAAGGATGGAGCGTCCAAGAGCTCTTGGAGTCGCTGGCGAGGGTCAACCAACAAGCTCCAGTAGATGCTGGCATGCTCCAAGGCATCGCAAGCTTGACCACCGCTTTGTGCTTCGGCGCCCAAGGAAGAGCGTGCAACTCTTGGCGTTTTCAAACTGCGCCAATCCAACACGTGGTAGGCTCCTTCGGGACCATTGGCCTGAAGCAAAGCTTTGTTGACCATCAGGATCACATAGCCAGCTTGTGAGGCTCCGTCACTGCGGGTGGCAAAGGCAGCATCAAAAAAACATACCAAACAAAGTTCTGAAACTTCGCCCAGGTGGCTGTACTGTAGGCCAACATCAGCATTTTCTTTTGCAAAACGCAGCAGGCGATTTGTGTCGGCCACTGTCTGAAGCGTGGCCTTGGTGACATGACCGCTCAGGATCGAGGTGCTGCTCTGCAAGTGAGGACTGCTTTGAACTGCGGGCCATTGAAGTGAACCAAGAAGTCCTCTCAGCTGTGTCAACTCACGCTGATTGAGCGCATCGGTGAGGCTGCGCTTCTTGTCGTAGGTGATCGGTTTCACCTTTCCCATGTAGCTGGTTTGGTTGAGGAGGAGACCATCATCCTTGACCTGAATGTCACAACCACAATAGGTCAAGGGCCTTCCATCATCACCAGTTTTCCATTCACGGAAGTTGAAGGTGCTCTTCAGCTTGGTGATGGTGTCGTTGTAGCACTGGGAGGATGGCGAACCGCAACCAAGCATGTCATCGACGTGCATGATGACCATACCACATAGGCCATGAGGTCCAAGCAGGTTGGAGTGCTCAGCTGTGGTGTCATACTCAGGGTTGAGGTCACCTTCATAGATCAAGAAGCAGCAAGGGTCTTGAGGATGCTGTCGGAGGCCCATAGCGCTCAGCTTATCAACTGCAGCCATGAACCAAGATCTCGGGGCATCGATCTGGCCGTAGCAGGGCTTGAGAAGCAACATACGGGTGTCAGCTGTAGCTCCAAGCAACTGCAAACACTCTTGAGGAAGCTGCACCCACAACTTGCGTGTCTGAGGTCGACCCTGCAGGAAGGCGGTTGCTATGTCTGAAGTCCAGATTGGCCACTGCATGGTGGAGGCCAAACTCAACAACATGGATCTCGACAGCCTCGTGGTTGTGGGCGATGAGGTTGGAACAGTTCCTTCCCAAGCGTCTGGGTCCATGAAGCCTCTGACAATGAGCCTGGCTTTGGCACGGGGGCTGCCATCAGGATTCTTTGACCACTTCAGCAGCATGCGACTGGTCAGCGTCCGACTGGGCTCAGCTTCTCTGGTGGTCTCGAACTGCCAGACGTGGTTGTCAAAGAAGGATTGCAACTCTTTGACCTTTGCAGCTTTGAAGGCTGCTCGCTCATCAGGAGTCATGTGGCGCTCCGAGAGGTTGTTCTTGTTCTTGTCTTTCTTGAAGCTTTTGGCGTGCCGGAGTTTGGTCTCCTTGCCAAGCTGTCGTGCTCCTTGAAGTGGGGCCTTAGCGAACATGGCCATCTCTCGACGAAGGTCGCCTTTTATCTGGAAGATCGTGACTCCAGTCCATGAGCGATCCAAGGGAGTGGAAGCCGTGTAGCCATCGTCGGTCTGTTGGATGCTTTTGCCGTTGTTGTCATACATAATGGTCACCCGAACCAGATCAAGCTGATCTGAGGTGAAGGGGCTGTCTTTTGGCAATTGGTGCAGGCACATCTTGGATCGTCGAGGGATCACATGGTGTCTGATCAAACATCCGGCTTTGACTTCCCAGAAGTCGCGGTCTCTCTTGTCGAGCTGGAAGTAGCCATTCTCATAGGTCCAACCTTTTGGCAGGCAGTTGGCTTCAATGCCGGAGACTTGGAAGGCATGATTCAGCAAGGCGTGATCAGGTGCCTTCTGACTTGCATAGAGAGCAGGATCATCCGAAGCAGCTGGAGCTGCCGATACTTGGGCTGGCGCTTCTGCGGCTACCGCTGTTGCTTGTGTGTTGTGCTCTGCACTGTTGTGTTCTGCTTCTGGTGTTGTTGTTTGTGACGTCGTGTTGTATGGCTGTGGTGACCCAATGCGCTGTCTTCGCAGGGGGCCAAAACTAAGTGTCTCCTGTCTGTTGAAGCGAACTCGTCGTTGTTGAAAGGTTTCAGCGTCGACTGGTTCATACAATGCTGCAGTGTCAGGGTCCAGTGAAGGCCCTGACATTGATGCTTGAGGTGCTGTTGCAATAGCCGGTGGTGATGCAGCATGTGGTGTGGGTGCTGCAGATGGTATGGTTGGCTCTTCGCTGGGTTCGACCACAGTAGGAGCCCGTGAGCGGGACCTAGTGGTGGCTGGTGAACCTGGTACAGTGATCTCGGCTGGGGCCATGGGCAACAACATGTTTGGTTCTGCCATCACTGGTGTTGGTGGTGCTCTGGGAGACGTCGGTGCAAAGCTGGAATGAGCAGGTGAGGTAGGCTCATATTCATCATCGGGCACGATGATCTGTGGTGGTGCTTCTGCAGTCGGCACGGGTGGCTCCAGGCGAAAGCGATGCCTGGGAGGCTCATCATCATCTTCTTCCAGCAGAGGACCATCAGGGTCAGTGTGTTGTTCATCTTCCTCGACATCATCCAGCTGTTGGCGGTTCACCCGTCTCAAGTCGTAGAATCTAGTGACTCCACGGGATTTCAGCTGTCTCACTTTGTTGAGGGCTGATTGCAGGTCTTCGAGCACGTGCTGAGGTCCGAGGATGTCTGCACGGACATGGTGAGGCGCAGCACGAATCAACTGTGTTTTGTAGGCGAGCCAGTAGGTCTTGACCTTTGGAGCTGCAGTATCAGCTTCAGCATCTTCTTCACGAAGAACCACGTGGGCAGGACCAAGCCATCTGATCTTGTTCAGGGCTCCTTGGCGAGCATCACGCCAAAACCATACTCTTTCTCCCAACTGGAAAACTCGATTCTGGCCCTGGTACTTGCGACTGAGAGCTCGTCGCAGCTTGGAGTCAGCATCAGCAGATGCCAGTGCCATCTTTGCAGCAGTTCGCCGCTCAAGGTTCTCCTCAAATGAGCTGTTGTTGCCAGCAAGTTGAGCTGCATTGAGGTTGGAGTCCATGAGGTGGGACAGCTCAGGTTGGAAGCCAAGAACCCATTGACTGGGCGAGAAGCCAGCAACTGCAGGTGTGGCGTTCTGCTGTGGGATCACATAGCAAAGTGCTTCCTTGATGCCAGCAGCGTCGTTGAGCTTGCGGTCATCCATGTAGACCTCACAGGCACGGCGCAGTACTGCATGACGGCGCTCAACCAACGAAAGGCGCTCATGAGCTTCTCCTGGTGCTACTTGATGGTCAATGCCAAGTGAGCTTGTCCAAGATTCAAACGGTGCACCAAGCCAAGGTCGGCCTTCATCGGAGATCAGCTTCTTGGGAGGGCCAAAATGGCGAACCCACATCTTTTCCAGAGCGGTGATGTAGGACTTGGAGGTCTCCTCATGAAGCAGGTAGGCTGCCATGAACTTGGTGCCAACATCAACTATGCTCAGCACTGCAAACTTGCGGTCTGCTGGCTTGAGGTAGAAAACGTCAGCCTGAATCACTTCGTTGAAGGTCTTGGGCTGTGGCATGGATGATGGAGCAACCTGGTTGGGCTTCTTGTGCTTCAGACATGCCACACACTTGTACTCCTTGGCAGCGGCGATCACAGTGGGATGAGCTCCTCTGGCGGTCAACAGATCAGCCAGAGCATCAGGTGCCGGATGGCCAAGGTTTCGGTGTAGCCGTTGCGCCGTTCGAAGAGCATCTTGTCGGTGTTCAGACTTGAGCTTGAGGAGGTGTCCGGTCTCTTTCTTGCCAGTTTCATCGACCACATAGGCGGTGTCCCACAGTTGAGCGGTCTCAGGACGAGCCAAGGCAGCAGCCAGTGTCGCTGCAAAGCCAGGTTGGTAGTCTTCCAAGTAGGTGGTCCGGCGGCCATAGCCAGGAGCAGAACCTTCCAAGGGGCAGTGGTAGTGGTCATGGTCACACTTCAGCTGGAAGGCCTCTAAAACAGCCTGCTTTGTGGTCAACAGGCGAGTGCTCTTTTGGACAGGTCGCCAGATGCCGTCGGTGTCCATGCACATTGCTCCATAGCGGCATTGGTCGAAGTCGGCATAGTAACCAGGAAGATCTCGGAGAGCCATCGTGTTCCAGCTCAAGGCATGTCGGGGCTGCTCCAAGTGGGCATGCCGTGCATTGGTCACCTGTCGTAGGTAGATGCGCTTGGCAAAGCAGAGATGGCGACGATGGTGGTGCTCACGTCGAGCCTTCAAGGCTTCTTGCTGTGCAGGGGTGCGACAAGCCAAGGTTTGCATTCTTGACCACAGGCGGCATTCTGGTGCCACCAGCACTTCATCAGGTTCTTCTTCATCAAGTCGTTGGAGTAGCTGTTGTTGATGGCTGATGAGGTTGAAGTCCCAGCCATTGTCCAAAGAAAATCTTTCCACCTTCATGCCAAGCTCCTCTGCGATGTGGCCAGTGCGAGCTTTGCCACAATAGATTTCCCAGAGAACTCGTCGATGGTCGGGAGGATTGTGAAGCTCCTGAGTGATATAGGCTTCGGTGGAGTTTGAGGTAGTGACCAACTGAGTCTCCATGGTTCGAAGGGCATGTCGATGAAGGCGAGTGGATTGCAATTCGCCACCTGCTAGAGCCACATCTTCAGCCTGAAACACATGTTCGAGCTTGTTAAAGTCCTCGAAGTGGAGATGGCTGCCAGGTGTTTCCTCAGCAATGCGAAGGCTGAATAGGGTTTTCGTGGGATCAGGTACTTCCTCCATGCCAGTGGTGAGGCTCAACAAGTACTCGCCATGGCAGCCCACAAGCACTGAGGTCCAAGGCGATTGCCCAAAGCGAATGCGCTTCTGGCTGAAGTCGATGCCCATGTGCAGAGCCTCAATCACAGGTCGGCCCATCAACATTGGCGTGTTGCCAGGAACCAGGTAGCATTGGATCGTGCCGAACTGGCCATCGATCATCACCGGGAGATCCACTGTCCATGAAGCTCGTGAGGATGCATCGCCACCAAAATGGAACTGGCGGTCACATCGAGCAAAGCGGATGGTGTTGATGGGGTAGTTCATGGAGTGCAAGTGGCTCAAATAGCGGCCGAATGGACCATATCCGCACAGGAAGGCAGATGCACCAGGGTCAAGCATGGTGGCATCCGGTCGGTCGGTGCCCATCTCATCCTGGAACAGGACCAAGGCGGTCTCATTCTGCAAGGCCATACCCTCAGTGGGTGCAGGTCTCTTGTTGGACGATGAGGGTGATTTCGCACCTTGTGGACATTGCGCTGCCCAATGACCTGGTTGGCCACAACGAAGGCATGTAGTTGCCTTTGCGCGACCTTTTGGATCAGCCTTTCCACCTGAGGAGGGTGGATAGCGCACCACATTCTTTCCTTTTCCTTTGCTTTTGCTCTTGCCCTTTCCTTTGTTCTTGCCGGCGCCCTTCGAAGGTGAAGAGGATCCAGAGGCGGACGAAGCGTTCTGGCCATCAGTGAGGGCGACGATCGGCAGGTAGCCACGAGCCAACTTGAGCTGCTGGAATCTTTGCCGGGCATCCAAGTAGGTGGCATAGGCGTGGTCATACTCTTCGGCCAACTCTTGAGGATCTTCGGACAGGTCATGGTGTTCTCCAGGTTCATCCTCTTCGCCGTAGTAGATGGCGTCATAGTCAAAGTCAGCCTCATCGTCAGGGGCAGTGTCATCATACCAGTCGTCGGCCTCATAGTAGGCGTCTTCTGTCCAGGGTTGCTCGGACCAGTAGGCATCTTCTTCATCGAATGCGGCGTAGCCGCGGCCCTTCCAGCGGTTGAACTTTCGATCACGTTCAGCATTCCAGCCGCCTGCTTTGTAGTCCTGACCGAACAGCAGGTACAGGGCTTCGATGACAGGATTCTTTTCCAACGTAGGAGCCTTCAGCGTCACCATTTGGCGTTGCTCCTTTGACAAAGCAGCACGTCGGAGTAGATGCCATCCTTGAACCTGGACTGGAAGAGTCACATTGTGGGCAGTCAAACGACGATAGGCGGTGTCATGGTCGGTGACGAAGGACAGGAGGCTTTGCTGTGGCTTCCTTTGCAACAAGTTGAAGTACTCCTCAAAGTCATTCGGAAGGAGCACACGATCGTCATACTCGAAGTTCTTGTCGAGCTTGGTGATGATCTTGCTGAAGCCATCCTCTTTCTCAGCCTCTTCAACTGAGAAGTCCTCGAACAACCGCCACGTCACACCCTGAAAACTTCCCAGGATGTTCAGGACGGACTCGGCTGAGCGCTTGCTGATCTTCATCTTGTGGTGGTAGAGCATCAGCCTCTTTCTGTACTCTTTGTAGTCCTGGGGTTGTCCACTGAACAGTGGAACGAAGGAGTCGCGCAGGTTGAGGTAGTCACCATCCTTGGAACCTTCTGCAGCCGATGTCGTTGGTGGCATTCTCAAACAAGTAGCCAAGACCGAAAGGGCTCTTCAACGAGGAAACAAAAGAGCTCGGCCAAGGGTTCGTGACAAAGGACTTATGCAGAACCTCGTTCTTCTTCGCGCAAAGGACTCGGAGCCCCCCGGAGGAGGCTCCGCTACCAATGCGAAAAAGGTAGCAGCGGCACCCGAAGTCCGCAAACACGAAAACAAGAGGGCGCACTGAAGCGCCGCGGCCGCGCCTTTTGCAAGGCAACTGCCCTCCCAGTCTTGAGAGGGAACGACGGTAAGTGTAAGTCGAAAACAGTTCGAACTGCCGAAACACAAGTGCACAGCGTGAACTTTACAGTATATATATAGAGGATCGACAATGCCGGAGGGAGCATGTCGGCTTGATTGAACACCTTGGCAATGCATTCATCGACAATCAAGGGAAGTACGAGACGCCTGGTTGATCAAAGTTACTGGCACTTCGTCATCAATTGGTCAGCGGAAGCCAGGATAAGTGCAAGGGTTGGAAGGAAGAATATTCCGAATGGATGAAACTGCTAAGTGATGACTGAACATGGGCCGTTCACGCGCCAAGAATGTTGTAAGAATGGTTTGTTCAGAACCTTTGAGATGAAACGTTAAACCTTCGAGTTTCATACAATTAAATAGCTACTAGGAACAAGTGCCACGCTAGTAGTAACAGGTGCCTTACTAGTAGTTACAATGTTCGCTAGAAAGTATGAAAAAAAAACACCTTTCGACATCATCGGCATCTTCTTTCGGCCCCATGCCGTGGAACCTGCTCCAAGCACTGGGTTTGGGCGCCGTGCAAGCGGCGGTCCTTGGATCCGGCGTGTTGGAGCCTCTCGGACACAGACGGTTGAAGCAAGAGGAAGACGGTGGAGGCTTTGTTTGGAACACCCCCGTGTATGGAGGTACATGGGATCCGTGTGAAAGAATATCCTGGTATCATTTAGTTCTGAACTAGGAGGGGGGACACGCATGGTTTAAGGGGAATCTTTGGAATGTCGGGAGGTGGAGATCATCCCCTCAGTTGGAGACACTTGACTCCACCCTCGTTTTGGATTCACGCGTTTTAGAGGGTGGTGTCAAAGATTCTGCCGCTACGTGTGAGGAGAATAGGCCAGCAACAGCATTAGGGAAAGCATCCTGATGGTTGCGGGACACCTCCATGAAACTGTTGTTTCCACCCTTCTCGATCTCGTATGTGCTGCATCTCCAAGGCCAAGCACGTTTTATGGGCTCTCGGCGAAGGATTCCACAGGCTCCACTGTGGGCGTTTTGTGCATGTAGCGGCTGTGAGAACGGATCGAAGTAATCCAAAGCTTCAGACTGTAGTGTTTTGCAGGGTTGGCTTTTGTATGTTGAAGCATGTTGAAGCTTTGGAAGATCATACTTGGCTCAGTTTGTTGAAGAAAGATTAAGAAAGGGTCCCAAGGCCACTGAAAGCGGACACCTCGACGCCTCACAGGTAACGTATTTGATTTCAAAAACCTGAAGGGTGCCAGAGCAGTCCTCGTGACGAATGTCGCCAGCGAATGAGGAGCCTCTCAGCTGCGACTCCTTGAGCTTCAGGTTGCTCCAAAGTGTTCCGGCAGGTAAAACAAAGCCTGGCTTCTCTTTGAGCTCAGTGTTGGACGGCCCTGTATAATGTGCGGAGGTTGGCTGACTGCTGAGGTGACTGCAGTTAATTATGCTGATTTCCTGACGATCCAGCAAAAGCACAAGGAGGGGAGCAAAAGTTCAGTTCCAAAGAATGAGGTGCAGGGTCAAATTTGAAGGAGGCGAGGGGCAATTCTGACCTGTTTCAGTGCTTTGGCATCAGCAAACTGAGAATTGTTGCACCAAGTGGCACAGGATGTCCATGTGGTTGCCTTCCCTTGCCACTTGGATGGAGCACACAATCATAGTTGAGTCACCAGCAGACCGTCAAAAGACTTGCGATATCGAAGATGTCAAGCCCATTTAAGCCTCAAAGCTGCGTCTCTTTATATGGGAAGATCCCAGGCCCATGTGTTTTTCACACTGGGGTGCTCACGAGGCAATCAGTTCGGCAGTCAAGAGCCACAGCCAGACCCTGAAATCCGACGCTTTGCCCAGGCGAGGAGAGGTCTAGGTTAGGCAAATCGATGGAAGCCACCAGAAAACATTATATAAAGATATATTTAATGGATCTGATAGAAATCCTGGATGCTCTCCAACATTGTCTCCTTTTGCAACGGGCGTTGGTTTGCGGATGAAACCACAGCCTTTCGGTTGCAAGGCGAAGGGCTTGTCGATGGACTCGAACTTCCATTTGATGGCCAAGGTCGCGGGAGAAATCGATTTGGCCATATTTTGCCTCAAGCGTTCGAGAAGTTGAAGATACTGTTGTAGTTACTTTTCCCAGTTCCAAGAGGGTGCACACAAACAGCCACAGCCGAGACCCAGATCTTGGCCCATGCTCCATGCTTAGTCCACTCATCAGCGTTCATCCAAGTTTCAGTTTTGAGGTTTGGTATGGTGTGGCAACTACCGTGTCACTGTAGTGGATGTATATACATAGTTACTCTTGGATGCCGCTCAGCCCGAGAGGTAGATGTGAACGGCGCCCAAGCAGATCAAGCGTGGGTCGCACTCAAGACAGCTACTGGCACTGAGAAGCAGGCTGGACCAAGCAGGTGGATCTGGCAGGTGCTTAGTAGGGAATCAGGGAATGATTCCCACAAGAGATGCCATAGGCCTTAGGATCCATTCCCTTGTTCTTTACGAGTCGCACGAGTCAGTGGCGAATTTGGCGTCTCAGAACTCGTCCAACCGAGTGTTCATCATGGTGAATCTATGGCCAACGATTCTTTGGGGGTCTCCTGATTCTGGACGAGCATGAGATGATACGAGATTGAGATGCAACACTATGATTGAAGAGAAATGCATGTTAGATTGGACAAAGTCACGAGGTTTCCATGTCCATAGTCGAAGCCAAGAGAAGAGTCGTGCGGGCCACATGACCGAACACGGAGGCTTGACTGATCCATCCATTCAGAGGCGATAGAAAGGTGATCCCGCTTCACCCCGATGCGTTCGTGGTGATGTTTCAGCGTCCCAAAAAGATAAATAAACACGCCTGTGGAGGACACACGCTGGAACTTTGAGACCAAGTTTGTGGTGAAGTGCGACGACACGGAATGTACCTCGGCCGAATTAAAGCACGAATCATTGGGTAATCATTATTTGGGGATATTTGGGGCTCAATACGAATCGCACCCATTTTTGGACAAATGATAATACACCATCCCCCGATTATTGTGGGCCCCATGATTTTACAGTATGTTCATTCGCGCTCACGGTAATGATATGCAATGATCAATGAAATTCAATGAGCAATCTCGGGTCACTACGTGAGGTATACCATGGTATACCTGCTCATAGATCTCATGTCGCCCAATGTCGATGCGACCTAGTTGCCATAGATCCGTTGACACGTTCATGTTGCTTTTATGCCATGTGCCTTGTTGAACCCACTGGTGTCTCTTTTTGGTCGGCCTTCAGCTCCTTCGGCTTGGAAGGTCCCTCGTGCCCCTTCGGCGGAGTGAGGCTCTGTGACGCGACTGAGTGGGGTTGGCACTTTAGAGGCCCTCCGCAGCGTGGTGCCCGAGGTGTGGCTCGGCGCGAGATGTGGGAGGTGGGGCCAAACGGAGGGGACGCCAAGCCGCTGGGAGTACAGCAGTTGTTGCCGCTGACGGGGGGGGCGGGCATCGTTTGGTAGGAAAAGGGCCGTTTGTTTATGTTGGGTTGGTTTCCATGGCAATCAGGGTGAATTGGGTGCAGAGATGTCCAGGGTTTCTGGAGTCATGACTCGGCTCAGCCGCTGGGAGTTGCAGGTTGGTTCCAGCAGGAAGCAATTGGACGAGTTGTATAGTTTAACATAGTTTAACAGTGTTTGGCCGGCAGTTTGTTGACCACAACAAGAGTTCCAGAAGACTGGAGCGGGGGGTGGGGGTTGTTGGTTTCCAGTTTGGTGATATTATATATGTGTTCCTTCTTTTTGACTTTGTAGTGTGTTGCGGTGTTCGACAAGTTGCAGGAGTTTAGATAGTTCAGGCAGTGAGTGTCTCACTAGACCAGAAAAAACACACCCAGGAAACTGTTCGGACAAAGTATGGTTTGCATTGGTTTGTCAAGACGGCAGCAATCAAGATGAGCTGTGCGCACAGAAAGGACAACGTACTGTAGCGGCCACAGCAGTCCTGACTGCTTCCTATTTGTATACTTGGATTAGATTAGTTTGGTCGAGGTCTGCTGTCAACTCGCATGGTGTAGGAGTTTTGAAGGGTTTCCGACTTGTTTTGTGAAGGATTTGTGGAACTGTGAGAACATAGTATTCCAGATCAATCCTTCCATCATCAAAGTGTCAGCAGATGGGTCATTTGCTTGGTTTTTCAGTTAACAGGGCTTCATGATAGGCCTCGTGTAGGGCAGCCGGCAGCTCAGGTTGAAATCCGTCAGTGGTGACCTCTAACGGCTACAGCGACTCTTGCGATATGTTTAAGGTTAGCAGAGAATATGGGGAGCAAGTGAAGCGGAAGAATTGCCAGCGTAAAGCACCCAGAGTGCAATTGAGTGGACAAGTATGGACAAGTGCTGCACCGATTGATCTCCCTCTTGCTGCTTCCGCTGCTAGCGAATGATGAGAAGTAGCTGTGAGCTACACTTCCGGCAACACAGTTGACTATCGGTCAGCTGTTCAGGTTCAGGAATCCAACTGGATGGAGGACCCTTCTCCTTCAATGCTGGTTGAACACGGAAGTTTGTGGCAGACAGCTACGATCTTGGAACAGCCAAGCAGTGCGTGTGCTGCAACAGTTGGGACATGCTTTTCCTTCTTTGGTGGTGCAGATCGGAAAGGGGCATACGCAGCGTTACAGCATCCATGCAGCTTCAATGACAGGATGAGTTTCAAGATGAAATGCAATGCACAGTCGTATTTGTTCCACCTTCCGTCACCTTTTTTGAAGACTGACATCGGCTTTTGTCAATCCCGATGGGACAGCAGGTGTGACACATTCCCGCGAGACGTGGGGCGCTGGTCTATTGCTCAGATGAGACGCCTGGGTACTGTTTTGCACCTGAATTCTTCCCACTGGCCCATGATGGCCCATGAAGACCCAGGTTACATAGCAAAGCCCGTGAAGCCAGCCTGGCCCCAAAAGCTTTTCTGATCGACTTGCTGCGTCGCTTCGGTCGAGTCAACGACGCAACGTGTTCTAATGTGTTCTAGCTGGGTGATGCACACCGTACATCAACTTGAATTTGCACTATTTTGAGTTGAATGTTGTCACTGTCACAGTTCCTTTATTCAAACAGGCTAAGAGACCATTGAGGTGGTTGGCTTGCAATACGATTGTTCTGTGCACCAGGCCTCTTCCACGAGACTTGTGAAACCAAGAACTGGTGTGTGAAACCATGTGAAACTGATGCTGTTTGACACCTAACCTAGGAAGACAAGAAGAAAGGGTCCAAGTGGTATGAGCCTCAGATGCGGTGCGCTGGTTGGGTGCATGGCGCGATGTTGTGCCATTGATGAGCAGGCTCAGGCCGGTGCATGCACTAGCACAAGGGCCAAGCCACGCCAAGAACAGCATCATGCACATGAGGTTCAATGTGAAGACTTGGGGCTGTTGGCGAATGGCCTTTTTCATGGCAAGACTGCAGCAGCAGGACAGATTTCCTGGAGAGTCGAGCTGTGATCCTGGAGAGTCGAGTTGAACTAGGTCCAGCTGGTGATAGTGACATATTGTGTCCAGTGTCACGACCAAGTCTTGGTGCCTGGATTGTTGGGTGTGAGTGGTAGCCGTGCAGCGTTCGAAACGCGCCCGTGGCCGGAACAGGTGTGGAAAAAGCGATACGAAGACGCCGTCAGGAATGGCGAGATCGAAGGCAGGCAGTGAGACATTTGTAGGAGGTGCCGGCGACGACTGCGTCGTCACATATGCTGCAGCCAGAAGGAGACAGATAGTTCAATGGTTGGTGGGAGGTCTTACCATCACTGAGTTTCGGGACAAAACATGCTAAGATCTCTACTTGTCGCAAACTCTCAATCACAGGCTTCAATTGTAGACCCCGCCCCAGCTTGATTGTGCACAGTTTTTTCCACACTCCAGGCAAGCCTGAGGCCACCACACCTGAGGCCAGGGAGTGAGTAGAAACATGTAGACACTTATTTGATGATTTTTGGCGCCCCTCCCATGCGTGCTTAACATGCGCCTCATATAGAGTATAAATACATAATATTTGCAACATTTATGCAAGATAGCTGAGAGTGGATGGATTGAGATCTGCCAGTCTATAAGATTGCATCAATGCGTTTGTCCCACAATGGGCAGAGACCCATTGACCCAATGATTGCCGGATGTCACACCACCCGGCGTGTATTTCCTGCCAAGGCAAAGTCCAAGAAACGTGACACGGAAGCTCAGCCACTTGGGTTGAGGAGATCACCGAGGACGAAGAAGACTGCCACATCAGATCGAGAAGTTTGCAATCAAGAATCAAAAGGTCATAAAATAATGTAAAATATCCAAAGGTGTTCCAGAAGAGGGCTTACACTAACAAGTCCAACTCCCTGTGTTTCCAAACGCCCGCATTTTGGTGTCCGCCTTTGGAGCTTGGGACTGGGGAAGTCCCGGGTTCACGCCGTCTCAGGTCTGGGCAGAAACGACGGGGTCGCCCGAGACATGACAAGGGGCAGGCGCCAAAAATGTGGTTTGGAGAGGAGGAATGAGGAGAGTATGGCACTTGTGCTTTGCTTTCGATTGGGTTTAGATGCAAGGATGGCTCCCACGAGTGTTGGCGTCCTCATGCATCCCCTACCCGCCGCCCACCCGGCAAGGCTGCTTCATCTAGTAAAGGCTGGGTCGGCCGTCGTGAAGAACCCACATGTGTTTGCGTCACACACATCCCTCAACAAAGCATGTCAAAGAATGCCAAAGCATTCTGCAGTCTTCGTTGAGAGTCAGAGTTTGGAGGCTCACTGCCCAATGCCCGAACATGACTCCTAGCCAGGTGAAGAGAAGAGGTCCAAGCGAAAGCCGAGACCTCAAACAGGGCGGATGGGACTGCTACTGAGCTGCCTTTAGTCATGATTGTTTTGAGCCATGTTGAAGGATGTTGTTTAGGCATTTTTAAGGCAATGAGCTGCGTTGCATGCCGCGTGTCCCAAGCACACGGTAGCTGTGCGCACCCCATGCGGCTCCATCGCTCGTTAAGGTCATCAACCCCTCCCACCTTGGAGAGCTTCTTCCAGGTGCGGGAAGTGGTGCTTAAAGGTCATCCCACAAAGACTCAAATGAATCCCCATCGCTAGTAGGTTGGAGGCCATCGCTAGTAGGTTGGAGGCCATC
>CAXAMN010003925.1:290854-309889 GCA_963970005.1 Durusdinium trenchii
AGACAGAAAGAGCACAGAAGAGACAGAAACAAAGCAAATCAACTTAAAATGAGAGTTTTCTGACACCAAGGCCCACAAAAAGACAGAAAGAGCACAGAAGAGACAGACACAAAGCAAATCAACTTAAAATGAGAGTTTTCTGAGAGTTTTCTGACACCAAGGCCCACAAGAAGACGGAAAGAGCACAGAAGAGACAGAAACAAAGCTAATCAACTTAAGATTTTTGACACCGAGGCCCACTAGAAGACAGACAGAGCACAGAAGAACCCACCCAAAGCAACTTTTTATTGTAAATTACAGTATTTTTGCACCTTCGAGCCTGCCTCAAGACACCCTAAAAGTTTGCAAATCACAATCTTGAACTTTCACCCTCCCCAAGGAGCTGAGGTGGTAAGCGATAGAAGCATTTGTGATGTCAAACGAATGATTCCCAAAAGGTGCAATCAAAGGACTGAGTTTTCGTTTGTTTTGTCCATGTATTGAAGTCAGTCCATGCATCAAGCAAACGTTCGGCTTCATCCCGGACATCTCCCCCCCAGAGATGGTGCACATTGGACAGGTAAATGATAGCTCCACCAGCAAGCCACAGTGCATACCCCAAGTTCAGAGAATGCATGCTGCAAAACTTTATTTGCATTGGGTCGAAAAGGGGAAGTTGAGTCAAGACGCTTTAGAAAGCACAGGCTACTGGTTGGCAAGTAGACAGAAACAAAGCAAATCAGCTTAAGATTTGACACCAAGCTCTCAGATCCAGCGACCCACACTGAGGTGGTGCCTTTCAGGGTTAATAATACTGCTGGTCTTGCTTTTTGGCTTGTTGGTCGAAGCCTCCCGAAAGCGGTCTGGTCAGCACTCCTTTGTTTGTGGGAGATTTGCAAGCCGCAAATTCCAGCATCTTAAGTTGCGCCTGACGTGCATTGCTCCCAGAGAAGAACCTTGCTCGCTCCCATTCAAAGCGGCGTTTCGGCTGACTATGACGTCGCTGTGGCACTTCGTCGATCATGGCACGTGCCCTTGCTGCCGACGGCGCGGCGCTGCTGGCGTATGGCCGCTCTACCAGCACTGCCGTGCGAAGCATCCGAAGAAGGCCGCACGACCGCGGCGGCCATTTGTCGTGCTTTGTGGATCGTTCGTTTCCTTTTGGACGTGTCCTTCTTGACTTTATGTTTTGTTCAATGTCATCCAAACGTTACAATAGCAAGCCATGCGTTCCTTCCAAGCATATTCTTGCACCTTCCATCCATGTACCTTCGGGGTGGTATATGGCTCGCTGGACACTTTGCGCCATCCAGACATGCATCAGCCCAGAAAGACTTGAGAACCTCGATTGTGGCCTTGTCATATACGCCGCGTACGCCGGCCACATCGCAGGATGACCTCCTGGACGCCCTGGAAGACATGATGGAAGTCGAGCAACGTGAGAAGGAGGGGCGTGAGGCGGATCATGATGCACGCACATTGTCGGATCATGGCCGTGTGTGCGCGCCTCGTCGGCTCGTTCTCGGCAAGGGGCTCGACAAAAGATTGAGATCGAAAGCTTGGTACCTTTTTGGTGGTTTCTGATACCCACTTGTTCAGGCGCGTCATGGAGATGACCGTGACCACTCGCCGGCCGAGGAGCGCGCAGTCGCTCGCAATGCAATGCCTCCCCGGACAGAACACGTTTCTGACAGGTGAACCCATGGTATATCACAACACTCCCACTGTTTCATCTCGGTTGAGCGACTTTACCTCCATTGATTTGGGCATCCATGTGGTTATGCTTTTGGAGTGGGGCAGAGGATGCTCGACCCAATCGCCCAGGAGCGAGATGCGCGGTTTGACGAAGACAAGGCTACTGTTGCTCGCTGCAAGTCGAGCGGTGGGGAGGGACGTGGACGGTATTCGAAGTTTGGCCATCTCTGGTCCCTTGTAACACTACATGGTAACACTACATGCGCAAACGAAAAACAGTGAACCTTCAACGAGAACGTGCTTGTGTTCGGGCTCGTGGGCTTCGTCTTGTTTTTCTATTGACGTGTCCTGTTCGAGTTAGCTGCTGTGTTATGCGGTCAAGCTCCGCAAAACCTAGTATCAGACCGGTCAGGCGCAGCGCCGAGATGATGACCTTCCATTGGTTGACGATCGCGATCGCGACCGTTCGCGACCCGGAGCTCCCTGGCCTGAGTTTCTTCACCGCGAGGTTCGCACACTCTATGTGGACTTCGGCCAAAAGTCTACAATAAAAAACAGAGGGGTCGAAGGTAGCTTGTGATGTTGTTTTTTCCATGGTATTGTCCAGCGGGCCCCCGGCTAAACACACCTATTCTGCAGCTGGGCGCTAGGTTTGCGGTAGATTTGGGCTAATGTTTGCCTTAGGAAATGTTCAGATTGTCGTCAGGTGTTCGAAAAGTGGCCGGCTGAAAAATGCGCTGGCCGCGCGCTGGCCCTGCGCTAGATCCGCGCAAGCAAACATCGACAGATTCCAACGTAGACCCTATCCAAGGCTGACTTGCTACATGTCTTTTGTAGCACGCATGGCGGCTCGAAACTCGGAGCTCGATCGAAAACGGTGCAGCGCTTGTGACGCCTCTTACACTTTGGCACCGCTACTTGTTTGGTTCATGTTTCTTTCATTAGCTGTGTGTGCCAAAAGTAAAAACTATGTAGCGGGCCTCCATGTGAAGTCATTCTTAACTGTGCAGTCTACCAGTAAAGATGCCACAGAAGCTGCGCCATAGTGGCATTGCGCTCAGGTGCAGCGCCGAGATGACGATGTTCCATTGACTGACTCTCGCGACTACCGCGACTATCGCGGTCGGGAGCGTTCACGAAACTCCAGAGCTCCTTGGCGCGAGTTTCTCCGCCGTCGGGGTTCGTGCACTCTGTTTGTCCTAGGTATCCATCGAGTTTCATACGTACAGTCTACCAGTAAATACCACAGGGACTGCAGATCTGGTGAGTGCGTAGTGACAACCTCCTGTCATGTTTAGGTTAGCTGCTGTGTGGTGCAGTCATTGGCTCTGTCAAGCCTGATCTCAGACCGCTCAGGCGCTGCATCGCGACGACGAGGCCGACTATCGCGATCGTGAACGCTCACGGTGCTCACGAGACTCCAGGGCTCCTCGGCATGAGTTTCCTCACCGTCCACATTCGTGCACTCTGTCTGTCCTATGTCTGTGTGAAATTTAATACATATAGTCCACCAGTACAGATACCGCAGGAACCGCACCGTGGATTTGGCGAGCGCATGGTGGACCTCCGTGCGAGCCGCTCGGCTTAACCTTTGCTCTCCTTCTTTTCGTCCACGGTTCTCTATATGCATGTACCCACTCGTAGGCCTGATTGATGCCCGTGAGCGGAAACCACAAAAAGTGACGCTGCAGAAACGCAAACGAAAACCGTCGAACTCCGTCGACGTCCGTCGAAATCCATCGAACTCTGCGGACCGGTGCTATCTCCGCGCCCGCCCGACTTGTTTGTCACGCGCCCGGCCACCCATCAGGCACGACGCGACCGAAGAGCCGCCCGCATCCATCCATGGGTGCGTTCTTCCGGAGCCTGGCCGACGTCATCGATCCCTGACGTCGGGCGCTAAGACTGGACCTAACTAACAAGAGTGTCACCTAACCCACCTTCCAGGTTGTGTCTTTTCTTTTTTTCATGGGGCTTGTTAACCTACCAGGAATATGCACTACAATCATGTACAAGACGGTTTCCGTAAAGGCTACGAAGGGTAGACAATATACACCATAGGAACATAACATTTACTATCATCTGATCTTAGCTGTCTGTATCTATTTGCATGACCCCTGAATGCATGGCATGCATACGACCCCTGAACGCAGTGCCAACCACTGGACGGCTCTCAGGTATTGACGATTTGCCAAGCCTTCTTGAAGACCACCTTTGGCCGCTGGGACTGAAAAAGGGCAGAGGGATGCTCTCCATTGCCAGATGTTTTCCGTTGCGGAAAGGCGGTTGGGGCTCCACGCCCCCCCTCCGCGCTGGAGCTTTTGGATCCGGCGCTGAAGGTTTTGGTGGAAGGTATGAAGAGCCGCTGGGTGGCAGACGAAACGCAAAAACACGCACTGGTGCAGCAATGTGCAGCAATGAACTTTATTCCCTAAACACGCACACCACTAGGTAGTCATTCGTAGATAATAGTCAACTAGTACTACACATCAGCATGCTACCGTTACCCACACTTTCTAGACAGTTATTTGTTTTCGGATCACTAGTGAGAATCTGGATGTGTGTTTCTTTTTTTCATGGGGCTTGTTAACCTACCAGGAATATGCACTACAATTATGTACAAGACCGTTTCCGCAAAGGCTACGAAGGGTAATCTACACCATAGCACCATAAAGTTTACTGTCATCTAATCTTAAATATATGTAAATGTTTACGTACTCTACTTTTACGTTCAGTCCAGGAGATCTCATGGCACGACGCCTCAATGCATGGTGTGCCTACGACCCCCGAATGCAGCGCCAACCACCTCCGATCAGACCGGCCGTAGACGGCTCTCAGGTATTGATAATTTTCCAGACCTTCCTGAAGACCACCTCTGGCCGCTGGGACCGAAAAAGGGCGGAGGGATGTGCTCCACACGTGTTTTCAGTTGCGGAAGGTCCGAAAATTCTCCCCCTCTTCGAATCCTCCTCGCATCGCGTTTCGTAACATCTCACGACTCACGACGTCCAAGACGGATGCTCGCAGGAAGGCGGTTGGGGCTCCACGCCCCCCTCCGCGCTGGAGCTTTTGGATCAGGCGCTGAATGTTTTGGAGGAAGGTATGAAGTGCCGCTTGGGTGGCACACCAAACGCAAACACTCGCTGGCGCAGCAATGTAGAGAATAGTCAACTATAGTCAGTCATTTGATTTAGAATCAGTTGTGAGAGTCTGCATGTGTAGTGGGGCTTGTTAACCTACCAGGAATATGCACTACAATCATGTACAAGACAGTTACCGTAAAGGCCACGAAGGGTAGACTATATACACCACAGCAGCATATAATTTACTGTTATCGAATCTAAGGTATATGTATATATTTACATACTGTACCTTTACGTTCAGTCCAGGAGAACTCATGGCAGGATACTTCGGTTTATGGGCCATCCGGGCCACGCGCGCCAAGGAAATGGCGCCGCATGTTTTGCACAGTGAGCGGAGAAACATTCAGGCAGAGACTCAGGCCAAGGTTTAATGCTCTCCACACGCTGGACATATAGCCTTTCGTTGGGGTGATAGATTTCCTATCAGTTCAGCCTGAATACCACCTTGAGCGAAGCCACGTGGCCGTTTCCGCAACAATCGACAAACCGTGAGTCGACGACGCTACGTTGTAACAGGGCCATGCTTACAATTCATATATCATTTTTGTGCATCCTGTCTTGACATGCCGTTGTCGTTTCGTTTGTGACCGGATCTGGCCAGTTAATTCGAGAAGCTCCTGAAGAGGAAACACCGCCGTCTGCGGAACGAACTAGTTTGAGCAGTCCTGTTTTGGCTGTGAGCTTTTCTATGTGAGCTTTTCTAAGACCACCGCGCAAAAAAAGATAGAATCCACGAACCTGAATCCTGCAGACCCATATGTGGGGACAGCTGAAACTGCTTGAGCCCATCGTTTGGCTCGGAGCTGCGCACCGGCAAAGGTTGTGAGCCTCGATCCTATAACCCTGTACGTATCATGACACCACCTTCCACCTCCATGAACCATGTACCGTATTGTGAGCCACGGCAGACATACTTGGATTACACACACACACACACCCGCACACACAGACACGCGCGCGCACGCGCGTGCGCACATCGCCACACTTTTCGCCCTTCGTCCATCACTGCCTGCGTCTCCGCCAGTGCCACACCCCCGGAGCGCCGATCCGGCCAACTCCCTCCGGCGGAGCGCTGATCGGCCCACTCCGCGCGGGTGCATCTCCACTGCTGCGTCTCCAAAAGTGCCACACCCACGGAGCGCCGGTCCGGCCAACTCCCAACAACGGAGCGCTGATCGGCCCACTCCGTGGTTGCCTGTCCACTGCTGCGGCAGTGCCACACCCCACCGCTTCGGCCAACTCCCATCTGCGGAGCACTGAGCGGCCCAGTCTGTGAAGCTACCTATCCACTGCTGCCTCTCTACCGCTGCCACAGCCACACCCACGGAGCGCCGATCCAGCCCACTCCCACCCGCGGAGCGCTGATCGGCCCACTCCGTGAGTCTGCCTGTCAGACGGAGCGCCTACCGGCCCACTCCGCCTCCGCAGCGTGACTACTATGGGGAAAAACCGACCGTGCCGTATCCACCGTTGCCAGAAGCTTTCTCGGGGCAAGGATTGGGACAATATGTGTTGGGCGCATTTCAATCATTTCCATCCATCCGAAGCCAAGACCAAGACATCCCAGCAGACTCCTCGCAGCTGTGCTGCGTGCTTAACCTCTACAGCCCAGATCACAGATGCTACCACCAAAGCAAGGTACTGTAGGAAATGCGCCAAAGTTGTGCGTTTCCTCTCGCGTACACCTTGTTGTGCCCTCTGTGGGGACACCGACGCAGCTGTCTTGCAGACCACACTCTGCAAAGCTGCGCCTTGCGCTTCGACTGTTTGCGTGCGCGCGTCTTGCCGCGTCAAGGTCAACTCTCCCCCTTGCCCACAGTGCCACATTCGGTCAACGCGTGGCATGTCTTGTGTCCTGTGCGGCAACACCTACCGGCCACAGGGAATTGACCCTCTGCTCTGCTGCAATCACTGCTACGCGACGCTGCGGAAGAACATCTGTCACTTCTGCGGCGACGTCCTTTGCGCCGCTCCACCTCGATGCTCTGCTTGTCCAAGCACTGCTAGTATGTGTGAGCCTTGCTTCCACAACGGACAGCGCTGGATCTGCGTCACGTGCTACTATGCCGCTACTTCTGCCAACGCCAGCCACACTTGCTGGACTTGCCGGCAGCCTCGTAGTGCCCGACATCCAGGCCATCCCTACTGTTCTACGTGTCTGCGAACTAGAGCGACAACTGCCGCCGCGCGCGCCGAAGCCGAGGCAGTCCTGCGTGAAAAGTCGTCAATCGACCTTACCACATGTGTCAGTTTGCAACACCTGCTTGGGCTGTACCCTTCTACTCCTCGGGATACTGTACCACCGTACGATAGCATTGCAACTCCACTGCCGCGTGAGCACTGCCGCTTGTGCTTCGCCGATGTACAACTCGATGGCCTACCCCGACACCTGGCGGAGGCGCATGAAATGAGTTCAACGCAGTACCGTGCCCTCGTGCTTGGACATGCAATTCACCAGGGTCCGAACATCGTGTCTCCGCAAGTGTTGCGCTCCCGCCTCGATGCGTACCACGCAGTCATGGAGCGGAAACTTGACACCGTGGTGTGTGCGTCGTGCGCTCGTGCTCGCCCACGCTCGAGTGCGCAACACGCCGTCTTTGCTACGTCCGCGCGCACTCCTGTCGCGCCAGAGTGGCTGTCCTGGCCACCCGGGGTTTGGGAACTACACTCGGACGCTTGGCTTCAAGCTCTGGACCGCCTCTTTAGCATAGACGAATATTGGTCCAAATATTTCGACGGTCCCAACAGAAGAGCTCAAGCAGCAGCTGCTGCACCGGACTCGCCTCGAGCAGCGACGTGGCACGCTCGAGTCGAAACTTGGGCTGAGAACATTTTACATGACCTTTACCACGACAGCGTTGCTTCGCCTCTGGGCACACGCTGGCTCTTGCTCCCAAGCGCGATCCTCGCGCAGACCGATACTACAATTGAGTGCTACTTGTGTCGCAAATGCAGCATCGCACTCCGCGCGCTCTCGTCCGATAACAAGCCACGTCCAACTCATAGCGTAGTGTGCCGCGCACGCGGCCAATGGGGCGGCCCTGAACCCCCTGAGTTGCGACGCCTCTCCTGGCTTGGACGCCGTATCTTACAGTTGGCGCGCCCCGTCGTCTCCATCAAAACCGTCGGCGCGCACACAAACGCACCATACGACGCTGAATCCTCTCAATATCTTATTGGCAACGTCCTCGTCTTTCCGCAGCGCGGCGGCGCTGTCGCCCGCGCGCTCGGTCTCCTCCCCGCGGATCTGGTCTGCGACGTCGCCCTTCGCTATGAAGCCGACGGTCCAACTAGCCTCACATCCGATCCAAGCCTCAGGGTTTCTTTGCCTGACTTGCGCGCCGCTCTCCGCTGGTACCTTACGCATAACTGGCAGTGGCTCCTTGCCACGGCGCACGAAGACATTGACCCATCCACTGCGCACCTAGGTGCCACACTCGAAACTCTGTTGCAAATGTACCGTGACTCCATCGCTCCTAGCAACGTGGGGGTGCCCTGCGAACTCTTACGAACTGCCACGGCGTCCGGCGCTGCTCCTCTATCCTCCACCGACACAGAACCTCCCCCGTCTGCAGCTGTCCTCGACCCAGACATCGAAGACCAAACACCGGTTGGACTCTGGGCACTGGCCATGCGAAAATACGATGCACTCCAAAACGCCAAGGACGACCCCAGCGCCGACGTTGCAGCGATCCTACAAGAAGCTATTCATGCCTTGCGGTTGCTCGCGTCCGACGAGACGGCCGCCCAACTAGACGCATGGCAAAGATGTCAGGATGCCACTTCCCTCATTCTGACTCTACCAAAGGAAAACGAGTTGTTGGACACCTTCGATTGCACTATTTGGGCACGGTCGTTCTGTGACCTCTTCTACCGTGACGACTGTCGGGAGTTCTACCCGGGCACTGGCCGTCCCCTTCTCCGACATAGCCGACGCTGGCTGAAGACGCTCTTTCACCGCGTCGATTTTACTGGCTGGTCACAGAGCAAAGAGTTCGCCGCCGTGGCCGCCAATATCCTCCTCCGACGAGATCAGATGGACGCAATCAACAGTTGGATCCGTCTCGAACACGGCGGTCGACGCATCCGCGGTGCCCTTGCTGAACTGACGGTCCAGGACTTTCACATGGCATTCTATGCCCATGGACAGGACATACCATCGCTGAAGCAGGCGGCGGCCGCCACGAAAGATCTACCCGGGCCACTGCACAGCTTGTTTCGAGAGATGTTGGTGGTCCTACGCCACGTCGACGGCAGCGACAGCCAACGCGCCCAAACCGTACATCGCATGCGCGCTCTGCGCACATGGTTCGGCTGCACGTTCCTCTTCTTCACTTTGAATCCCGCGGATCATCGAAACCCTTTGACTATGGGTTTTTTGAATGGACACTCGATCTCCGGGCCTCACCTCCCCACACCGCCCAGTCACGACCTCTTGCGTCGCTTCTTCGGTGAACACGTGGCTGCGGATCCTACCATATTTCGACGTCTTGCCAACCGCCACCCCCTGGCTGCCATGCGCGCGATTCGCTTCACCTTCGAGCGAACGCTAGACACGCTCTTCAATTGCTCTCTGCGCAAAGACCAACCGCTCCAAGTAGACGCGACAGCCCTCAAGGCCGATCTCTTTGCTGCGGACACAGTGCCGGGTGTCCTTGGCCATATCGCCGCATACTATGGAGTTGTCGAGACCACTAAAAGTATGCGAGAGCACCTTCACATGATGCTGCATATAATTAACTTCGAACATCCCGAGGATCTACTGAGCGAAACCGCGACATCGACATTCCAAACCATCTGGCAGTATATCGCCTCTATCATATTTCACAGTGACGAAGCCTTTGCCCGCTACACCCATCCAAGCGCTGGGCTACACGCACTCTCGAACCTTCCACTCATGCACCTTACTGCAAAACAAAGCGAACAACTTGGAGAAGACGCGGCCGCCGTGCCGTTGGCACAACTGCGCGCTCGCGGACTGTCCTGCGACACTTCGCTGCCCGAAGCATCACCTATCCCACACTTACCTTGGCCGCAGCCGTACCACGGCGATCCCTCTGTGCCCGCTGCCCTCTGGGCAGAGAAAGCCACGACGCAAACCCTGCGTGCAAACCAAACGTTCGGGAATCACGTGTGTCGTCCAGCGACCTGCCGCAAAAAAAAAGCAACGGCATGAGTATTGTCGCATGTTCTTCTGGCATTGGAGACTACATACTCGCCCGACGGGCAAAGTTGTCGCACGACGACACCACGGCTGTCCACTTTTCCCGCAGTGGTCTGGCAGCGGGGATGCGCCGCTCAATCCCTTCTTGCCTCACGAAAACATGCCCGCCCTCGAACGCACCCACCCTTTTCATTGCAAGTTCACGCCGGCAATCTCCTTGGGCCCGTCCGTCAACCATGACTTGGGGCTCCTCTTTCGTTTTCCGAGCGCCGGTGCCCACGGCGTAGCCGCCGCCGTCGAAAACACGGCGGAAACGATCACCGACCACGAGTACTACGCCGCAGGATATTTGGCCAAAGACCAAGATGCCGCGCACGGTCTCCTCAGTGTTCTCCACGCCGCCAAACTACAGTACGACCGCAGAATGGCCGAAGAGAACACGACGCCCGACGAGGCACAGAACGTCGACCAGGCACGCCGCCTATTTTCTCGCCTCATCTTCGCAACTAATCAACGCTTCCGCTGGGGGTTTCAGTCTGTGTATGCGTACTTGATTGGCAAACCCTTTTTCTACTGCTCACACTCCTTTGTTCCGCTCTCTGCCAGTACTGCATTCTTCTCACGGGTCGAACAGCTGGTACTCAACGCAGAAACCGATTCGCACCTCAGACGTCTGTCACCCACCGCTGAGGCCTTTTTACCTTCTGATCCAGTACCAAAAGACCCACCGCCAGCTGGCAAGGCGCCCACGTACACAGCGTACGACTACGCTTGGCGCGATGAACACCTCGATTGCATGTCCCTGTATTTCTTCACGGCCGGCACCAACATCGTTACGCGTGCGCCCGACCACGGATGGACTTGGCCTCGTCTGCTCGATGGACACGGGAACCGGGCCACACACCCCTGTATTGAGCGCCGACGCTGCGACCCACGTTTTCAGAAAATCGGCCGCGTATCTGGTACTTGGACACCGCTCTTCGACCCTCACAGTGGTGAGCCCTTGCGGACCGCCGACCACTACCGCGAACTAGAGACCACTCGCCCGTGGCGCATTCCTGAACTGTTCGGATATATGCCGCCTGCTCCCGCTGAAACTAGCCCTGTCGAAGACAAGGGACGCTTTGCTCTTTTCACCATGCTCTTGTTCCGCCCATGGCGCAATCCAGCCCTAGCCCTCGTACGTTGGGTCAGTCCCACTCTAGAGCAGTCACGGCTGACGTCGCCCTGCGTCATCTGGGAGGCTCTATACACGAGCTATATGCATTGGCGTGGCCATCTGCAGGCAACCTGGCTCGAACAACGTGGCGCCAACGTAGCTCCTGCCTCACAGCTATTCTGGGACATCTTGACCTACCACAAAGTGCGCAACTTCGAACTAGTCGCCAAACGCAAACATGCCGGTGTGTACAAGGTCCCTCTCGATCCTACAGGCGCACCGTACGAAGTCGAAGCACATGCTCCTACCGCCCCAGCTAGTCTTGACACCGAGAGTCTCTCCGCTTCCGACTCCAACAGCAACGCGACACAGTCCGAACCCGGCACACCAAACACCGATGAACCGTCCGATCCTCCACATGCAACCACGCCCGCCGAAGGGCCTATCGCCTGCGGTGACATATGCCCGACTGCTTCAAGCCATTGGAGTTACTGTTCCACACCCTTGCAAGAGTTGACCAAGTCCGAACGCCTCTATGCTGTCGGTCTCTGGGACCAGCTCCACAAAATGGACTTGACGCCAGATACGCAAGGCATAGGTTCTGTACCAACTGTCTGCGAAGACCACTACCGCCATCCTTGGCCCTGCGCGGAGTCTTGTTCTGCGGTCAAACCCCAGGCAACTTTCTTCGCGGATCTTGACAGCGCTGGAGTCGGCCCTGGCGCCGCCTCGTCCACTCTGGCGCCCGATCTGGCCTCGGACACCGATCGCCTCCCCGGACATCTGTCCGGTGCTATTGCAACCATGCGGATCGCGCATCCGCGCGTACCCTATAGGTCCTGGCAGGCCATCGATGCAGCCATCTGGCTTATCCAGCAGAACGTCTTCTATATTAAGCACCTCAACCAAACCAATGTCAAACAAGCGCGAGCCCTGTTGTTGGCAGCAACATGGTTGCAGACTCGACTCGACCACATCCACGGCATCCCTCCGCGCGGCGACGCGTCTGCCGTTGATCACGTGATCCTGATCACCGGGGGAGCCGGCTCGGGCAAGACCACCGTCCTGCTGGTCATCGAAAAGCTCTACGAGCACTTCCTCGGCTCGGGCTGCATGCTCAAAGCAGCTCCGACAAATACGGCAGCGCGTCTACTTCACGGCGACACCCTCCACGCGGTGCACAGACTTCCGCGCCACACCTTAGCTCACCGTGGCCGCTTGACGGCCCCGGTGCGCGCGCGCCATCGCCGCATGTGGGAATCCAAGATTGGCCATGCGCTCGACGAGATCTCCATGACGGGAGCGCAAACTTTGTACCACGTCGACCAAAGAACGCGCAGCGTTACCGACGCGACTCTCCCGTTCGGCGGCAAATTCACGCTCCTCCTGGGCGATTTCCTACAGCTGCCACCCATTGGGACACCGTCCCTGGCCGCCCCGCCGGATGCTTACGTCAACTTAGACCTTGAGAGCCAACAAGGACATGACCTGTGGCGGCAAATCCGTCGAGTCGTTCAGCTCGATTTCAACATGCGCACCTCGGGCCTCCTCGCCACCATACTCGACCAAATGCGTCACGGTTCACTTGACGACAAGACGTGGCACGCCCTGAAAGCGAGACAGGTCGAAGGACCTGAGTCCCACCTTTTCGACGCTACCACGCAATGGATCGTTAACCGTCACAGTCTTCGCGCAGCCCTCGCATACACCATCACACTTCGACAGAGCTCCGCGGCCAATCGAACCTTTTTCCTCGTCCATGCTGCTGATGACATAACCAAGCCGCACCATTGCGACCTAGATGAACCTGACGTTCGTCGCCGCTTGTTATCACTTGCCAATCCGCGCCGAACCGGTGACCTACCAGGCATTTTGCCCTGTTACATTGGTTGCCGATATCGTCTTTACTCTCAAAAATTGTGCGTCCAATTAGGTCTCATGAATGGAGCTCTGGTGGAACTGCTACACCTGTATCTCTCTGATCACGATCGAGACTTTGCAGCGCAACACCACGCCGGTGACCTCACAGTCCTCCGCCACCTCCCCCGCTGCCTCGTCCTGCGGGCCGTTGACGCTGTCTGGACCCTGCCCGACGCTTGCGTCGGCCATCTTCGCCCACACCTCGATGATCTGACCGGTGTGTTCCTTTTGCACCCACTTACAACCTATTTCCCTTACACTCTGTCTAGTCTGGTCTCCGTGCGCGTACGACGCACTGCTTTTCCGCTTCTCCCTGCCAATGTCTGCATCACCTACGCTGCTCAAGGCGAGTCCTGGCCCCGCGTCGTGCTTGACATGTCTATGCCGCCTCGAACTGACCCACATACACATTGGCTCTGCATGTACGTACAGCTATCGCGTGCCCGCAATCTCGATCAACTGCACGTGCTGCGTCTACCGCCGAGGACAGCCTTTGAGGTCGGCCCACCACACTATCTCCGGGACGAACTGTCCCGTCTCCACACATTGGAGACCGCAACCACAGACACTCTCCGAGCCTACCTCACTGCTATGCCTGACTGTCCCCCTTTCATTCGCGCTCTCTTTACCGGCAGCGCTGCGCCCTGCGCATCTCCCACTGGTAACACCTCGGCATCCACCTCCAATCTCCTCGACGCTATTCCTACCGACTTTACTCAGAAGAGGCCGCCCGCAGCTCCTGCGACTGTCGCGCCGCTGAAACGTTGCCGTTTCAAGCAACCAGTCTCCGCCTCCGAGCGCCCCCCTCGTCAGATCCGCTGCCACCCCAACCGGCCCCGCCCGGCTCCTCAATCGCAGCAATACCTGTTACATCAACGCGCTACTGACCGCCCTAGCACAGTGCCCTGCCCTGCAAACGTGGTTGACGCAACACCTAGGCTGTCAAACGCACTTACCAAGTGTGTGCTGCGCTCCGGCACTTGCCGCAGACATCCAATCCCTTCGCAGCGAGCACGAACCTTTCCACCCCCGTCTTGCGGAGACCCGCGGCGCGTGGAATCCATCCTTCGCCAACTCCGACCACCAAGACGCACACGAAGCCCTCATGGCCATCCTGTCTAACCTTCACAGATGTGAGACACTTGCGTCGAACCCCAACCACATCCGAAACACACCTTTTTGGCTTGCGTTTGGAGCCGAGGCAAACCAAACTATCACTTGCCAAAGATGCTCTGCGTCGTGCAACACGACTACTCACATCTTACCATTTCACATCCCCGCAGATATGTGCTACGAATCCAGCAACAGCCTGGAAGCTCACCTCCAACAGAGCTCCGCCTCTGTTCCTGACCGACGCTGTCCCGAGTGCGGCGCAACCGGCGCATCCACGCAAGAGACGACACTGACACGAACTGGCGCCGCACTGCTCATCACCATTGGTCGATGGCTCCAGCCCCCTGATGGTGGCACCATCCACAAAGACAGCCGCCCGATTCACGCCCCCACCACCGTTCATCTTTGTCAGAGAAGCTACCGTCTCTACGCCAGCGTCCTGCACGCAGGCACTCTCACGCACGGGCACTACACCACCGTCGTCTCTCATCCGACGCGAGGTTGGCTTCTTTGTGATGACGCCGCCCCGCCGCAGCCCATAGAAGATGTACACGCGGCTGCCCGACAACACTACATCCTCCTCTACAACCTCGCACCGACGTGAACATATACCATGCACACATACGCAAAAACACGCTCACACACACACACGTCTCCTCAGACATACACACGACTCACTACTCATGCCCCCAGAAGGCCATCCAGGCCATCGTGAATACAGATAGCCAATTACAACAGGTCACTGCACTACCTTTGCACGCAGCTACCGCGACCACGCCGCCATGGCCATACCTCACATTGATTGCCCCGGACAATATAGCCGCGTCAGACTTGCGCCATATACTTCCTGACGACATCGTGCACGTGACGCCGTGTTACCCGCAGATCTACTGGTCTCTTCTCCTTTCGCGGACCTGGCCACATCGCGGACTGGGTTGGCATGCCTCCGAACTCAGTTTGTGCCAGTAATGGGAAGTGCTCCCGCAGCTACAACGGTACGTCTGCCACGCCTCATTGCTGCCGGCCGCTTGTCTCCACTTCACGGCCCACGATCGACAGGTCTCGGACAGCCATTTGCACCTTACAACCTCGCGGACCTGATCAACATCCGCCCACACCTCAGCATCTTTCCTGCGCTGGGAAGCAGAGCCAAGACCTCGCCACCAACAGGTACGGCGCTGCCGCCTTTGTCATCGTCGAACATATGACCAACAGCCCACGCCTCAGCTAGCTTACACTGAACCTCGTGCGCTGACGTTGTTTCACCCGCCAACCACATACCGCCGCCATTAGTGAGCAGATTCTATCCGTTCACGCCGTACACTCACGCCCTCGCCCGCCATGGCGCTTTCCCTCTTTAAGACGGAGCAGACCATTATCTTTCGCATCACTGCATCGCGCATCGAAGAGCAATGGCAGGAGCGCACCTTCGTCGCACGCCTCCTTACACGTGGTGGAGACGAACTTGAAATCACTGCGAACAAGGCCGGGACTATCGCGATCGGACCACGTTTAGAACCACCCCCTTGTTGCCGCACTTTTTCGACCGTCGTCCGGGCAGGCAGCCTTCGAACAGTGGAAAGCCTTACCACATGGCGTTGCCCACAGTGTGCTGGTGAAGCGATCTTGTGTCCGTGCCTACAAGGGTCAATCCTACACCGGAATCGCCAGCGATCTTTGCAACTTGACAAGCATTCGTGACCCTATAAGTCTTTTTTTAACGTGTTTTTGTTCCCTGTTTCGATCCAACTGGTCAACTCTCGGCTAAACTGCTAAACTAAACTCTTCTAGTCCCGTCCCTTCTGTCACACCTTCTTCCCATACGACTCACTCCCTTCTATTTTTAACTACCTTCCACCTGCTGTTCCTCAGGCCTACGGTTTCAATACCGCACGCAAGTGCAGCGAGTCCTCGACGGCATCCCGGACACGATCTTAAAGCCACAACCCATCACTCCACCCGAACGCCTTGACCAAGTTGATGAGAACCAACCCCTCAACGTCGCCGGCATCCTCCAACACGTCGGACCGGCGCCGTCGCCGGTCAAACCGCCCGCGCTTCCAAGACGTACCATCTGCTTGCAATGGGGCGCCTGGACTGCACTGCAACATCGACTGACAACTCATATATATATATTTTTTTTTAAACCCCTATATACCACTGACGCACTCTTCCACCATTACCCGGCTACAGGTGACCAGACCATACCCATCGACATGGTTGGCAGCATGTCTGGAGCGACTTTCGAAACTGGACAACCCTTGCTGGTCATGTCGGTGCAGAAGCGATCGTGGATGGGCCTCATTTCCCTCGAGTCTTCCCGCCTTACGTGGTGTTTGCCGCCTCCCAGCTGGCTGAAGGCCCCGCGTCGACTCACTAATGTCCTTCATTCACCTTGCTTGTAGTCCAGTGACCTTATTTCATTTTAACCCTTCTTACCCCTTCTGCACGGACGAACAACATCCCAGGTACCAGAACCGAGCGCTGAGCGCCCCAAGAAGGCTTTGAAGACCGCCGACTTGACGATCAGCACCATCGCAGCCGTGAAAGAGACCACTGCCGCCGACACCGCCATGAAGGTCCACGTTCACATCGTACCATTCACCGAGAGCCTCTTCCACATGAACATTTGGTGCGGCGACAACGGCGACCGCCTCCGTTTGCCCCTCCAGGTCAAGGACTCGACTGGTACGCTCACCATCACCGCTTGGCAAGACCTCCTGGCATGCTTCACGGACACGAATTTCGATGATCTGGCCACCATGTGGACCAAATGCGACAACGACGAGGCCGCTCAAACTGCCTTCCTCGAGACCCTCAACCAGAAGAACACCGCGGACACAACGTGGGAGGCCACCATCCGCCCACGCACATGGAAGAGTGACGTTCAGTGGACTGTTGTAGATTTGGTCGCCCTTGCGAAGTAATACTTCGGACGACCTCCTGCCCACACTCCATCTCGCCGTAAGCGCGAGGCATGTGAACGTGTGCGACCGACAAAAGATCTCCAATCACCCTGACAGAGTTTCACCTACACTCCCCCACTATCGAACACGCCATGGACGTATACACTAAGGTCACTGCCAGAAGCGACGCAGCGCCTGCTGACTGAGGCCAGAGTCACTGCCAGCAACCGGCGCCAGAGAACCCTGTTTCACACACACACTCACGCCTCAGGCCTCTAATTTTCGCACCTCCATCCTTGACGTGGGCTTTTCGTGCACACTTCTCTATGTGCATGTACCTACTCGTAGCCCTTAGTGACACACAAACACACACACACACACCCCTCCAAGAGACCCGTAAGAAAAACCTACTTTGTCCCAAACGAGTGCTCACTGAGAGTCTGGTGGCCTGATTGATGCCCGTGCGGAGACCACAAAAAGTGACGCTGCAGAAACGCAAACGAAAACCATCGAAAGCCGTCGAACTCCGTCGACGTCCGTCGAAATCCGTCGAAATCTGCGGACCAGCGCTAGCTCCGCGCCCGCTCGCTTCTCGCTTTCCGTTGCTTGCCGGACTGGTTTGCAGACCGCGCGGTTTTCTTTTTGCATGTTCGAAGGTCCATAAAACACTGTAATTTACAGTAAAAAGTGGCTTTGGATGGGTTTGTGTTGAGCTTATTTACCTTCAAAAAGTTGCATTTTACCTGCACGGGAGGCAATTTTTGAGGTTTATCTTCTTATCTCGCATTCGAAGGCTTTGAAGTGCAATGTGCATAAAACACTGTAAAAGCCATGAAAAAATGAGGTCCCACAAGTGTAAGGAAGGTGTTTTTGAGAGCTTCTTTTTGTAATTTGTTTGCGTATGAAAGCTTGCTCCTGACGAGCACATCCATGATGTCAATACTGCAGTCTTCCCCAGAGAACATAACCGGCATCGCAAAGGTTTGGACAAGTGCAAGAAATGTGTTTGTGAGAGCTTTATTGCTTATGAAAGCTTGCTCCAGTTGGTGGTCAAATTTAGGGCAGGTTTGTCGGCGATCTTCAGGCATTCCTGGGCACATCCTTCTCCATCTTGGCGCGTTTCGCTCAATGTTGGGGCTCTCTTTGAGCCTTCTCGTGGAGGTATGTTGGAAGTGATTGGGGCCGTGGGGTCTAGATCAGGGCTCTGTTGAAGGCTTTGCTGCTGTTATGTCACTTGTTTCGCAGACATGCTGGTCCACTTGGCTGCTTTTTCTCTGGCGTTTGACTTGGGCAGGTGGTCCTTTGCGTAGTGCGTGTAAAACACAAAAAAAAGACGTGAAAAGTGAGGTCCGACAAGTGTAAGAAAGGGCTTGACAGTTTTCTTTGTCGTTTTTGTTGCTTTGTCTTATGAAAGCTTGCTCCAGTGGGTGGTCAAATTCGGGGCACGTTTGTGCCAATCTTCAGCGATCTTGGTGCATTCTTGGGACATATCCTTTTCCATATTGGAGCACTCCAAAGAATGTTGGGGCTCTCTTGAGGCTTCTCGTGGAGGTATGTTGGAAGTGATTGGGGCTGTGGGGTCTAGATCAGGGCTATGTTGAAGGCTTTGCTGCTGTTATGTTATTTGTTTTGCGGCCATGTTGGTCCATTTGGCTGCTTTTTCTCTGCTGCTTGACTTGGGCAGGTGGTCTTTTTGCCCAGTGCGTGTGAAACACAAAAATCATGCAAAAATGAGGTCCGACAAGTGAAGACAGGTGGTTTTGACAGTTTTCTTTGTCGTTTTTGTTGCTTTGTCTTATGAAAGCTAGCTCCAGTGGGTGCCTAAAGTCGGGGCACGTTTGTGATCGTTTGTGCCAATCTTCAGCGATCTTGGTGCATTCTTGGGACATATCCTGTTCCATGTTGGCACGTTTCGCCCAATGTTGGGGCTCTCTTGAGGCTTCTCGTGGAGGTATG
>CAXAMN010003925.1:309899-368487 GCA_963970005.1 Durusdinium trenchii
ATGTTGGGGCTCTCTTGAGGCTTCTCGTGGAGGTATGTTGGAAGTGAGTGGGGCTGCGGGGTCTAGATCAGGGCTATGTTGAAGGCTTTGCTGCTGTTATGCTACTTGTTTTGCGGCCATGTTGGTCCACTTGGCTGCTTTTTCTCTGCGGTTTGACTTGGGCAGGTGGTCTTTTGCGTAGTGTGTGTAAAGCACTATAGTCACTATAGAAAAGTATGTACCATGCAAAATGAGGTCCGACAAGTGTAAGAAAGTTGGTTTTGACAATTTTTGGTCGTTTTTGTTGCTTATGCGTGCTTGCTCCAGTGGGTGGTCAAATTTGAGGCATGTTTGTGCCAATCTTCGGCGATCTTGGTGCATTCTTGGGACATACCCTTTTCCATATTGGCACATTTCACCCAATGTTGGGGCTCTCTTGAGGCTTCTCGTGGAGGTTGTTGGAAGTGATTGGGGCCGTGGGGTCTAGATCAGGGCTATGTTGAAGGCTTTGCTGCTGTTATGTTTTGCGGCCATGTTGGTCCACTTGGCTGCTTTTTCTCTGCTGTTTGACTTGGCAGGTGGTTTTTTGCGTACTGTGCGTAAATTAAAACGCCATAAATCCATGAAAATGAGGTCTGACAAGTGTAAGAAAGGTGGCTTTGACAGTTTTTTTGTCGTTTTTGTTGCTTACGAAAGCTTGCTCCAATGGGCAGTTAAATTTGGGGCATGTTTGCACCAATCTTCGGCGATCTTGGTGCATTCTTGGGGCATATCCTTCTCCATGTTGGCACGTTTCGCCCAATGTTGGGGCTCTGTTGGGGCTTCTCGTGGAGGTATGTTGGAAGTGATTGGGGCTGTGGGATCTATGTTGAAGGCTTTGCTGCTGTTATTTTACTTTTTTGCGGCGATGTTCGTCCACTTGGCTGTTTTCTTTGCCGTTTGACTTGGGCAGGTAGTCTTTTTGCGTCATGTGCGTATAACATCGTAAAAACCCGACAGACTTAGGTCCGACAAGTGTAATGTTATATACTTGTTTTCTCTGCCGTTCGACTTGGGCAGGTGGTCTTCTGCGTAGTGTACGTACAACACCGTTAAAGCCATGAAAAAAAGAGGTCCGACTACCCAGCAATAAAATGCAGCTGCTCCGCTTTCCGTGTTTTTCCGAACTGGTTTGCAGCCAGCAGCTGTTTGTGCTTCACAAGCGGTTGCTCTTGCTCCGACAGTGGACAGATGAGCCAGTCCAGCATGACTGTCCATGCCACCGGCCGACGCAAGGACAGTCCGCAGGCGCTAAAGATGTGAGGAGATTGCGGTGGCTTGACTTGTGACTTTTGATAATATATACAATATGTATATATATATATATGTATGGACATGATTGGTGATATTTGGTTGGGCACCCATTCACTACAGGGCCTTTTGCTGTCCTGGGGCGTCTTCTTGGTGCAACGCCCCAAAGCGGAGCCCGAAAGGGAAAGAGAGATGCCCAGTAGTTCTGATAGACTCCAAACCCACAGAGGACCGAACTCCGAAACCCACTTGCTTGGTCGCTATTCGGAAAATGGTCGAAGTAAGCCGGTCAATTCTCAGGATTGTGAATGGCTGCCACAGCCAGCCGTCTCTTGACTGACGTCAGATGTTGCGGATTGTTTCGGCATCAGGTGCCGAGAGAGAATCATGCTCAAACGTGCGCATACTACCCACGTAGGGTTCAACCGGCTTATAACAAGTGAAACGGGCATACTGATTGGGTCTTTGAAGCCATAACCCGACTCAGCCAAAACATGCTAAGGATGTGGATTGCTCATGCAATCGCTGCAGGCAGCGGCCCTGACCAGAATGCGCCTCGGCTAAAGATGCTAAAGGCTATGCTGGGAGGTTTGGAAAGCGTTAAAATGCCAAGGGCAAAACAAATCAAAACACTGTGGTGTTTTGAATGAAGAGATGCACGCAACCAATAGTATTTCACCTCCACATTTCGCGATCATGTAATGGGAACAATCGTATGCAATCGTCTCCCTTTTGCGTGAGACATCTTCTTCGCGAGGTGAGGATTGCGCCGGGTGGTTTTCACGACTTCCCAACTCCCAGTCATTTGTCGGCCACACGCTTTTGGCCCAAGATGCTCGGGCCGAAACTTAAGCGTCCATGCTGATGTCGGCGACGACAAATGCGGTTGGAACAGATGGACGGTTCAGCACCCCATGATGTGTGGGCACCAGGACTAATTTCCCAGAGACTTTCATGACATGTTTGTTTGTAGTGTGGGGGTGCCTTTGTTGAAGGTTGATGAACATGGGGGCCCCCATGCTTTCTGCCGAACACTCTGAGGCCCGTGCGAGATCTCAAAGGTAAAATGTACTTGCAAATCGCGAGTGCGAGGATCATGGAGGGTTTTATAGGGACACAGGCACCTACGAATATGTTCAAAGTCCAATTTGATGAAGTTCTTCCGGGTGTCAGCGCAGAGCTCCAAACTAGCAGCCAGCACTGGCAAGAAGATACCAAACACGCACAGAAGAAGAAGGCTTGAATGAAAGAACCACAGCAACCACTCACTCTACCAAAATGGAAGTCACTCAGCGTGTTACAGTAGCATGGTTTGAAACGATGGAAGTCCATGATTCTGTGGTCTGGACTGTGCAATGTTATGTTGCAAAGTTGGGCAACATTGCCCCTCCAAGTGACCCCTATTTCTTACGGCGCGCGTCTCCGAGGATGGGCTGCGATGAGTCTGGTCACAACTGCCACTGGGTCGTTGGTGAAGGGAAGAAGCAGAGACTGTGCCAACCCAGTGTGGTTCGTACACCGATAGATTTGCATGAGAGATGATGAAGAGGTGAAAGAATGGTTCGGCTCAGATTCTTGGGCCCTGCCCATGTTGTCCTAGGTGCCATCGGCAGCAGCGGAGGGCCAGGGCAAAGCTGTCAGTTCAACCCGGTCACCGGGCAGGACCCGGACATAGAGGATGGAGCAAAGACTTGGACGGCCTTGCAACATGTACGGAAGCCATTTAAAACTGGAGACCCTTTTGATTGACCCTGGGTGGTTCATCAAAGATTATGGGGAGCTGTTCGCTTGGCATTCTATTATGCAAGACTATGACTATATTATACCCTATTCTAGCAACTTGATGCAACTTGTAACAAATCAAGGTAGAGTGTTCAGTTATTCGTATATCATCATACATGTGCATATGGTCCTTCGTATCGTAGGTTAAAACGAGCATGGTTCATGTTTCATTGCAGTGTTCTGGCTTCAGCGTATGGCCAGGTTAGCCCACGACTTGGCTAACTGTAGGTGCCCCTGCTGTGCCATAGTTGCGAGGCTATCCGGCTTCGTACTTAGCCCTGGCACGAGCGAGGAAGCCAGGCGGTTGGCGGTCCCCATCTTGGAGAGCGCCTACACTCGCATCCTCGAACAGGCGCTGGGTGCACAGCAGAGGTTGGGCGCTGGAGGACCGCCTGTGGTAGCTGCGGGAGGAGCAGGAGCTACTCCTGGTGCGGCACGGGAGGTGGAGCCTCCTGGCACGGGAGCTAAGGCTCCTGAGAACTCGGGAGTTGACGCTCCTGGGAGTACAGGGACGCGAGAAGTCCCACCGCCTGGAAAAGAGGAGGGCGGAACAAGCGGTAGAGGTCGGGGTCTGCCACCCCTGATCAGGCCGCGGAAGCGAGCAGCTCGAGACGGAGAAAGCACCGCTACAGAGATTGAGGTCAAGGAGGAGCAGCCGACCGACGAGGAGACAAGGAAGAAGAAAGAGCCCTTGGTCGACGTGGAGGAGAAGAGACGTGAGCGAAAGAAGGATAAGGAGAAGGATCGTGAAGGGGACCGGAAATCCAGGTCGTCTAAGGAAGACAAGAAAGCAGATCCTCAAGGCTTGCGACCAAAGGAACTTGCCAAACCCCGGAGGTCAAGGAGCAGATCAGGAGGAGAGAAAGGCGACGTAGGCCGAGAACACCTACCCCGAGTCCTGCACCACAGACAGATCCCCCTGAAGAGGAAGGAGAGAGCGAGGAGGTTGAGCCGGACCCGGAAGGTGAGGTCGAGAGGAGAGAGCCGGAGGAGGAGCGACCAAGGCCCCAGGAGCCGCCTGGGCCGCCTCCTGGATTCGGGAGAGGTCGCTGGATTGGGCCAATCTTGGCATTCAAGAACAGGCCCAAGAAGAAGAAGTCCAACGGCAAAAAGCACACGTATAGGAATCAGGAGTACTGGCGCAGGCGGCAGCAGAGGCGGGGTGGCCGCGGGTCGTGAGGCGGCGACCGGCCGCCCTGGTGGTGGAGGACGAGGCGCCTTGGGTGCCAGCGGAGGAGGTGACCTTGGCACAGATGGAAGCGTGGCCTCTGATCCGAGTACAAGGAGAGTATTGGGAGGAGGCAGCCGACTGCATCGTGGAGATGATCGAGTTGAAAGCAACCCGAGGCGATCGCGAGCTCCTAGGCAAGGCTACGGGGACATCCAGCGAGGCCCTGCTCAGGTACGTCAGCGGGGTGGCATCAAAAGCCGTCCGTCTTCATCTATGCGACCGGAGGACTTGGGCGGATGGTTTACTCCATGTCACCCAAGTGAAGAGACATCGTACAGGAGAGGTGGCCTGGGAGAAGAACTTAGAGACCAGCAGAGCCGAGGCAGAGAGAGACGAGCTGGAGAGTGTCCGGGAAGAAGCCGCCGCCAGAGGAAAGGGACGAGGAGCTCCAGCGGAAGCCCGAGTCGATGCAGAGAAGGTCGAAGCCCCTGGCGATTCGGGGGATTCGGAGGAGAAGAAAAAGAAGAAGAAAAAGAAGAAGAAGGCAAAGTTGAAGATAGAGGGAGTGAAGGACCTCACAGTGCTCTTCAAGAACACCGGCATGGATGCGGACCCCCTTCAAGCGGAAGCGATTCAGACGCCGGGCCAAGAAGCTGACCAAAAAGGGACGGAACAAGGACAGCTCAGCGAGCGGGAGTTCGGAGAGTTCGGACTCCTCGAGCAAGGTCAGCGAAGGAGAGGACTATTTCGGGGAGTTGTTCACGCCTCAGACCAGCACCCAGAGGATGTGGGAGCGACTGCCGGGCGTTTTGACAGCCCAGTTGCTTCAAGATGCGCAGCGAAGTATGCTACTACAGATGGGAGGTATGGCCTCTACACCGGGACCACTACAGCCGCTGACATCGCAATATGTGAGGCAACAAATGGGAGCTGCCATGTCGCCGGTGATTTACCGGGAAGCCATCCATTGGGCTGCCACCCTGGACCTGATGGTCCAGGGGAAGGTGGCGTCGGCCTGCGACGTGATGTCCCAACGACTCAAGTCACTGGAGGCTTTGGCGAAAGGCATGAAAGTCGGCTGGAGTTGATCCGGGTGGACAACTAAGGATTGGCGAGCTCGAGCGAACTGCATCAGGCTGGCAGGACAGCGCACGAGGAGAACAAGATCTACGGCAAGGCCACCGGGAGATTCCCGGACTACAGAGATCGATACAAAGAGAAAGGAAAGACCAAGGGAGAGAAGGGCGAGACGAAAGACAAGGACCGCGACAAGGAGAAGGGCAAGCGAGACAAGGGCGATGGCAAGAAGAAGCAGTAGAGGAGTTTCACTCGGGAGTGAGGCACGCTCCTGGTACAGGGCCGCAACCTCCAAGTGGCAGGGAGGTGGTAGCCGCCGAATTGAAGAAGTTTGGGACGGGAGCAAAAAAAGCGAGATGCTAAGGCTCCTGGCTTGAGCATGCATGACATCATCAAGAAGTCAGCTAGCGTATTAAGACAAGATGGCACTATTACAATGCGCTCCTACAAGGAGAGCCCTCCGGATCGGCGGAACCCTTTGTTCCCACTGCGGACGGTGAGGATGGAGGGGCCTGAGGAGGAGGGAGCTCCGCGCCGGCTGACTGAGGAGGCGGCTCAAGGGGCCCTCATGGCGCTCAATCATTTGGCTGGATTTGGGGCTTCAGGGCCTGTTGCTATCTCCTCAAGTTCTCCTTCGGCGAGGACTCACGAAGCTGAGTCTGGAGTTCGTTCGAATGCGGAAAAAAGAGTTTCACGTCTTGAGCAGAATCCACATTGCCACAGGGTGGTTGAAAGTTTCTTTCCCGAGTGTGATTTCTACCCCGATGTCACAACTTTTGGTGAAGAGGAGATACTGCTCCAACTATCCCTCAAGTACAGTAATGTAGGTTTGATTGTCGTAGGAGCCGGACCACCATGCCAAGGAGTCTCGGGGCTTAATGCTGACAAACAGGGAGCACTAAGAGATGCCCGCAGTTGTCTCTTCCAAGAGATCCCACGCATTACCTCCAGTTTCAGGCGATTGTTCCATTGGGCACAGGTTCACGAACTGGTTGAGAACGTGGCCTCGATGTCGGACACAGACCGAACGCTCATGAGCCGCAAGTTTGAGCGGGTGCCATACCGAATCGATTCTCGAGGCATTTCCTTTGTGTTCCAGGCCACGCTTGTACTGGGTGACTTGGGAGCTTCGTGAGGCTCCTGGTGCGGGAGTTATCCATCCTGAGGAAGGCTCCTGGGGTGCGTGCGGGAAGGTGACAGCAGGTCTTTTCTACATCCTGGTTGGAGCCTTATGGAAGGTGGGTACCTCCCCACCTTCACCACGTCACGGCCTCGAGCCAGTCCAGGACGCAGGCCGGCGGGGATCAATGGATGCCAAGAACATGAGAAGGCGCGTTGGGCAAATGACGAGTTCAGGTTCCCACCATACCAATACAAAGACATAAATGGCCTTTGGAACAAGCGAGGTGAGTGGAGACGACCCGACTCAGTTGAACGCGAGGCTTGTATGGGGTTTCCAGTAAGGTATACGAAGAACTGCGTGCCTAAGAGTCAGCAACAAGGAGCCGGCTATGAGGACATTAGACTTAGCCTTCTAGGTAATTCATGGCAGGTAGGTGTAGTAGCTTGGCTGCTGCAGCAGCTGACGGTGCCACTGGGACTCTGCAAGGTGAGCCGACTTGACCAGTTGCTTCAAAGCCTAACCCCAGGACAAGCTCCGGAGTTTTCCACCATGTTGACTCGCCCCCCATTGCATGGATGACAAGGACTGGTCAAGGAGACGGACACGGTGCAACTTGTCAAGAAACTCATTGGGCTGACTTCCATGAAAGGTGAGGACTTGATGGTTCAAAGTGGGAGCGATCCAGCTCCCCGGCATTTTCGACTGCGTGCAAGTGTTCCTGGTCGCATGTGGAAGTGGCGTGAGATCAGTGGATGGCGCTGGAAGCATTCAGCTGAACACATAAACGGGCTAGAACTACGAGCCATCCTGACTAGTGTCAAATGGAAGATCTGGAGGTGCAAGCGCATAGGGATGCGTTTCCTTCACCTAACGGACAGCCTAGTTTGCCTGCACGCACTCACTAGGGGTAGGAGCTCTAGTCGCCGCCTAAGACCCATCATTATGCAACTAAATTCCTATCTGCTTGCTGCGGACCTGCACCCCCTTCGGGGGTACATACACACATCACTGAACCCTGCGGACCGCCCGAGCAGGCGGCCGGTGCGAAAGAAATGGCTAAAGTAAGAGCTCGTGTGTTAGAGGGCCGTAGCAGAGAAGATAGGAGGCAACAGCGCAGGGCCTTGGGGCCGTTGAAGGGTCTAACAGTGTCAAGTAAAACAAATGCACGCTACAAGAATGCCAGGGAACGTTTCTACGACTTCCTGCATAAGAACCAGCTTGAGATCCCCACTAGACGTGACCAGCTTGATGCCTTAGTTTCAGAATATGTTGAGTTTCTGTGGTCAGAGGGCGAGGGCCGTGGGCTCGCCGCCGACACGATTGCGGGGCTGCAAGACCTGGATCCAAAGCTTAAGGGGCATTTCCAACAGACTTGGAGATTGATGAAAACATGGAATACTCAGGAAATTCCAAACAGGGCTCCGCCCCTCCCAGAGCAGGCCATTTTGGCCGTGGCCGGCTGCGGATTTTTCCATGGGCATTTTAATTTCTCAGTTTCCATTCTTCTGTGTTTCTATGCCATGCTAAGGACAGGTGAGGTGTTGGGAATTCGGAATTCTGACATTAGCATGAGTTCTGCTAATTCGCCTGCGGTGATTAGCTTAGGTCTGACAAAGGGAGGTAAGAGAACCGGTGCTGCCGAGTCAGTGACATTGACTGCAGCTGTCGCTTTGAAGTGGTTGTGGCAATGGAAATGTCGAAACAGCCCTCGAGCGTCACTATGCCCGTCAGCCTCCACCTGGAGGAAAATGTTTAAGACTTGTTTGACCGACTTGAAGCTGAATCTCTTTGAGTTCAGACCCTACTCCCTCAGGCGAGGGGGCTCGACTTTCTGGTTTTCCAAGCACGGGAGTCTCGACAGACTCCTGGTTGCTGGCCGTTGGCAAGCTGCACGCACGGCCCGGATATACATTAACGAAGGCCTGTCAGTTTTAGCAGAATTGCATTTGCCCCATAAGTCCCTCCTCCCGTTTTCTCGTGTGTTTCACTCTCAGTCCACACCCCCAGAACCCTTGAGCGCGCGCACAAGGCGCAGAAAAGGGGGACGTGGAAAGGGTGGGGGGCAGGTCTTAATTTCGGTTTTTGATGTAGCTGACTTCATGTTTTAAAACATACCTGGCTCCGGGCTCTCGGTATGGCGAGGGGCCCGGGGGAGGTAAAGGGAGGCAAATCTTTTCCTCTGGTCTGGCGAGGTTAAGATTTGTGGTGTCCCTGAGGTTTGCGGACCTCTGTTCACGGGGGAGTGAACTAGAAGCCAGTCTACGTTTTTCCATGAGTGTGATTTAATCTTTGACCTAACTGCGGGGCGCATTGAAAAGGACCAAGCGAGTTTTTATATATATATATATACATACATCTATTTATTAATACAAATATATAGTATGTGAATCTAGTATGTCATAGCCTCTAGACTCTAGGTTGTTTTCTTCTACAACCTCCTCGGCATGCCGGCATGTGCAGGAAGACTACAAGAACTGCGCTCCGCCAGTGGACACCAAGTTCGAAGCGACCCTTGGTTCGCCCACGGCTTTGCAGTTTGTGCAAAACTCGGTTTGTATGGGCGTGCCTTTTATGGGGGGTGGAAGTAGGCACGGGCAAGACACACTAAGGCTTGATGGTAATGCAGTAATGCATGACTGAGTTGTTTGCTATGAGTTGCTTTGGAAGAGTTGGAAAGGGAGCCAGTTTGGCTAGCTCATGTTGATCCTTCCATCGTTGGAGATGGTGGATGTGCTGGTTATTGGGCAAACCTTTCAACCGCCTCTCACATGGACCTAGCTCTCCAAAGACAGCTTCTATGAGCCCAATAACTGTACAAAATTTGCAACCTGTTCAACATGACATAAACATTACATAACATAACATGTTGTTCCGTTTCTTTGCGCTTTCCGAGGAGCTTTGGTGAGAATGGCGCACCCTGCAATCCGAAGACTCCAGGAGGGGTAGAGATGTCCGGGACCAAGGCTTGTGGGAGGTCCCACCATAAACATCAACCAGCCGTTGATCCTTTTCCACAAGGATTCTAAGGGATCGGCTGATTTGACGATAATGATGTATGTTGATTCATGTTGTTTTTGCATGGCAGTCTCCGTGGAAACCACTTGCACAGCAAATCCATTGGCTGAAGCGCTCAGGAAGGGCTGCGATTATGTGGACATCAGCTTGGTGGATGGCTGGACTTTGCCCGTGAAACTCGACATTCAGGGTGACTGCAACTTGCCGGAACTAATATGGGACCTTGCAGCAGCACGGTAAAGGTCTACCCTCTGACTCACGAAGAGGGAAGTGGAAAACCACCTGTTTTGTAGAAGGGAATAGTCATCCAAACGGCAATCTTCTACTTCCATGTTAGTGAGTCGGAGGGTGTGTTAATATGTGTTATATAATTAGTGAGTGTCAAGACCAGAAAGCCTAAAGAGCGTTGCGCCTTCGCGGGACGCAGCGGGTCTCAGAGCTTGATCGGATGTCAAGGTAGAACTGCCACGGACCAGAAGGTCGATGTTGGAAGCTTAGCCGATTTCGTTGAAGCTAATCACATGTTCAGTGAGCCACTAAAAGATCGGAATTGCCATGAAAATGTCGATCTAGCAGCTCTTCCCGGATCCGGTGATCCGTGTGGTTTCGGCCTGGTTTCGGGTGCCCCAGGTCTTAGACTGTGAGGGGCTCTCGCTGAACTCTTGCCCTGCAGCTGAGCACCTCACAGCAGCAGGTGCCTTTGTCTCAAGATGTTTCAAGCTGTTCACACATGCACGGATGTGGAAAGAGCATGAAAGAACTGTTAATGTGTAAAGGAATATGTTCAGATTGATTACTTCCAGGGCAAAATCCTTCGATTTGGAGTGGGTAGGTGCGCATCAGGAAAACGTAGGCCAAGTGGCAACGCCTTGTGCGTGGGAGGTTTCACTGCAGATTTGCGGGCCATCAATCCAAAGACTCATAAGGCGCGACAGAATTTGTTGTGATTCTGGACACGTGTCGCTGTTGGAGCAACCCACAATAAATATGCGCAATGGAATGTCACTGATGTTGCGGATTCTGAGGATCCATCCGTTCGTTTATCAATCCATTTTCGTGTGCCAAGCGTTCCACGCATTCATTTGCAGGTTTCTGGATGCTACAGTCCGTGCAGCAAGCTCTTGGACACCAAGTGGAGCAATCAGGCAACGGGGAGAGGGGGAGAGCGCAACAAGCGGAGTCCTGGCAGCTTGGGGGGCACAGCAGTTTTGATGGAGATGCCCCTGTTGGACCTATGATTTTCATGGAAGAGGCGAGTTAAAAGATCCCCGTGGCTTTTTTGGCATCATTTCACAAGAAGTTGGTTGAAGAACTGTGGGGGGACCCTTGTCATGAATGGCTTTTTCTCCAGCAAACTCTTATAGGTTGTAGGCTTCAGGCGGCCACCAACAAAACGTATATAAACAAACAGGGAAGTTGATGTCTTTCTTCAACTCCATGACTCGGCGAGTTTCGCCGGTTCGAAACATGAACATCCAGCCATAACAACCATAGACAGTGAGACGACTCCGGGACGAGTCATGCCCGCCAGAGAGAGAGAGAGAGAGAGACGGACAGACACCGCACTGAATGGAGATCCATCGAGAGCACCTAGACCTAGCGAATCTTTTTCCAAGAGCTCTCCCACCTAAGAGTCCTTCTATAGGATCACACTGCCAGTGGAGTCAACTGGAAAGGTTGGGCACACCCGAAAAACACACAGGAACGCTCTAGTGGTCGGCGGCCAGAAGAGAGCGAGGCGAGACTGTGGATCTGTCATACATGTCACCACCGGAGGTTCATGTTCTTTCGCCTTTAGAACAAGGTGCAGATTGATATAATACCACTCCGTTTGGGTAGTCAGATGCATAGAATCATAGAGGGTCATACTGCGTGTCGGCTCTCAAGTAAGAGGAATCGCATCATAGCCTAGCAAAAACATCGTTTATATTAATGAGGCTACCAGGCGATCATCCAGGCGATCAGTCCAAGGAATACAGGTTGTCCACGTGCCAAGTTGTCTCAAGCACTTGGGGCAGGGAGAACTGCTTGGACTCACTGGTGGTCAATAAGTATTGAGTTTTAGAATTACATCTTTCACCTGCCCGATGTCAGTGTTTTTTGGGTTTGAGCAGTTGGTAAGTTGGTTCTTTAACCATTGTTTAAACCGGATCTATAGATGGTGATAGACGGTGCCTCCCTACTGCCACAGGTCTCTCCCTACTGCTGCCCCACTCCTCCACAGACGCCAGAGTCATGTCGGGCAGGGCCGTGGCTTGGTGCATGAGTGTTTGTGCAGGAAGTCGAACAAGACGATAAGACCAGACAAAAAATACAAAACGTCATTGGAATTGTTAGATGTATTGAACATTCCAAAAGCACCGGAAGGAAAAAAGGAAAAAAAATAAAACCTTGCAAAGCAGTGATTGAATCGTTGGAATTGTTCGATGGTTCGTCGGCCCTGGAGCAAGCTGGGACCCAGGATCACCAGGACCAGCTTCTTGAAGACCGTGCACGAGAAGTGTCCTGGGGTCAGATGCCAAGAAACAGGGCCAGTTATGCTTCATCAAGACAAGCCATTGGCTCCCAACACATGTTCGTTCGTGTGGCAGTCTTATTCCAAGATCTTCCCTGTTTGGATTGATCATGTCATGTCCGAGAGTTTTCACTGAAAGCAGTAGAGTTTTGCGAGGGCCAAACCAGCCTCAAGAAGTTGTGGTTCGCTAGGATCCAATACTTTTGCTCCTGAAGAATTGGGGCACCCACCCTTCGGTTGAGTTCAGGCCCGATAGTCTTAGCCGTAGAGATGGATGATGGCAAACAGGTGCTTGTCTCAACACGGTGACCCAACCAATACTGTATATCATTGGGTTCTGTTGCGTTTGGCGTGGTTGTCTAAAAACATGAACAACGGCCCTTCTGAAGCACTTCAGATTGTCGTGCACTTCGAACCTCTTGAGATGCTCAAATCTTGGAAGAATAATTGGAGAAGAGATGTCTTGTAATGTCGGATCAACCGTCTACCATCTTCAGATTTTGTATTTCTGATATCGTTCAATCCATTGGTTTCTATTCCTTCCTAGGTCTATGGCTATGCCTACGACGACGGCACCGGCTTGATGCGGTGCTCATCTGCGACGCACTACACGGTGTGGCACCTTTTGGGTGGAAGACACGCAGAAAGCTTTGCTCCGGGATTGCTTTAAGATGCTTTGGAATCCTCATCCAATGTGACAAGGTGAGGCAGTAGCTAAATAGTTCAAAAATGTTCAAATACCCTCCTACATCCTTACATATTTTTACTGTACTGCCTTCAGCCGCACTTCATTGGAAGCCAATCACTCAGGTGACCTTCTACTGCCCTGCCGATCTCCCAGCATGATCTGGAGTTAGGACATCTCCTGCGGTTCAGTATGGTTCATTGTTGGCAGCCACTCTCCGCGGCGAAAGGACTTTTTCAGTGGTCAATTCCTTGGTCTGGGACTTGACATTTTGACCTACAACCTACCTCCGGTTTAACATGTGTTTGCCATTTGCACTTCATGTTGTCACGGGGACTGCAGGGACCTGTTCAGAAGTCTTCTTGAAGGCTGCTCAGCGAATAGGTGAGGTTGCAAAATCTTACTAAGCGAATTTTACGCGCTGTTTGCGTTTGTGTGCATGTTTGCGGAAATTTGCCTCCAGGATATCTTGAGTTCTGAGGCTTATGAGGCAGGATAACTCAACTTTTGCTGCCAACATTGGCAACACCCTAGCACCAGCCTTGCCGCAGAGCAGCTGAGGCTACGTAGGAGGATCGCGCAGGATTTCCTTTGTCAGCCCATTTTTGTGTGGACCATTGTGCCCTGTCAAGCCACCAGGTCCAATGGCTTTGTTTGGACAGTTGCTGTCATTGGAATCCTTTGATGGTTTCACGCATCCAGAATCCGTGTGCACAAGAAATTCGGAACGGTGTTTTCCATGGCAACGTGCCACTCGAAAAGCAAAGCATCCGCTCCTGCAGTGCTGTTCACAAAGCATCATGAGAACAGCGCTCCAGCAGCTCTGCGTTGCTGGGGCAGCCGTGCCGCACTCTCAAGCAGTTGACGTGACGAGTTTGCCCTCGGCCAAGAAACAGTAACAGTGCCAATGCAGCCGCTGAGAATCTCTTGGTTCTTGCCGGATGTTAAACTACTGTATGTTTGGCCTGCGCATGCCCGCGCCTGTTTTCAAAGGAGGAGAAACGTCCGTGTTTACGGACATTTAGAAAGTAAGCAACAGTTGCACGGTAAGAGCTGTGTAAGGAACAGTGGCACAGCAAGAGTAGCATGTGTAACAATTGCACAACGTTGCACAGCAACTACCAGTTACTGTATCGTAAGTCAGCAACAGTACTTGTAGCGAGCTAGAGTTGCACACAGTATCGTACTTCTATTATTGTAGGAAGGCTTTTACAAAATGCGCTTTTGAGAGATGCAGTCGTGAACGATCGTGAGCGAATTATATATAATCGCATCATTATGTATCGTTATAACTCATTATACATCCCTGTTTTTTCATGTTTTTTTCCATGGATCGTGTGTCTCCGAAGCTTGACAGCGAAGGGAACAGCGGAACAGCGGTTTGGGAATGTTTCGGGCAGGGCGGCCGCGAACTGTGAGGTTTGACGTGTTCTCGGCTGTTTTCGATCCTCATTAGGCTAAGGAAATCTGGCACAGAAATTGCTCATGTTGAAGCTTTGAAGTGTTCATAAATGTTCAAGCCTGAGGAAACAGAATGCTCACGCTTTAATATAGCAAAGTTTGATAAAGTCGCCCTATGTGTCATTTTGTCATGAATGTTTCATGACGCCATTTCCGTCATGGTCACTTTTCTGAAATCAAGACTTCCAGACCCATTTTAGATTACGTTGACGAGAATGGACTGTTTCAATTTTAAATAACTTAATGACTCGGAAAGACTTCTGACCTTTTGTAACCCATTGTAGATTTGACCGTTTTTTACAAAATGAATGGCGCCGACCTCTGTCCTCGGTAGCCACGGGGATCTACTTACTATATACTGTAACTGTATAGGATGCCTGGAACCAGCGTGGCCATTCCGCATCGTCACAGATCCGGGGGGGGACTTCTTCCCAACGAGCTCATCACGCTCGCGCAAGCGCCGAAGTAGTGGCTGTCGCGACTCGCACATCATCCAGGCATTCAGGATCGAAGGTGCAATCTGGGGTCCCCATGTCCATGTGGCGAACCAAGATCGTGGCTGGCTGATTTACCTCAAGCCCCTAAACTGGGGCAGTGCAAAGGCGAATCTTGCTTCAAGATCAAGATGTCGATAGATTGTTGCACATTTTTAGGAGATCAATCATGTCACAAGTGAGTTCTTCAGTGGAGCATGTGACATTTAAGCCTGATGCAGGTTGTTCAAACCTATATAATCCATGCCACCTTTTCCGCCCGCCCCAAAGGGGCGGGCGAGCGCCATGGGGGAGGCGATGGAGGACCAAGTACATGATTATGAGATTGACTTTGAAAATCGGAACCCTGGACGCAAGGAACGTCCCGCGTTTTCGCGGTACGTTTATTTTGTCGAGTTCGGGACGAGAGAGAGTTCATCCTGTCCTTGTCATGGGTGTGTCGGCAAGACAACGGTCATCAACGGTCACTGAACTAAAAGAATTGCCAGGTGCAGGTGTTTGCATTCGCCTTTGTATTCCTTGCTGTTGCCCTATGCAGTCGTGTTCTCTTACACAGTTGCTTACGCATGCTTTGGCTATCCCCATGCCATGAAACAGAGAGTTTGTTGCACTTGACCGTGTCAATGACCAAGCAAGATGTCTCACATCCCACCTCATTTTTGATGGTGTGTGGGCACTGTGCTTGGCTCGTTCTCTCAGGAACACCTTTCTTCACATCAGTGTGAGATCGACCACTCCGGTTTTGACACGCTCACAGAGCTGGACCCCTTCCTCGAGCAGCAAGGACTCCTCTTCTGAGAGCTCAGCTTTTCCACAAGGTGCCGTCGTTTGTCTCAGAAGATGTGCAGTTCAAGCCCTGGAACGCGTGCGTGCACACACTTTTTAGTGAACACCACGCGATTCAATTCATTCTTAGAATATCTTAGAATTTTGTTTGACATGGTTTGGGAATAGTGATGTGCTTCCGACCCGATTTGAGCAACGGCCGCTTGGTGTTGGCGTCAGTATCTTGCAGCTGCTTTATGCTAGCCCGAGGATGCCCCCCAGAATTTCCGAATTGGCTAGAATGGCCATGCAAACGATCGAAGATCAGAAAGTGTTGACGCATTTTTCTTCTGTCCCGGTTTCTTTGGGCCACCAGATACGGGTTGGGGATACAGGTGGGCGCTTGGTGGAACTTCCCCATGCCGTAAGGCAGGCACATTCGTCGAGACAGGAGTGGATGACTTTCCTGCAATGCCCATTGGCAAGCCAACAAGGTTGCTACATCTATTACCGAACCTAAAGAAGTGCTAGATTACCCAGCGCGCAGAGTCCTATAAAGTGCAAAGCCTGCACGTCAACAAAATCTATACATAAAGGATCATAAATGTTCACGCATGGACCCACTTGATATTGAGGGTACCGTGGATGAATAAGGCCAAAAGTGAACATTGCATTTTGTAGAGTGGTCATGTTCAAACTTCAAACGACAGTTACGGCAGTCAAGCAATCAGTGTACAACTTACAACCCAATTCGGGGGCGGATGCGGGAGTTCGCCCACATCCGACCGCGAGACCTTGCGTAATCCACGGGCTGCTAGGAAGCGTTAACAATGTGGCCTAGGCTGATGCCACTGCACGGCCTACAGCACACAAACTCTGCCTGCCAGGTGTTGCAGGCAGGAGCAGCACGGTGGCATCAAACATGTTGAGTTGGTGGCAACAAAAGGTGATTGGCCAGACAGGCGCTGGTATAAAACATTTGGTACTGAATCTCAAGTCACATGAACGTATGGCCAAGGTGAGAGGCCATGATGTATGATGATACAGCATGATACAGCAAGAACCTCCCAGCGCTAAGCAGGGAGGAAAGCGACGTGCTTACCACTTTTGTCTTCAGGTGCATTGTCATGTTGGCCAAAGAGCGAGTTTCCAATAACACCGTCGAACTGTGTAAGAGCCTCCAACAACAAGATGCAACAAGGGAAGAAACCCCGAGAACATTTCTGAAGCTGGCGTGCACACCTGGGGCGTCATGCAATGGCTACGCCTACAGCTCACCAGGACATTTTGGAGGTCTCATGGGAGAGATGCCGCCTGCTTCAGATCCAAGTGACATGGCACTTCCGCACCCACTGGCCAGACGCGAGAGAAGTGCACAGATAAAAAACAAGGCAGTGGCTCGCTTGTTAACAGCCGCACTGTGGGAAGGTCTCCTCCCATCATGGTCCCCCCCTCTATGCATAAACATACATACATACATACATGGCTCAAGGCCACTAGTGCTCAAGGTGGCCGCCCCTGAAGCCCACCTAGTGCGGAAGGCCTTTGCGAGCATAGCACGAACTACCTCAACGACCTGATCACTGAGATCACCGATTGCAATACATTCTTTGCTCGCAATCAGCTGAACACCTTTGACATTCCTGTCGTGACCTTCTGCACCTGGCAGTGCTCGCCTGGCTACCTCCTCGGGGTTTCTGGAGGATACTGGCACTTCATCATTGCCAATCTCTTGAGCCTGATCGTGATCGGAGCCCCGGTCAGTGCCTCTTCACCAGGTTGCAGGACTCTTCTGAGGTGTCTCTCAACCTGATCGATGACAGCCTCCAGAACTACCTCATGGTGCCGGAGCTATGTCACATGCCGACAAGGCCTGTGCACGAACTGGATCTGGCAAGACAAGCTCAGGCCGGACACGAGATGCCGCATGTGTGGCACATGGTGGCCTGTCCTCAAAGTCACCCAGGGCGGCACGGGCTAAGGAAAAGGACAAGGAAGGCCTTGGAAAGCAGAGACATCGAGACAAACTACATGGCTCGAGGCGCCACCAGGACTGGGAAAGTTGAAGCCATTGAAGAAGAACAAGCTTCAAAAGGAAGCCACTGAACTCCTGGTATGGAGTGGTATGTCCAGCGACCTCCAGGACAAGCTTCAGCACCTTGGCATTGGACCCAAAAAACCTCCAGAGCCAGATCTCCATGAGATGCTCAAAACACACATGGCGTCTCTGCCAGCTCAAGTCCAAGAGGTAGTCACACGCCTCACAACACCAGCCCCGGCCTCTGAACAAGACATCGCCATCAAGTTGAAGGGACAAGTCACAGACTTGAAACACCTGTCCATGATGAAGACTCATCTCCAGGAGAAGTTGGACCAGACCAAAGCACAATACCAAAACAGAAGCTCAATGACGGCCAACAGGCGCTCAAGTTGCTTTCAGAAGACTACATGAAAGCGGTGAACAATGAGCTCAAACCCGCTGACCTTGACTCCAGCATGGAAGTGGACCCACTACCAGCAGCTGTTGAAACTTTTGTAGCCAACCTTGGAGCCTCACTGTCCGATGAACAGAAGACACAACTCCATGGGTTGCTCAAGAGGCCCAATGACACCGATGGTGACCTCTCCAAGCGCAGGAAAACGGACAGCCCTGAACTCACGCCACCACCAGGGTCTTGCGGGTAACATGGCCGAGTTACCTCATGGGTTTCAAGGGCTCCAGGTGCCGGTTCCCATGGACGATTTTGAAAAGGCACCAATTCCAGATTCGGTTTGCCGCGCTGCCTCAAAACCAGCACCAGCGGGGACAATGCAAATGGAAGGTTGTGCAGGGGAGCAAACACAAAACCATTTGCAACACCTTTTTCAACACAATTCGAACTCAGGGGATCCTTCAAACAAGAGTGAAGGGACACACACTCTTGCACATGAAGACCTAGCTCCAACACAGGAGACTACTTTTGTTGCACTTTTTGCCCACGCCTCAGCCAGCGATGGACCATCCTTTGGTGCACCAGGGCCTGACGTGGTGACCATTAAAGGAGGTGGCACACAACGACCTCCTCAGACAACCAGCAAAGGCAAAGCAACCATGCAGAGCACTTTTGCCTCGACTACGGAATGCATCCTGCAGAACTTGACCATGACGGTTGGGAATCCAAGCGCTCGCTGCTACGCAAACGGAGGGCGTTCACCTGGACTTGTGCTTTGCTCCAAGAGACGAACACACAGCCGTGGGGCAACCTCCAGGCAGCAGTCCAGGAATCTCTAGAGTTGGCTGCAGCAGTCGACATCCATGAACTACCAGGGCTTCAACCCCTTTGGAAGAAGCATGATCTCAACATCCAAGGTGATGCAAACCACTTCGTCAACACGCTCTGGAACCTATCCCAGACGCGGGCATTCCACTACAGGTTCGCTGAAATCCAGGAAGGGGGATTTGTGAAGGACCACATCCAGCAACCCATCTTGGTGGATTTCCCTGATGACTGGCCAGAAAACACACGGCTTCAAGACCTCTACAATGGCTGGGCCAACACCGGGCTCGGACAGTACTTGCTTGATGACAAACCGGTGCTGATCAGTCACATCACCCGCAACACCTGTGTTGAGGGAACGATGACCAAGCATGCCAAGATCCTCAACCCATACGGCACTTTCACGGTGCCAAGATCACTGGATGGCTTTGCACGAGCCTCCTCAGAGTTTGTGCCAGCGGCTCTTATCTGCCACCGAGGTCCCAGCCACAACACTGGCCACTACTTCGCCATCCTAATCTACAGAGACTTGATGTGGATTGCTGATGATGGCAAGCCGCCCACACACTTGGAGCACCTAACGCCACAACTTGCCAGCCAAGTCACCCAAGTTTGGGCTGTACACATCGACACATTCGAACTACTCAGCAAGTCATTCGGTCACTCCCACCACCTGAGGAGCCAGACTGTGATCCACCTCTACATCCCAGCCCAGACAAGAGGCCCAGGCTGGAACAACCACACAACCACATCCACTTTGCCAATGTCACCAACTTTGGCAAGCAGGTGTTGGATTGGTACTGGGCAAGACAAAGTGAAGTCTACACCTTTGTTGAGACCCACCTGGACCCACAGAAACATCAGCAAACATGTCAATACTTCACCATTCGTGGCAGGACGGCCTTTGGAGTCCCTGCTCAACCCAACGAGGACAACTCAGGTACTCATGGTGGCATCCTTGTGCTGGGTGACCAAGCCTGTGGACTCACGCCACTGGAGTCCTACACCTGCAATGGGAGCGGCTACCAGGAATTTCTCTGGCAGGCCACTGACTGCACCATCCTCATTGCGGGTGTATACCTGAAGACCGGGGAAGGCATTCAATCGGACACCAATGCCACCATCATTGCCAAACTGCTTGCTCTGGTCGAGGCATCCAAGCATCCCTACATCCTCCTTGCGAACTGGCAAAACAACCCGAGCAGCTTCATGAGCACGGTGCTCCCATCCAAATTCCACTTCGACATCAAAGCACCAGATCACAGCATCCTTTCGGGCAATGTGATCGACTATGCCCTGCTCCACACTTCGTTGGCATCAACCACGGCTCTCACCACAGACTGGGCTGTCCCCTGGCGGCCGCACACACTCCTTACACTCCAACTGAACATTGAAGCAGCCACCAAGGAGTGCCAGGTGCAACACTTTCCACCCCTGCCGGCGACACCAGACATCGACTTCAGGCCGTGGACCTCCTATCAATCTCAGGCCTTTGAGATTGAGCTCTACGGCATTCCACCCAATGGCCAAGCCAAGCAATGGGCTGACTGGCTGTCGTGCGCCGAGCAGTACCTGCTCCAGGAGCATGCCTGGGCGGCTCAGGGCAGAGGTGCCAATTTGAGGGTAGCCATCAAACCCTTGGCGTCCACCAAGATCACCACTACGTGGAGGAAGGGTAAGCCTGCCTTTTGGGAACAACTCCAAATCAGGTTCCAGCTGGCCATGAAGCAACCCACCACCATGCAAGCAGGACAGTACGAGGCTTCAAGCAAACCCTCCAAGATGTTCCAAAACATTGGATCGGACCTGCCACTTGGGGACAGCTCTTCGACACCAGTCACCACTGGCTGAAATACCGAGATCCCCACGCAGCAGAACTGGTGCTTCACACCATTGCACACCAGCTCAAAGAAGCACAACAAGCAGCCAATGATGAAAGCCATTTGCAATACAAAGAATGGCTGAAGCAAGGAGAAGCAAAAGGCCTCCGTGGTTTGTTCCGCAGCCTCAAAAGCAGTGAACTGGCCTGGGAGCGACCCTATCGGCAACTCCCTCCTGAGGACAGGATGACACAAAGGCTTCACGACTGGGGACAACTTATTTGGCAGATCAGACAAAGCGACCAGCCACATGAACGACCCAGCCCAAGCACAACAGCTTGAACCCTTGACCATAGGTCAACTGGCATGGGTCCTTAAGAACCTACCTGACAAAGCATGTGGACCGGACGCTGTAACAGCCCAGCTCCTCAGGACAGCCCCACAGTTGAAACTATCATGCGGGACCTGGGAGTTGACCATCAAGGTGCACGGAGGAGGAGGATTCCAGTCATGAAGCAAAGACTGGCAAAGGCCCACAAAAGGAAGCTGAAGCTACGCACTCTGCGTATCCCGACCTTGAAGATCAGGTTACGTCTCCACAGGGGAGGCATCCAGCCAGCAGCTCTATGGGGTGTGGAAGGACAAGGCTTAGCACCCCGCTACCGCACATCCCTCCGGCAGGCCATGGCCAAGCACCTGGGCCATCACAATGGAGGTCTACTTGACAGCACCTACGATCTCCATCACAAAAAGTACATTGATCCCGGAGACCAAGTCATCATACACCACATCAGAGCCATCCACAGCCTCATCCATGCCTGGCCCACAGAGCAAATGGCTGCCTTGGAACAAGCCTGGGCAACCACCTACAACCAGCTCCAGACCAAAATGGTACACAGTCCGGGGACCCATGACTGCTGCCATCACATATCTCCAAGAGTGGGGATGGCAAGCAGGAAGCTCGACCTGCACCAACCCTGGTGGAAGTTGGAGAGGGCCCTGCTTCAGGAAGCCAGGACACAACGCATCAACAGATTGGCAAGCAGACCATACCATCACCTCATTGCAGGACTGGACTGGCACACATATCATGAGGTGAAGAAAACACTACCTGCCCAAAGCAAGCATCACCTCAACACGTGGGTCCAAGCAGCCGTGCAATATCGAGAGGCCACCAAGGTCAAAAGATGCCCGCTGTGTCAGGTCGATGCCACACCAAAGCACATCCTATGGCTATGCAAATGGCACAAGACACAGAAACATGAACCAATGCCGCCAGAATGGATGGAGAGAATCACCTCCAAAGATGAAGAACCTCTATGGTCAGCAGGCTGGGTTCCCTTGGAACCGCAAGAGCACCGATCCCAGGACCACCCATACCAAGGCCATGGTTGCTGGGCGGAACTGGCACCCTAGCACCCCAACCACACAACGGCTGGGCCTACACCCTGGATGCCACACCATCCTCCTACGACGAACGCAACCAAATGTGGGTGTTTGGACTATGCGTTCACACCATGTCCTTAGGGCAACTGCAGAGGCTCGGTGCCATCACGGGAGTCGCCAAGGGAGCACAAACCAAAGCCAGAGCACTGCTGGCAGGAGTGGTAGCCCTGGCCAAACATACCACCACACAGGCCAAGGTCATCGTCCAGCTAGCCACAGTCTGGGAGGCTTGGCACCAACCCAGGAGCAGAGCAGCTTTCCAAGACCTCCTCGAAGACATCTCTGAGCAAGACTTCAGGCGCATCACAGTGCTCTACATCAGCAGAGCAACCAGAACTCCTGATGCTCCAGGCAACGAGCCACAGCTCCGGCGGCGCCAGAGAGACTCAGCCCTAACAGCCTGGGAAAGGGCCAAACAGTTCCAAGACCACAAACAAGCTGAATGGCAAGAAGTCTTGGATTCTGACCACAAGGTGATATACACCCATGCTGTGCAACGGCTGGCCAAGATCTACGACGATCCCCAGCACTTCATTCACCAGAAGGCTCCCAGACATCAAGGGAAGCACACCAAGCAGTACAAACGTGACCTCGTAAAGCAGTGTGCCAAAGTCTGGGCAGACAACCATCACCGGTGGGAACCACATCTCAGCGGGTACCAATGCACGGCGTGTGGAACAAGAATGCACCAAGGGCTGACCAAAAGCATTCTCGAAGAACGCCTCCATGAAGACTGTCCACAAGTCCTCATTGAAGATGCCCATGCCACGCCAAACAAAGCTGAACCCCTGGCCAAGAAGAACACCAGGGCCCAGGTCATCAAAGACCTACTGCACCGTCAGCAGCAACAAGCCCCGGGCCCTTCAGAGCACCATTATGCAGAGACCACAGGATACCTCAAATGCCTCAAATGCGGGGTCAACACCCACAAACGAGTCAATGAAGAGGCCTTCCAACACTTCATCACATCCAAGTGTATCGATCAGGCCTACCCGCAGCCACCACAAGGCCACCCAAGCCACAGTTTGTGGCAAAAGGGGGAGAAGGTGAAGTGCACCCAATGTGGCTGTCAGTGGAACCTTGATGGAGAGCAGCGCATCATCACCAACCAGGTGTTGTCCAAAGTCTGCAAAGGAGCTGGCGCCAAAGGCTCACCACCACTCAGCGAGTTCTTCAAGAAAAAGGGCGACACCCACAGCCAAGCAGAGGGAGACCACAAGCCCACTGCGGAACCCGAGCCGGCGGTCAGCACAAGGCCAACACCACGCAGGCTGCACTTTCCCACCTCCCTGGATGACAGGGAGTCAACCGCCAAAGAGCCTCGCCAACCTCAACTTTAGAAGAACAAATACATACATACATACATACATATAATTCGTGTGTTTCTGTGCACATTGTACCACTCCAGGCTGCACAAAATGTGCCCGGACCGGTGAAAAGAACAAAAAACACTTTTGAAGTCGGAGAACTGTCGCTGACAGTTACGAGATCGGCGACCCCTCATGTCCCCGCTTGCACATCTGCGGGATGGGGCAATACTAGCCGTGTGGCCCGTGGATGCCCGCGGGATCAATTTGAGTGTATTCTAGTTCTGCTGATTGGACCTTTGATGCTCCAGCACTCCAATCCCCGAACTAGCCGAACACATTCCCGAAAATAGCGGCATTCCCAAAAAATTTGAATCCAAACGAAGCAGGAAGTGCCGAAGCAAGCCAACACATACCAGCGCCAAAGTGGGAGATTGAAAACCATTAAATTTGTTACACACAATTTTGGCCACCACAACAACAGTTTGGAACTGCGGCCCAGCGATTGGCAGGTTGGTTGGCAAGCACAGCGGTTTTACCAGCAACTCAAGAGCAGCTAATGCATCGCGTTTTCAACATTACCAGCGGGACGTCTTCAAGTTCCAAGTTGCTTGGCAAAAAGTTCCAATCAATGTGAACCCTGAACTCGATGATCATGGTGACTACACCAATTTGCTAACTACACCAAAGTGCTGATTCATGGCTGCACTCCCTCGTGCCACTTCAAGCTTCATACATCATTCTGGTTTCGCAGGGCGTTTTGTCACTCCTGACCTGCAAGCATTCAGTCATGTATTACATGTTCAAATTGTGATGTCAACTTGTTGCATCCATTTACTTCCCTTGTGAAAAATGTTGGTTAAGGTCCTGTAACGGAGGTCAGAGCGTTCGCAGTGTGACCAGTTGGGGAATTCCTGAGATCATCCTGTTTGAGATCCTTCCTCAACAAACCTCTCTTTCTGTTGCCAGGATGACAAAAGGATACCCTTTTGATTTAGCAGGTGCCGGAGGCAGCTGCCAAAGCCTGCCATGCTGAGGCCAAGTTGTTCTGACCTCACCGACAGTAACACCACAGACAAGGCTATAGTGACATCTGGCAGCGATGAAAAGCGGCAAACTGCTGCTCAGGAGGGCACTACCATGTATATGGATCAGTGTGATTGTAAATTAAGATCGGTATGATGGATCGTGTATCATGTGGATCAGTGCTGATTAGTGTGACTTAAACCGGCCTTGAATTAGGCTCTGGTGATCTTTCCGCATGACTAGCTGCTTTGCTTCTGCAGATGATGTCACTCCTTTGAGATAGTACATGACACGCAGTTTGCTAGAGAAGTTTGCCTGGAATGCCATTGGACGCCTCGGGCCCGGCCCGAGCAGGAGCCGCCCAGAGCTGAGGGCGCTCCTACTTCAAGCGGTTCATGGCACGCTGTGACAGCTACTCTGCCACTGTATGATTTGCCGTCACGAGGTTCCATAGGGCATTTGGAAGGAAGGTGTTCCTTGGCAAATAAATTTGGGTTTGGTTCACTGATCCTGCCACACAAAAGAGACGTCCGAAAAGCAGGTTCGAACTACAAACATGAGCCTAGCATGGCAGCAGGTGGCTTCGTGCTGTCGGCCCAACTTTTGCGGAAGCCAAGGTCAGCCGTGCCGATTTATCAACTTGCCAGATGGATGTCGCAATGGCTATGAGTGCACGTTTTGCCATGACGATCATGAAGTCGCTACTGGCAAAACACATCGGCCCTCTAAAGGAGTTCGTTCAGGCTACAAGCGTTCTGTTAATCAGATCATCGAGTCTGACCTGCCTGAGGACTGCTTGTGCTCACATCGATTGTTTGTTTTTCTCAAGAACGCTGTGCAATGAGACAGCTCATGTAAAGAGTCATGTGAAGATCGTGGAAGAACTAATGAGTCTATCACATCATAACATCTTATCCAGGAGCAGAAGCTTGAGGCCTACAAGCGTTTAGCCGAGAGGAGTCCTTACATGCGTTGCTTGATCAAGGCGGTGGTGCCCAACATCGATGAGATAGTGCGATCTGAAGCACCCGAGTTCGAACGGGAGTGCGTGCCACGAACTCCAGGGCTACAGCCCAGTCCAAAGGAGGCCGGTTATTTCTCCGAATCCAAGATTTCTTTATAGCGATGGGAAGTGATGCAACCATGAGTGGCAGAGTGTGCAAGCCACTTAGCGACATGACCGCACCAGTTTGAGCCGGTGGATGGAAGAGAACACAGCAGGCTGTCGGCAACCAAAAGCTTGTGCAGATGGACCATGCTAGGCATGGACCAAAATTTGCTGGAAGCTGTGCCGTGTCACCCAGAGAGGCCGGTTTTCTTGTGGGATGTTCGCTTCAAGTTTTATAGATCATCCTCCCAGGCCTGTTTTTCGGGAGCGTTGATGAGCATTGATGTTACTGTTAAAGAGGGTTCTTTGCTGTGGATATCATAAGACCAAGACCCAAATACTATGGCAAACCAGGTCTTTGTTCAGCACTAGGAGGAATTCAGCGTCTCCATCTCCACATGAACGGCGACCCGCATGAACCCTCCTTTCAGCAGAGGGCTGCCTAGGGCAGCGGCTGGGAGCGCAGCTGACAACCGTGCTGGATGGGTGATTCGATTCCGACGCCCGACACATTTCAAGGCAATGGGGGTTGAGGTGCTATTGGTTGGACGAAGAGACAATTTACGAAGGACTTCGATGACCAGTGATTTGGTGACAAAGAGTTAGTTAGTTGCATAATGTTCAAAGGAAGTTTAGTGTGCAAAACTTCCGTGTTACGGACATTCAACAGCTGTTCAACCACCACTCATCATACACCACTCATCAAACACCACTCATCATACACCACTCATCATACACCACTCATCATACACCACTTTTCATACACCACTCATCATACACCACTCATCATACACCACTCATCATACACCACTCATCATACGCCACTTTTCATACACCACTCATCATACACCACTCATCATACACCACTCATCATACACCACTCGTCATACACCACTCATCATACACCACTCATCATACACCACTCATCATACACCACTCATCATACACTACTCATCACACACCACTCATCACACACCACTCATCATACACTACTCATCATACACCACTCATCATACACCACTCATCATACACCACTCATCACACACCACTGATCACACACCACTCATCATACCACTCATACACCAGCTCTGGTTTCAACAGCTCAAGCTCCAGGCAACTCCAGCTCCAGGTGCAGATTGCGTGGCAGGTGCAGCACTTTGTGTACCTCCATGTGCAGATTTCCTGGCAGGCACAGCACTTTGTGAACCTCCATGTGCAGATTTCGTGGCAGGTGCAGCACTTGTGAACCTCCATGTGCAGATTTCCTGGATTTCGTGGCAGGCACAGCACTTTGTGCACCTCCATGTGCAGATGTCGTGGCAGGCGCAATACAAAATGCGTAGTGGAGAGATAGCGAACGCACGAAATGCTGTATTTTTCAATGGAACCGGTGGCTCCGAAGCTGGCAAGTCAAGGTCTGCGGAACGACGGGTGCGAGACGGTCTCGGATCATTCTCGGAATCGTCCGTCCATTGGGATTAGGGTTTTCACTTGTTTCTTGAAGTGCAGATTTAGTGGCAGGTGCAGCACTTTGTGAACCTCCATGTGCAGATTTCGTGGCAGGTGCAGCACTTTGTGTACCTCCATGCGCAGATTTCCTGGCAGGCACAGCACTTTGTGAACCTCCATGTGCAGAATTCGTGGCAGGCGCAGCACTTTGTGAACCTCCATGCGCAGATTTCGTGGCAGGCACAGCACTTTGTGCACCTCCATGTGCAGATGTCGTGGCAGGCGCAATACAAAATGCGTAGTGGAGAGATAGCGAACGCGCGAAATGCTGTATTTTTCAATGGAACCGGTGGCTCCGAAGCTGGCAAGTCAAGGTCTGCGGAACGACGGGTGCGAGACGGTCTCGGATCATTCTCGGATCATTCTCGGGAGCGTCCGTCCATTGGGATTAGAGTTTTCACTTGTTTCTTGAAGTGAAGATTTCGTGGCAGGTGCAGCACTTTGTGAACCTCCATGTGCAGATTTCGTGGCAGGTGCAGCACTTTGTGTGCAGATTTCCTGGCAGGCACAGCACTTTGTGAACCTCCATGTGCAGATTTCGTGGCAGGTGCAGCACTTTGTGTACCTCCATGTGCAGATTTCCTGGCAGGCACAGCACTTTGGGAACCTCCATGTGCAGATTTCGTGGCAGGTGCAGCATTTTGTGAACCTCTATGTGCAGATTTCGTGGCAGACACAGCACTTTGTGCACCTCCATGCGCAGATTTCGTGGCAGGTGCAGCACTTTGTGAACCTCCACGTGCAGATTTCCTAGCAGGTACAGCACTTTGTGCACCTCCATGTGCAGATTTCGTGGCAGGCACAGCACTTTGTGCACCTCCATGTGCAGATGTCGTGGCAGGCGCAATACAAAATGCGTAGTGGAGAGATAGCGAACGCACGAAATGCTGTATTTTTCAATGGAACCGATGGCTCCGAAGCTGGCAAGTCAAGGTTTGCGGAACGACGGGTGCGAGACGGTCTCGGGTCATGCTCGGATCATGCTCGGAATCGTCCGTCCATTCGGATTAGAGTTTTCACTTGTTTCTTGAAGTGCAGATTTCGTGGCAGGTGCAGCACTTCGTGAACCTCCATGTGCAGATTTCGTGGCAGGTGCAGCACTTTGTGCACCTCCATGTGCAGATTTCCTGGCAGGCACAGCACTTTGGGAACCTCCATGTGCAGATTTCGTGGCAGGTGCAGCACTTGTGAACCTCCATGTGCAGATTTCCTGGATTTCGTGGCAGGCACAGCACTTTGCGCATCTCCATGTGCAGATTTCGTGGCAGGCACAGCATCTGGAAACCTGGAAGCTGAGAACTGGCGACTTTGTAGTACAACTTCAGTACGCGGAGTATCTGGCGAGCTGGACGATGAGAACTGGCGACTTTGTAGTACAACTTTAGTACGCGGAGTATCTGTGGAGCTGGAAGCTGAGAACTGGCGACTTTCTAGTACAACTCTAGTACGCGGAGCAATCTGTAGAGCTGGAAGCTGAGAACTGGCGACTTTCTAGTCCAACTTTAGTACGCGGAGCAACCTGTAGAGCTGGAAGCTGAGAACTGGCGACTTTGTAGTACAACTTTAGTACGCGGAGTATCTGGCGAGCTGGGCGATGAGAACGGGCGACTTTGTAGTAAAACTTTAGTACGCGGAGCAATCTGTAGAGCTGGAAGCTGAGAACTGGCAACTTTCTAGTACAACTTTAGTACGCGGAGCAATCTGTAGAGCTGGAGGCTGAGAACTGGCGACTGTGTAGTACAACTTTAGTACGCGGAGCAATCTGTAGAGCTGGAGGCTGAGAACTGGCGACTGTGTAGTACAACTTTAGTACGCGGAGCAATCTGTAGAGCTGGAAGCTGAGAACTGGCGACTTTCTAGTACAACTTTAGTACGCGGAGCAATCTGTAGAGCTGGAAGCTGAGAACTGGCGACTTTCGAGTACAACTTTAGTACGCGGAGCAATCTGTAGAGCTGGAAGCTGAGAACTGGCGACTTTGTAGTACAACTTTAGTCCGCGGAGCAATCTGTGCAGCTAGAAGCTGAGAACTGGCGACTGTAGTACAACTGCAGTACGCGGAGCAATCTGTAGAGCTGGAAGATGAGAACTGACTGGCGACTTTCTAGTACAACTTTAGCACGCGGAACAACCTGTGGAGCTGGAAGCTGAGAACTGGCCACTTTGTAGTACAAGTGTAGTACGCGGAGGAGTCATCTCTCGCGACTGAGTCATCTCTCGCGGCGTGCAGGTTTGGCACAGTTCATACTGATAGTATTTGGTTGCATTTATGCAGGACAGGACATTCAACTGCTGGTCAATACACCACTCATCATACACACTGATCCTGCAGGGGGCACACACCTTACACACGTGGAATCCCGTGGGTCAAAAGTCCGGAGCGCGTGCGTTTGACTGGAGGACGCGCATGTTGGAGAGAAGGTGGACACTCCTATAGGTCAATTTGTTCTTATAGGAAACTTCCGCCGCCGGCTTGCCCGGGAACTGCTTGTACACAGTTGATTCCATTCCTTGAATCATGCGACACTTTGGGTATTGCACTCGTGTCGTGGCGCAAAAGGAAACGAATTCAAGTCCAACCAGAATGGTTATAACCAATTCAGGAGCCTGGTGGCTTCAGCAGCACACACCCACACCGTCCATGCGCTGGCGTGCTGGGCCACCAAGTCAAGAACAAAGATGGAAATGAAGTTCGAGAACTTTTGGGGGGTGAGTCATGAACAATGTGGTGTTGCATGGTTTTGGTTTGTTCTCCTGTTCACCCTTTGGGCTGGGCAGACTTGGTGAGAAAAAAACATTCCCGATGGCGATACCGTCGGGTGTGATGATCCGACGGGGCACGGGAACGAGTATGAAGTGCACAGCCAAACCTCCGGGTCTGGTTCTCACCACGGCGAGGTTGGAAGAAAGGAAAGAATCACAAAGCAACACACCCCTCATACAATAATTCTTCACTTCTTAGGCCAGCCCCTTGAAAAGGTCACACAGTCTGTTGCAGACGAGCTCGTTGGTGAATAGATGTTTTGAGTGGACGGTGCCAGCCTGTGCGAACACAATCCCAGATACAAACTAAAAATCACTGCATTTGTTGCAAAAAAGAACTCGGCGGCATGTGAGAGGGACAAGTCCAATGAGTCAGGGCATGTTCACTCAGTCAAGGGCCTGGGTGTTCAATCGCCAGCGCGTTTGGATTTATGTCACATAGATTAGGTATGCAGCATTGGGCAATGACATGGCAGCCTCTCCTTTCAAAATGTGGACGTGACAAATTCTAGTGATAGTATCCAACAACCACTGTATCATACTGTATCATGGTGTCGGTGTCGGAGAACTTCAGTGTCCTGTCCCACACCGATGCACATCTCAAACGCCTGTTCCAGGCATTGGTGGAAAGATGTGTGACAGGCTCCGTGCTTTAAGGTCAGCAAGACTTTAGAAGAAAAAATGACGAAATGGCCACTCTTGTGCTAAACCGCATGAACTAAATCAGAGGTGCAAGAAAGAGGAGACGTAGGCCATACACTCTAAGAGATGAAAAGCAACTTTATCCCAGACGCTGGATTTCTGTAGGCTTACACGCTTTCACCGCAGGGGCCGACGGGGGGTGAAGACTCGGAACCGAGTCTGCAGCGACAGGGGCTGAAAATGCTTAAGTCACGCTGCGACGGAAGGGCCAATGCTGGGTCCTTCCGAGCTGAAATGGAGTTCAGACATGTTCAGACTCCTTGCTACATGAAGGAGTTGACTTTGGATAAGTTGGCAAGATGAGTTTCAAGACAAGTGTCTGTGTGTTAAAGCATCCTGTTTGCGCCATGTTGGACTTTTAAATGCTTCTGGCATGGTCATTGACCTATCCAAGAGGCTGTTGAAGGCCCTGCTATCATTGATGATTGTGAAAGAATTATATATATAATATATATGTGTGTGATTGAAGAGCCCCAGTCGACTTCAAGTAGTTGTCCATTAATACAATATATACATATATATATTCTCTTTGTTCAGACATTTGGCAATGTTCCTAGGGTCAGGCATGCTAACTTGTAGTATAACTATGACTGATTTCACACCGTTCGCCCAGAACCAGGCTCAGCCGTTTAGACCGCAGATTGGTGGCTCAATTGGTGGAACCTCCGGGGGTTGCAACAGCAAAGGCTTTCGTCGTAAAAGCAAGACTTGTTCGTCATACAGCTCTCCTGGAGTACACGTTCCACCCGTGACGCGGACTTTCTGGGGCACTGGCCAATCTGAGCTTGAGTCGTCGGCACCTTGAGTTTGCATGGATCCATGTGGAATTAGTTGTGCATGTTGGGGTAGGTTGTTGCCTTATGAACGCTAAGGCCACCATGCCGGGGTCCATGAGTCCTGCCGGTATTCTCTTGATGGAGGACGCGGTCAAATTATATTGGATTGTTCAAAAGCGGGTCATGTGTAGCAAAACACGGTCACGTTGTGTGAGGCTCCTTTCTGTTTTTTACTTGTCCCTGCGGCCTTTGTTCGTTCGAGGGGGCATGTCCTCCGTAGATTTTGGTTGGCAAGGGTTGGTTTCAAGTGTTGATACGCCTGGCTGCTTGAGCAAAGTGCGGGTGAGACGTTGGCATTTCCTGTGCAAAGGCCCATACATCCCATGAACATCATTCTGGTAGGCTCATTGCATGTGTGTAAAAGACATCTGGAACATAGATATAGTATATATAGTGTAGTTATATATATATATATAGTTATCATTGTGCATTACGTTATTTATATACCTCAATTGATTAGGCTTTAGTGACTTAGGCTAGGACTCGAGCAGGGCAGGACGGAATGTGCCACAGATGGGAAATGCAAGACAGGTGCATCTATGACCGTCTATATGTGATGCTTAGGCTTTGTGACTGCACAGCGTTGTATGTGATGCTCAGTGTCCTTCTTGATATTGATACTCAGATACTCATTGAAGTACGCATCAAGTTGATATGAGTACTTCCATTGGTTTCATGGGCTCCGTGAACTTGAACTGAGATGCATGCAACAAAAGCCTATGTAATGTACCTAGTGCCTGCAGGGTCATTAGTAGTATATAGAGTTACGAGAAGGGACGTGCTTGTTTTGACTTATAGGCCTTCAGCCAAGGTGTTCCAAAAAGTCACCAAGTGTCTTGGGAGACGCCTGTGAAGATATCTACAGCTGTTTGAGGCCGTTGGACGGTTTGATTCATTCGGTTGCAGGACACATTGAACAAGATGATCTACAAGGATGGTGGCGCCCTTGGGGATCATGGGGGGTCGGAACTTCGGCAAAGTGTTAACCTGCATGCCATGTCTCATTGACTCGTCAGGGACTGAGCTCGCGTAGCCTTCTTGATCCAAGCTGTCGATTGCAGCGGTCAATGATGCACCTGAAGTCACTTGAAAATCTGTCCAAATAAAGAGACCATATGAGAAAGGCTGCAAGGAGTGCTGGCCAGATCCGAGTTTGGTGTACTTCACCCGTGTACTTCACCCACCGTTTGTTCGGGCTCAGGTTCCCGGAGCTTACGAAGTGACAAGGCGAAGGGGTTGGTCCCAAGAGGATCTCATTCGTCGCCAGCTCAGCCGCTGCCCTTGCTCTCGGACTAGTGAGACACTTAAGGACTCTCCCGTCCTTCTGCTCTGTCCGCCGATGTTTTCGGGGCAGAGTGGGCTCAGGTGCTTCGGAGACTTTCCACCAGATTTGCTGCCACAAAACCTGAGGTGCAGAAAGAGTCATGAACCTTTAGAGTCGTGAAAGTGAACCCAAACCTCTGCGTGACGGAGTTGAAACCGTGTGGCACAGGCCGAAGGCTCGGGCCACTTGGCAGCACCTTTCACAGCGTCCAGCCGTCCAACGGTTTGAGGATTTATTTTCAGGTCGAGCAGACCTGGAACTCAGAGCAGGCTGTAAGAATGACCCATGGACCCCATATGGACCCCGTATGGACCCATTGCAATCAGGTCGTTTTTCTGCTTTGCCCTGTGTGTTTGATTGTATTTTACCATTGGCTCCTTTCGCCCCCAATGCAGGGCCTTTGCATGCATTGATGCCCAGCGCACAAGGCACGGCCTCAATCAGCAGGAGCAATCCTGCAGAACAATCCAATGTGTTGCACTTAGCTGTCATGGCGCTTTGCAAGGCTGCCAGATATCCTTGTTTTTGCTGTCCAACCATGCTCCACCTGTACATGAATGTGGATGAAAGCTACCAAATGCAAGTTAGCTGTCCGCTTTGCATTTGCCAGCTGCATCCTACTGCACATCGAATGTTACAATTAGTCTAACACTAGCCTATTCGGGCCAACCAATGTGCAGTTCATGAGACAGACTGGGAGAGGCAATCGATAACAATCGCATCTTGAAAGTCCGTTGTAACGATAAAGAAGAACGAGCACGAGCCCTTCTAGCGACCGCACGAGAGAAAGGAACGGCATTGCAACCGCACGATCACGAACCGTTGCGCTACGCGGTACTACGTTGCGCGCACTGTGCGAACCGGCGCTGTCGCCTCTCAGGCTGTTGTCAAGGAGCCAAAGCGACTCACAGGTCCGGGAGTCGGACCAGTCAGGACGCAACTCCGCGACGCGAGTTTCTGAGGTTGCTTCACTTGTGGAAATGGGAAAACGAAGATGGCAGAAGGAAACGCTAAGTCCTTCATGATGCATAGTCCTTCAAAGTCCTTCCATTCAGCTGAAGACCTAGGTGTGATATAATTAAGCAGTCTTTTATTCAGTCCGGCACTACCGGACTGCTGGCATAGCCGGCTCCATTGGGAAAGCGCGTGCCGCGTGTGCCTTGCCCCAGATACGACCACAGCGACCTCAATCTGCTGGAGCCGTGGTGCAGAGACCTAGATGTTTGATGTCCACGAGCCATTCACATTCATTCACCAATTACACCACTTGTACCCATCAGAATGTTTGGAAACCATTTCTGATTACTGTCACTCATACTTGATGTGCTCAGCGCATGAGTTTAGGATATTTAGGGCGATTTGAGGGCCATTGGAAGACTGTGTCAGCCGTTTCAGTCGAGACCGGCGAGAGCCCGACCCACCTCCTGAACCTTCCGCTCTCAGGGCTCGACTTTGCGAGCTCAAGGTTCCGCAGTGCGACTGACACAGTCTGCCCCTGAGGAAGGTCGCCTTAGGGTTTCGGCACAGGCTGCAGGATAGGAAGGTCATGCAGTTTAGGTCACACAGTTTGCATGAACACATCCAAGGGCGCACGTCCTCATGGTCGCACTTAAAAGGTAGTGCGTCACATGTCCTCAGTCACCGAGTCACCCAGCATGTGCTTCCTAGGACAGACCCAAGACGCGCGATGTCACGTCCCAAAACGGCGACGCTGCAGTGCCCTCAGACCTGGACCATTTGAGGAATCCGCGTGTTTGATAGTGCTGTGGATTCAGGTGGGTGGTGTTTGGATTCAAGAGCCCAGAAGAAGCCCAGGAGACCACAACTTCTTGCAAGGAAAGCTTGATCTTGAATGACTTGAATGCCTGGCCGGGTGCTGCATGAATCAAACCATTCGTTCCCACAGTGGTAGTTAGTGCCTCAGCCCAGAAGGACTCAGCCATGAGCTTTAGTTCGCTTCCATGGCTTCTGGCTTTGGTGCCCTGTGTGGCACAAGAAGCCATCAAAGTCGAGCTCACTGAGGTCCAGAGCCTTCCAGCTGTAGCAAAATCCGATAGAATCCACATGTGCTTTGCAGATTTTGCAGTCCGTTTGGTGCACGAAAGGTGCCTCAGGCTTTTCCACCCATGGGGCTTTGCTTCTTCCCGTGTTCATCCTGTTTCAATCTTTTCACATTCTGATTCTGTGTAGTTCATGTGTATGGAAATACCATGTTGATGTCAAAATTGACCGGGAATGAACCCATGGCAGGCGGCTGCCAAGGGGGCAGTTTGCTTGGATGGGTCTCCAGCGGCATACTACCTCCTCAAGGGCTCCTTGATGGCAAGGGCCTCCAGCATGGAGCTCACGGATGTCCATGTTTGGTGATCTGTGAACAAAGCAAACTTCAAACCTGCTGTCAACAGAACAAGTGTTTGGCAGCTTATATGCCTCCTAGATATCCCTAAGCGTATGTATAGGCAGGCTTGGGCGCCCTTTTTCTACCATTTCTACCCATATTGCAGCCTCCCTTAGAGCCAACTGGGCAGGCACTGGCGATGGCATCAACAAATGGTGCCTCAGATGCGCAGATCAGAGCATGTCTCACTTTTTGATAAGGATCACATTTTTTCAAGCTACTAGAAGCAAGGGCATCGCTACTAGGAACAAAGGCATCGCTACTGGTAGCTAGAAGCGACTACTGTAGTAACAAGGCATGTTTGGAAAATGTCAACCTCATCGCCGCCCCGTACCTCTGAAGAGGAGGTGACTACCATAGGTTGCGACCTATGGCAGGAAGTCCTGCCAAAATCTGTGGGACCCCAATAACAGATGACTGGGACGGAAAGAAGCACAATGCACAGCAAAGACAACAAAGCCATTGGGTTCTATTCCGGATGGCCAGTGGAACTAGAATGAAGCGGGCCTAGGTGTCATGCATTATATCCCTGCAATCCCTCCTAGAAAGGCCGGCCCAGGGCCCAAAACTACCATCCATTGGACGAGGTATGTGCATCATGAAGGAGGTGGCTGGTGTGAGTCCCTGGACGACTGCTTGGGTCGCTCCAAAACAGCACCTCGCTGCAGCCTGCTTTGTTTGGGGGGTGGGGTCCACTGCAGATGTAGATATACGTTGACTGCCCCGCAGGGCAGTTTTGGTGCATTCAGACTGAATGATGCAAGAAGCGGTGATAGAAACACTGGGTGGAGATGGGTCAAACGGGCCTCCGGTCAATCAATGTATGCACCAACCACGCCGTAGTATGCACCAACCACCCTGGCATCAAATGTGGAGCACTCAGAGAGCTAAGGATTTGGGATCTTCGGCGCGCTATCCCGAGAAGATTCCACTCAATGGCAGAAAGCTGAGCGACTAGCATGATCCCAACCCATTTCGCACCCACAGCTAGCGAATTTGTGTTTGCCGAACGTCCGGGGGTCTTTGAGGTGGATATTTCTCAAAAGATCCTCAGGACAATCCGCTGATGCACCTCAGATTCATGTTGATATCACAGATTCGGAACTGACAGCTACCAGACTTGTCAAGACTCATTCGTGTGTCACACGTGGTTTTGCTGCGGTTTTAACCGCTTTGGAAGTTGGCTGGCAGCGGCCGAGGTACAACTGGAACAATGTGTTCATGAAGTACTGTTGGGCACCCAGTTGCATGCGCAGACATCAAAGCCAGCGTTGCACAAAAAATGTGTCATGTGCTGTTCAATTCTGTCACCTGCCCGGATAGAAGAAAATTAGATGTAGATAGGCTCCGGATTGCCCACAACCTTCAGATGCACAGGTGATGGTGCCAGCTTCAGTGGAAACAATGATACGGCATGCTTCCCAGTTGTGATGCTTCAAATACAATGTTACCGGCTTCACTTGAAACGTTTTGAAACCATACGTTTTTGCATCATACCTAAATAAAGGCTATATCAAGATGATTGGCCCTGCCGAGGTCACCAAATATCAGAACACCTCGCTATTCTTTCGTGGTAAGCGAATCAGAGAAGCTATTGTGAAGGAGCAGCTCTGAGTCCCTTGAGTTTGTTTGAACATTAGGTTGGGCGCCGTCATGCCACCCTTAAGGTGCACGCCAACATCACCACTAAACCTGTTTTTCGGTGCAGGATTTGATGGAGCAACATGGCCTCAACCAAGCGACCGACTTGATGGTCTCTGGTTGCAGTGCTGGCGGTTTGGCAACATACCTTCATGCAGATCAATGGTGTGAAGCGCTCCTTCCCTGAGACAATGTCGGGAGCGACGGGCCTCGTCCAACCCATTGGATGGGGGTTGGTTTTGTCCAAGACCTCTCCGCGTATCGTGTCGTCACGGGGTCCCAGACGCTTGGTACCCATATCAGTGGATGCGGCACGGGGTCCCAGGCACTCGTACCCAAAATACGCCGGAAAGCTTGGGGTGAGAACACTGAAAAGGATGTTGGTCGTGCGAATTCGGCTGTTGATGCTAGTTCCAGGTGCTGCCCACTATATAAGTGAAAGGAGTCAGAACTCAAAGGGAATATGCGCCACGGGGTGGATTGCAGAATTGGATAATAGGATATGAGAATAGGCCTTTCAATGCCTTTCATTTGTGTGCTTCTGCTTTCACAAGAAACGGTAGGCCAGGCCACCCAGGCTGACATGCCAAGGCTGCAGGCGGCCAATCCTTCGGCCAAATGCGCGGCCTTGCCAGACAGTGGCTTTTTCCTGGATTACCAGGAGATGGCAAGCAGTCACCAGTTCCCATAAAACCTGCATACCAAAAGCCAAAGGATTTTGATTTAGCAAGCACGATGAAAAGAGAGAGAGAGAGAGGGAGAAGGAGAAGGCATGGTAGCTTGAACAGTTATTTTATGTTAGTTGGTTGGCTGATGGCTGCCTTTGAGTCAGACACTGGTCCCAAAAACCGGAGGACCCAGAGGTGCCATGCACACCTCCGAGTTTGCTTGGGACAACCATCAACGGGGACTATCACTGCGGCTTGAAATGGACTGGGTTGGCATGCTGACAGAGTGAGGTGGAGTGAGAAGAGGTCAGAATCGTAAGAACAATGCCAAAGAATAAAAATGAACGTGCGTGTATAATAATATATATATACAACTATATATTTTTCTGTACGGTACTGAGATAAGTTCAGTTGAACTGCAAAACCGCAGGTTTTAGCCATACTGCATGGATGCAGTTGGCCTTATTGGGTTCAACTCCTTTGAGCATGCTGCCAGGACATTCCACATTCAGAATGCAACGGCCGGCATTGACTCGAAATGCGTTGCCAAGCATACAAACGAGGAGAATCAAAAGCTGTGTGAGAAGTTACAGTGATAGTCACGATTAGCTCTTAAGTTGCACTCATGCTCAGCAGGAATGGAAGTGCATGTTTGCAGAGCATGCCGCGGAGCATATCCAGACGCCAGTCTTCGCGATGCAGTCTGTGTATGTACTTTGCATGCATCGATTCAGCGCAAGGTTGCCGGTGCAGCTTCAAAAATTGGCGGCTTGTTTAGTGGTTCTATTCAAAATTCACGAACTGCAGTCTTTGTGATGCTATCCGATCCACTGCTAGCTGGGTGCTACTCTGGGTGCTAGCTGGGCTGTCTTGCTTCATCATTTGGCCAAAGCCTGATGCGCTGATGCGCTTGGCCTCAGGATTCATGGCAGGTCGGCCACGTGGAAGGCACTGGAGGATCAACAAAAACTCAAATGCTGGGGAAGAATATCACAGAGCGATGCTTGGTGCGCAGAAAGGGGTCCACTCTTGCGATGGAGTGGGCCATATTAATCCTGAGGTGCACTTTCACAGAGTTAAACCCCTACAACACGATTCAACTCGGCTGTTTTTACACTGGGATTTTTCAGATCGGGCCGCCCACGGCCAAAGAACTTTCAAGATGGTTGCGCATGGCAAAACATCTGGGAAAAGCATTTGGGTTCCTGCCAACAAGATTGTTCTTGTTTCTGCTACTCACACGTGTTCTTGCTGAGGTTTGGTGAAGAACTTGCTCGGAAAGAACCCCAAGTCGGGTGCTTTCCTGGATGGCTGCTATCATCACTGCGGGGCTTGGAATTTGATCCGCATTGACGGAGACCTCGTGTCAACTGCCATTCAGCCACTTGGATGGCAGCTGGCAAAGTTGGCGCACAGGCAAGATGTTGGGAAATGCAGCAGATATTGTTGGAAGCTGTTTCAAAGCTACTCGTACTAGCTTCACATGCACATACACACCGCAGAGATGTTTAGAGTGATAACGGGATACTGCTTTGAGGAAATGGTACGATGGCCTGAGCACGGAGGGCAACAAGCGTCTCTGGAATCAAGATCGGCCGTTTCCTTGTAAGGATTGCAACTTGGCCAAACGAATCGATTGAAAGCGGACAGCTACCATGTTTGCAAATGCTGGAGTCATGGTAACAAGCTCCGGAAAGCGCAAAATCTCAGGTTGCAGTCCAGGGGCAGAGGTGACCGAAATCATCCTGTAAAGCAGGCCTTTTTGTCCGGATACTTCTGACTCAAGTCTTGCGAAGTCCACTCCCAGAGATTGTGACACGACAGCCAGCCTCTTCATCAACCAAAGCTGCAGCACTCGCAAGCAGTGCCGCAATTCAACATTCCTGCCTTTTGAATCGCAGGGCTGAGCAGATGGGACAGAAAACGGGAGAAAAACCGAAGCTTCTGCGGAGTGGTTGTGAGTGACATGTCCAGGAACTCTACTGTAATCCTCAAAGGTGAGATCAAGTTCTGAGCTTTGTATCAGATGGCCCCACCACTCCTGTCATACATGGTGGTCCAATCATTGTAGCGGCGTTTTGATTTACAGTGGCATGCATGAGCATGCATGCGCTTGAGCAAGCAAGCTATGCCATCGAGTTACCCAAGTTTACGACAGTCGATGCGATGAGCACTGAACACCAAAGACCAAAACCGTAGAATCACTGGAACCAGTTGTTGTTGGGCGTGCCCATTCCAGCTCGGATGGCGTACGGCCGGTCCTGCTGTTCGGCCCTCCCCATGCATGGGGCGGGGACCGCCGTCGGTCGCCTTCGGTCGCCCTCCCAAGGCCTCGGGCGGTGAAGGCCGAAGGCCCACCGAAAGCTGGAGCCTACAGGCGACCACTGGGACGTGGGATGAAAAGGTACTGGTTTTAACCGAAGCTAACCCAAAGGGAGCCCAACGGGTGGCCCAATTGGTGGCATCCTCCAACTCTTGGGAACATCACCGTGGAGCTCAGTTGGTGGAACTTCAGAATTGACCAAACTGCTTGTGATATCTTAGGAGAACGTGAGAACTCCAAAGAAGCAGAAGACTCTTTCAACATTCCATGGCTTGCGATGACTTCACTTCAACATGTTCAAGCCTAAACAGATGCACCTCCGATCATCGTCATCAGTCACACAACATCGCAGGCGGAAGCCAATCAAACCGTCCATGCCAGAGCCCTAGTGACAAGCCTATCCGTGACTCTGCGCATTTATGCTCCACTCTTCGGTCACAAGCGACACCCCTTGATGGACCAGTCAAGGGCTGCTCCTTCTTCCAAGGCTGCGGTTCTTCTATGAGCCATGACCTCAGCCTCAGATCGCTGGAGCTCTGAAAAAGCTCGAAACGGTCCAAGAGGGAACTTAGTATATGGTAGATTACAGATGAGTACAGTAGATATATATATATAGTATATAGTCATCCTGGAGTAGATAGAATAATGGAAGATCCAACTACAGGCAAGACGGCCCCTGAGAGAGTGAGTTTGTTTTGCGCGCAGTTCCCACCTGGACAACCCTAATTAGGGCTTTCCACGTGAGAGTCGAAAGTTGAAAATAGCTTTTGCTCCCGTTTCATTGCAGTCGTCCAGACAGGCCGATCTTTGGTTTGTGGGTGGTTTGACCCCAACAGCTGTCTATCTTTTGTTGTAGAGATTGTTGCAATCTTCCTCTGAAAACCTTAACCTCCAACAAAGCCGAATTGATGGATGCACCTCAATCTCAACTGCTTAACAATAAGATGTCCATTCTCATCACTGCAAAGCTTGCTTTTTTCAAGCAAGTGGCTGGATTCTTTGGTTTGTATTCGTGCGTTCCTAGTTCCACTGAATTCTGCAATATTCTGCACGTCCGGTACATACTCCTCAAGCCGCTCAGGAGGGGCGATTTGCCAGTGCAAATATACCACGGCGCCATGGGATACTTGCTTGCACTCCAGTGTGGTAAGGTAGAGAGAGAAACAGCGCGAGATACCTACATGCAAAATACATGCAGAGAATTCGACAGCGACTGAGTCCGACTGAGCGACCTTTGTTCGTAACGATTGAAAGCAGACAAGTTACAGTATATAAGTAGAACTGCATATCATAGTTTGCTTAGCAGCTTAGGGGTCCTTCCTGTAGATTTGCTTCGCTGCTTCGTGCATCTCAGGGAAGCTCTTGTGGAAGGTGGACGCCTGGAGCTCAGAGCCGCCCCCGAGGGACGTGCCAATGCGACGTGCCATGCGAGGGCGAAGCGAAGAAACCAGGTGGAGAAGCTCGACTATCACCACTACCTGCCCATCTTCTTCGATGGTTTGCGGGAAAAGGAAGACCCTTTCCGGCCCCAAGACTCAGTCTGAGAGAGAATAGGAATGGTAGGAAAAAGAATCGAGATACATGTGTATATATGTATTTGTATGCAATTATATAGATATACGTGTATATATATATGTGTGTGTGTGCGTGTGCGCGCGCATAATCATTTACCTTTGCCATCGCCATTGTCTGACAGATTTTAATGCACCGTGGGTGTTTAATGCAATTAGTTTGCATTCGGGGCTTCAGCTTGGTTTCTATACTCTCCAAGGTTTATGGCAGTCACCGGGGCATATGATATGCTTGAGAAGGTGCGACGGATCAAGATGAAGGTTCTATATTCGTCCATCTATGAGAAGAGAAGTTGGATTGACAGACCTGCTGTGTGGATACTGAAAGGGCCGTTCGTGAACCAAGTCCAACACACTAATTACCCAGTCACCCGTCAGGGTGGAGACCGGATTTTGCCAGTCTGCAGCCCAGAAGTTCTGCAGCCCGAAGGACATGTCAGAAGAACTCGTAGCTTCATGGCACGGAGGCATCCAGGTGCTAAAGTGGGTGTTGGATTCTCTAAGGGTTGTTCTGCTGGTTCATGCTGCCCAGAGTTCACCGCTTCAGGTGGTGCCACAGCTGGTGATCCCTCTGAAAGCAGCTCTCAACACTCGCCAGATGGCCAAGACAAGGGTAACCAGCTAGGCTAGAGGCTGAACATCGTGTGTGCCTAAATGCTTGTTGGGCCACTGTTGCCAATGCTTGAGCTGTTCGGATATTCGTTTGGGTTTTATCATGCAGGGTTCGTTCACAATGTGAACATGTATGAAGCCCAGGCGATCCGCAGATCATGTGCACCACCCTAAAGCTCATGCAGAAACTGGTTTTGAGCGGAGATGCTTGACGCAGAATAGACGGTGTTGGTCGAAGACTCGGGGTTTTTGATCGGCAGCCACGCTGAATTTGGGTACGAATTATTCCAGTGTGACGTTCCGGGTTCCCCATGCCGTTGCGTCAGCAGCATTCACGAAAACACCCGAAAGATAACAACAACTGGAATTGAGTTGAGGGGTGCCTGCACTCAGTCCACTCACTACTCATACCTTGAACATGGAACCACGGTGAACATGCAAGCCCGGAAGGTTTTTTCGAGTGAAGTGAAGAAACACACGGTGTGGTTCATGATTGTTCGGTGTGTGTGCAACAACTGTGTACAATTGAGCATATTGAGCTGCATCCACGGTACTTCTAGAAGAGGAATGTGTTTACTTCCGGGGCACATAAAGCCGCCTCGCCTGCCTCATTCGGGTGATTGGTTGGACGATTCCACCACTCTAAGCAAACAGTGTTTATGTTTGATGTCCTCATGCGCCGACAACCTCAACGTGTGCTCAGACAGGATTAGAAAAGAAGGAGAAGAAGTTGCATGATTCGGCTACAATAGAAGTTTCTCTAAGATCCTTTTCCTTTTCAATCCCTCGTGCACGTGGGTTGTCTCCAGCACGCAGCACACAGCATAATCACAGTCACCTTAGCAGCAATGCAGCACAGCAAATCTGGGATACTTCAAGCAGCGGCTGCAAAAATGAGCAGCCGAGAAATTTCTTGTGAACCTCTTGCTGCCCTGTGCCTGCCAAGGAGATGATTGGAGAGGCATCAGTTCCGCAGATGGCTGATTTTCCAGCCAAGTCCATATGATTGTGCAGTTTGCATATCTTCACCGTTCTTCACCTATTGTGTGGGTCGCATTGCATTGGTCAAAATGGTCTAAGGCGGCCTGGCAGTGCCTGGCCGTGCCTGGCAGTGGCAGTATTGGTTAAAGATGTTTGTTCGCTGATCCGTCGTGATCCGTTGTGTTGGTCCGCCCGTGGAGGTCACACAGAACTCCCCCCATTTGCCACCCGGCGACGCATGCGACAGGCCTTAGTGCCTTACTACAGGCAGATCTTGTCCGTCTCCCAGAGTGATGTGTAGCGTCTATTAGTTTTTTTGCGGCTGTCTCGCGTGGACAGTGTGGTGTTTTGCGATGTAGGTGATTGAATGTCCTTCACTGCAGCATGACAACACTAATATATCTAAGAACGATGACAACAATAGTAACTACACACACACGGAATGTCAGTGTGTTGAAGCATGAGCCATATGTGAGCGCAAATGCCCTGAAGGCCGCCATGCTCGCTATTCAAGAGTCGGAATATTCCTTCAAAGGACTGGTATTGGCAAAGACCCATAAGCCAGATCCATACGGCACTTTGATTGTGCAGCCAGTTGGCAAGAGGGGAAGAATATGCAGTTGTCGAACCACAACAGGGTGTCATAAAATGACCAGTCGCATGCAACCGGTCAAAGGCTATGTTAACAAGCCAGGCACTATTGCAGCATGTGCAAATGTGCTGGACTTGAAGGATATGGGTGACTACATGGATTATGGCCAGCGCAAGAACTTGTGCTTGGGTGATCTCATCACAGATGCAAAGCTGCATTGGTATGTTGGACTGCTTGAAGTCTTGAAGTGGGCAGCATGTGCGGAGTGTTTCTTCAACACCTCTTCGAATGTGGTACACTGCAAGTGTGGTAGCTTTTTTAGATTCGTGCCAATGATTGAATGTGGTTGCAATCTCTGAGTTTTTTTCCAGACACTTCAGTCATTTTCGCACCAAAGCACAGATGTCCGAAAGAGAAAAAGTGACGAGCTTGTTGGACTAGTGTTGGATCTCTTGGGTGCTACAAGAAAAAGGTTTCATGGTACATACAGCTGCAAGACTTCTTTGGAACTACGACACCCCTTTTATTGCTTCGCCAAGCTTGGCGAAGACCGGTGTATATCAATTGTTTGGACCATGTTTTCTATTGTTTGCGATCGCGTGTGGCTTCAGCAAGGAAACCCTACAGATCTTGGAAGAGCATGGAGGAGTGGAGCACCATCCCTGGTGGAGCAAGCACTCTTCCTTGCACTTGTTGTGATTTTTTGCGAATCCCGAAGATGCACAGAAGAACAGGAGATGATGCCTTCATCAACATCAAATATGTGGTGCCAACGTATGAAAGTTGTGTTCTTTGTGGAGTGCCTTAGTTGCAGTGAGACTTTTTTACTAGGGGTTTTAGTCTGTGCTAATCCCATACAGATGAGTTCCCATTCTTCAGGTTTTAATACCGCGTATATACTCTTTCACCGCTTAAGTGACCACACTCGTGCGAGTCGGATGTGCTCAGTTCATGACAACAACTGCAGTGCTTTTTGGGTTTGAGGTGTGACGAGCACCTGCAGCCACTGTACAATATCAGGCATGGTGGCAAGACTAAGCAGCCAAGTAGAAGTGTTGTCGTTGCGCGTGTGAGGATGTGCCAGCATCTTCAGACATGATCGACCAGAGGTGGAACCCATTTTGAATGTATGAAGCCATTTGGCTGAGCCTAAGAAGGTTGGTTGGCAGCACACAATGGCGAATATCGCGATTAGGCAAAGGGCTTAGTGAGTAAAGCATCTGAGCAGTCTATGTACACATGGGTTGGTTGGTGCTCAAGATGCAACAAACAAGGCACTCAGGCCAAAGAATGCCTTCACAGCTGTCGCCTGTTAGGCCTGGGCGAGCTTGTACATGGCCGAGCCTGAGTTACTCTAAACCATTTCTATAGAGAACCTCGAGGAACCAAGCGCCATGCGTGGAGACCATTGGACTGTGGTGGCCCGCAGCATCTTAGTTCGGTCTGGGTCAAGCGTGGCTTCGGAGGCACTGGCTGAGCCTCAGAGCATCATATGTGTGAGCATCATGATTTATCCATTTGTGCACATTATGGACAAAATATGTATAAATCATTGTCTTGAGTCAGCGGCACTTCATATTCTTGGTTGGCGAATCAAAGCAAGCTGCAGCGTGTGGCTCAGGAGCGTTTGTCATTTGGAGCAGTTCTTCTCGAAATGGACATGGTGGGGGAGCGCCTCCAGTTCAAGAAGCTCCAAGGCTATCCATTGGGGTGTTGCCATGGAGCTTTGAGAAGTGTATCGCTTGCAACTACAGAACCATTCCAAACACCATCCTGATATGAAGTGATTGGAAGTGCCCCAAGCAGTTTCTGAGAGATTCCGACTAAGCATGCATGCTCTTTGGTAAGTCTTTGCAGGCGAGGGCCCCGAGTCCGGATGGGTGACCATCAAAGTGCAGCTCGGCCGCATGACTCGTCGGCGCTGCAACTCGTCGGAGCGCACTGTAACTCCGCTTGGCGTCAGTTTTCCTCGCTGAGACGAAGTGCTTCTCCGCCAGGAAGGAGAAAGTGCTGGTGCAACGCGCCATCGATGCGCTCGTGCTTCCCGAGAACGTGCTTCGTTTATGGGCCCTGTCCGACATTCACACGGACAAAAAGGAGAACATGCAATGGATCCGCGAGTTGGACGAGAATGCGTTCATTTGGATGAAGGGAGTTGGCTGATGGGTAAAGCCCCCACAATTTGGAGTGTAGAACCTGGTCATGTGATGTTGTGTGGGGGATTTGATTCATCAACAGTCTACGTGATGTTGGAATTCGTTCGACCTGATTTGATCATTGCAAAGTCAAAGTAGTGGAAGCCTCAAACAATATCAAACTATGGGATAGAATAGGATGGGGTTGCCACGGATTGTCGACAGGATCAGATGTATTAACACGCGGCCTTTTCATGATCTTCTTGACTGCCCGTTATGACAGCCGCTGCGAAAATTACGTCGAACGATCCGCAACCATTTTTCATGGTTACGGCTGATGCTGCTGATGTCAGGTTTCAGGAGGATGTTCTCATTTTGGCCGGTGATATCGCGAACACGATGGAGGTGCTTGAAGAAACCTTGCTCTTATTGAAGGCCCGCTTCCAGCGTATTTTCTTTTGTCCAGGCAGCTTGGCCGATTGGTGGAACACATGCCCTGTGATGGTTTGGCCTTGGGGCGGTCGGCGGTTGCTCAAGTTGAAGCCACAGACAGATGAAGTGGGAGACTTTGGCCTCCAGCTGCGCCGTGGGGGATTTGAGGGGACTTCAATTGGAAAGGCACTAGTTATAGTGTTGCAAGGGGTGGGGGAAACCAAGACACACACACACACACAGAGAATCTAGGAAGAATCCTTCGTAAGATGCAAAGACGTAAGATGTGAACAACTTGTGACAGGTAAAGTGTTTGCGTTGCTGCCAGCTTTGCAAGGAGTCGGTTCCTGCACGCTCAAGAAAGAACAGCACATCAAATGCGGTCGTTTTTACTGGCGCAGTCTTGTGTAGGGTTTCACCTCGAGGCAACCATGACTTGTGGATGCAAGGATGGAAGGGTGGGAATTCAATGGATACTTGGCAGCTGGTCACGCGCGTTGTGGCAGTTATGTCCGCGATGTTTAGATGGCATAGATGCGATGGCTTGTAGCCCATCGTCTCTTGCAGGTGGGCAGAGACGGATGTGGTCGGTGTATATGGGCCACTTGTTGATCTTGAATTCTCAGTGGGTTTTTGCTGTTAGTTTTTTGACGATTCTGAGGACAAATTCCATGCAATTATGGAGGTTTGCAAATCGTGCGGCGTTGCGCCCTGGACGCGGCTGTAGTAAGTTAATCAGTCTCGGATTCACCATGCTATGCTGTGGCAGATTTTGTGGTACAAGTTCCCCCCGCCATGGAATCACCCGATCATCAACAAGTAAACCAATTTGAATTGCACCCTCTCATCTGAGGAAACCACACCTGGCATCCTGAACACAGGCATGCCGGGTTACTGTAAAAGTTTTGGGCTCAAGAGCCTTCCGGCCATTCTGAACCCGGACGTCATCCCAGATGCATCAACCCTGCAGGTGCTGGGCGTCTCGTGGTCGTGCCAATACTGGCTTGGCATCATCCACAATGGGATACCGAGCCAGAACTACAAGACTCCTGGCTGGTGAAATTGGAGGAGCACTACGTAATTGACCATGTAAACTCTTGATTATATCTTAACCGCCCATATCAAGACCTTTTTACAATCCAAATGGTGCGAGGGTTTTAGGAATCAAGAGTCTACATTACCGTGTTCACTTTGGCTTGGACACAAGTGCTTGACTGTGATCAAATCTATGAGTCGACATCCATGTTCATCACTGTTTTTGAGGGACCAAAGCCTTGTAGAAACAACTAGCACCAAAAAAACTGCTAAGGAATGGCAAGTTCCGGCACTTGAAAAGACAATGGCCGAGACTTCCTTGCAAAAAGATGTAGATGGCCACCATAGACATACTCCAGCCACTCCGGGCCAAGGACTACTGGGCGACCAGATGGCCACAAAAGTTGCGCATCGAAGATGGCAGTGTCGCTGAAGCGTTTGATCAGCTCAATGAACGCTGCGGCTCAGACTGCACGGGAAAATTGTTCTATGCAGTCCTACTGGTTGGGGTGTTTGGGAGTCCCTCAGTTCCATTGGTTTCACCCTTCGCGCCGCGGATGGGGGAAACCACCAATCTTGCGGATGGGCTTCGACAGAAGTGCTTGCCAGCAGCGGCTTCTAGCATGTTGAGGCTTTCAGAATGTGATGCAGCGGCGAGATGAGTTCCAAGCAGTGGTATCCTTCTCACACTTTGTTCCACGGATTGAGTTGAACCCTGAGAAGCGATATTTGATCCCATCCTCCTTGGCCAAGGCAGTTGCTTGGACACTTCTCACACACTTGAAGGGTGGAAACAATAGGGTGGGTCGGGGGAGGGGGAGGTTGCTTGGAAGATGTGCCCATGTTCCCAGAGCTTACACGGTTCCTTTTCTTTGTATTCTTGCAGAGTTGCTCGGGCTCCCAGATACCTAGGAGAAGAAATGGTTGGTTTTGTGCATGACTTGAGTCCACACACATAATTACACATATTGCAGTTGCATACGCATAGGATTAAGAGGGAGAGAGCGACATTCACTAATAGAACTTGCTCAAACAACGGATCCAAAAGGCATCCATCACTGGGCCTTGTTTGGTTTCTTTGTTGCCTATGTGCCCTCCCTACTCTTGCCGAGGTTGGCTCTGCATACTTGAAGGAGAGGGTCGAGAAGTTTCTGGAGTTGACTTGAAGCATTTTCCATTGTACTTTCTTTTGTGCTTTTTCGTGAGGCGCCTGACACAGGGATGTGAAGGGTGACCCCCTTTTGGGATGTTTTTCAATCCTAGGCACGGGCTGAGATCCAGGCTAATTTCACTCATGGTGGTTTCACAATGTTTCACCAACACGCGTTTAGAAACGGTGGTTTCAGGCTGAAACCTGATGTGCATGTCTTTGGGCATACCCATTTTGGCTACGACATGGAGCTGGACGGTATTCGTTATCTTCAAGCTCCACTAGCCACACCTGCAGAGCGGGTTTGGGCAGGTTCTTTGGTGACACTTGGTGGCTTCCCTATCGAGAGAAAGTCGCTAAGCTCCACCATGGTTGTTTTCGTGTCCGATTTAATTGGATTGTGCGCGTTTAGCATAAATAAGGCAGATACACTTCCCAAACCACCCCTCACTCGTACTGACAAGTTTGAGGAGCAACTTGACTCACCTGTTGTGTCTCTGCATGTTTCTATGCATACAGTGGGATGCTTAGGCCATGTTTGGTGTGGACATCAGATCTGGGCTTTGCAAGTACCTATCGAAGCTCCTGGTCGAAGTATTACCAGAGATATGGTCGACAGCCTGCAGTCACGGATGTGATCCCATCATTGTGCTGCAACCTTTACACGCCAAGCTCGGCCAGTAGGACTGGATGGATTGCGGGTCGGATGCCCATTTGGCTCTTTGGACCTTTGCCAAGCCGTATACAGGAGGCAGAAATGGTCATCAATGAGGCGAACGTCGCACCAGCGGAGTCATCATACATGCCAACGCAAACCGCACCAGTCGTCCAAACAACTTCTACTTCTACTACTTCTCCTTATCCTGCTCTTGCTCCTACTCCTGCCACCACCACCGTTAAAGAATATCCGCTCGTGATCAACAGATACCAACTCCTTGGGTTTTGGGCAGTCGTGCAAGTTGATTGGCCCTTTCTTGTCGATGGGAGCGTTTGAAGACTTGGGACGCCCAGTATCCAGGTGTATAATGTTACATTCGTTATTAGAGGGGGGGTGGGTATGTCTCCAAGTCTCTAAGTGTTTTTAAAGGTTTCTATTATGTTTTTCTTGAGCTGAATTTCATAAATATGGATCCTGACTATTATTATGCCTCCAAAACCCTGATTTGGGGTTCAAGTTTTGTAATTAAGGATGAGCTGCTTGATACGAATTGAAGATTAGAGAGGTAAGGAGGGGTCTCCCTATTTATATACAAGGATTTTAAAGGCCAAGCAAATTCAAGCAACTTCTATACATCATCAAGTTCTGCAAATAACTGGATCAAGTACAGCATATTAAATAGATTAAGAGTGCATGAATTACATGAGAGTCTATTGTTTTTCGTTGACGTCATTCGGAGTGGCCGGCACGCCTGCCCGGCACGCCTGGAGGTTCGGAACATCACTGGCCGTGCGGCGGTTCTCCAGAGGAGTGCGAAAGGGAGAGAAGCTCGGCCAGTTACGGTGCTTTCTGCCGCTGGCCTGTTGAGTTTGGGCTCGATGGCTCATGGTGGCTCAGGCGTCTGGCTCAGGGGCGTAGCTCGAAAAACCTTGGGCCTCAATTTGAGTGTAGCTGCCTCCAGTTCAAGGCTTTGGATTTGTCACGTGTCCTTGGATGTTGGGAAGGTTGGGCTTTTAAGATGCTCTTGCAGAGGTAGAGTTGCCCTCGCACCCACGAGGGTGTCAGAACATCGCGACCTGCACGTTTGAGGAGAAGTTGCCTCCAAGTTCTCAGGGAGATCCCAAGATGTTAAGAGGAGAAGAAGCATTAGGACACTTGCTTGCATTCCTAAAGGCTGTTGTATACATGTTGTTGTTGCTAGCGGAGAGTTGAGCAACCTGAAACCCTACGGGCCCTAGGAAGAAGACACAATGTGGGAATCATTCAGGACACATGTTTGTTTGGACACTTTACGCCAATTCTGAGTTGAGAATCTGCAAGCGCAGACGTTTGATGGTTGACGTTTCTTCAATCAAGGCTTATTGAAGATGCACAAATTGCAAAAAGTGTGTGCTTGTACTGTGTTTGTGGGTGCCGCAAGTGCTGGTTTTGGATGATGGCTTTGCGTTTGTAGCTGCAATCTCCTTCCCTAGGCTTGCATGCAGCAGGAGCGCATGTGTTCATCGACGTCCGCCCTCCAGGCTTGGCTGTTCAATACATTTTGCAGGAATGCGTTTCCCGTAGTGCTTGCCTGACTGCTAACCCCTTTCGAGTCCAAGCTTGAAATTGAGCAGATGGTCACATGCTTGCTGTTGCATGCTAGTGCAAAATGGCATGTGATGTGAAGGTGCAGCCGGTGGCTGCATTCCGGGTGCCATATCACTGCCCCATCCTGCTGCTACTGAGACCCTGGCATCCTTGGACGATGATGTCTTGTACCTTGGAAAAAGAAGACATGCGAGGATATATTTATATATAAATATATATATATGTGCATATATGACATAGAATAGGCATGTCCTACATGCGTTTGGTTCCAATATGTTCCAATCCCTTTGGCCAAATTGGAGTAGAACCACGTATAGCTGCACCGCAACGCAACACGGGCGAGAGTGTTTTGAAAATCAGCACCCTGCTCACTTGAGTTGGATTAGGATTAATTCATATGGACGAACGTCCTCAAAATGTAAAGTCTTGATAAACTTTGTAAGCTCTCGGCCTTGTGAACTTGCCATTGACGTTTGCCTCGCACAGATGCTGGTCAGGAACGCACATTCAACCGAGAGTAGTCTATGTTTGCTGCAAGCCTTGCTTGGTTGGACTGAGGTTGCAGCTTTGTGAGCGCTTGAACGTCACTTGGATCAGCGAGACCAGGATACTGTACATGATGAGGCAGGTCTTTCAAGCAAGTCGCGAGGCTTTCTGTGGCTCGCAGCCTGGCAACCCCAAATACATGAGTGCGCTTCGGATGAACCTGTGTTTGGGGGTTACTCTCACCCAGGTAATGGGAACATATTCAGCTCTGAGGCCAAGAGTGGCAACATGATCATCTATGCAGAGGAGGACGAATCGTCCTGGGATGCTGCGCTACTTTTGGCTGGATATTTTCGAATCTGGCCCACTGCAATGAACCTTGACTCAAGTACAATGTGTCCTCTAGCGAGGGTCACTTCTCTTGTTCTTGATTTCTCCTTGTCGTCCTGACAGGGTGCGTTGTGAATTGACCATACACTTCACGATGTACGCAGACATGTGCTTACCCGTCTGGGTACACGATTCCGACAAAGGGCATGCGTGCCTCACGACTTCTTCTCCGATCCGATCTCGCTACTAAAACCAGACTCTCGAAGTTTAGTTCATCAAACATCCGCTTTTCGTCCAGGAGTTCGATACTTAGAAAGTACTGGCAAGACAAACCTTTACCCAAGGCATAAAAAGACAGGAGCAAGTTCCCTCGTTCGCCTTGGGTTTCACAGAAGCCTAGTTGGTGGAATTGCGGCCCGACCCAATTTGCCTCAAACTGAGCTCGCGTCTACCGTCTACCTTACTCAATGATTATTTGTCTCTTGCCGGACAGCCCTATCCATTAAATGTCCGGGTACCGTTCCAACCCCGCTTGGATAAGGCCTTAATTTCCCCAATCCATGATCTCGAGATGTCTTTTGAAAAGGGACATAACTTGTATCAGCGCGTCAAGAAATGCATTCGCCTACAACAAGATTTGTCCCAGCTCTCGTGGAACATCAATTAGATGCATACTGGCCATTCCGTTCGTAGAAATTTGCGAAAGACACAGACTGCGTATTACACCGGTCCATGTCTTCTTCTTTCACACGTGCATATTTTGTACATCACTTGTCTTCTGTCAATACCCACCCTAGAGTACCCCACGAAGTGGAAGGGCTGTTAGGGGCGCGACACGGATTGAGCAAGCTGGTGTGTGACAGGGTGCATTGTTTATTCTGTCTAGGCTTATCATGTCCAACAAGCAGTTGTCCGACGGTTAGGTATGTTTCATGGAGAGCGTTGCCACGAACTTGTTGGTTCATGTGTACAGTTGTTTCAGAGTAGACACTGACCTTCCGGACCTTCTACTTTGCGTCCAGTATAGCTGTGTTGCCTCAGGGCAGTCCTGGATGGTGGTTGGAAGACCTGGCTGCACAGCGGAGGGCCAATTCAAGAAAGCCATCCTTCCTGAAGAAATGCTACCTGACTAATCCAGGCGGCCTCATGGCCTCAAAAAAATGTTTTTTTTTTGCTTTTTGGACGTGGCCGGATGATGTTTGAGGGTGCTAAATTGCATAAAATCATCATGCAAGCTGACGAATCAGTTTAAGGCTTAAGGCATCATTATATCATATTATCATTTGCCTCAGTTTGCCAGCTGAGGAGACCATCATTCATCTATTCCATGCCTTTTGCGTCATGGTCTCAACTGGTACGAGAAGCTTTATGGCGTGATGGAGCGGGTTTCCTAAGTTGATCGATCTCATTTCTTGGAGCTGGCAGCCTTTCTCATTCTGGTCATCCTTCAAGATAGGTTGAAGGTTCACCTGACGATCTCAAGCAGCAACCTGTGGGAGCGCACAGTTCTTGCTACTGTGAAGCTGCCTCCATGGACATCCAATTTGGTCCACGTTCCGATGTTTTTGATGATCATTTGTCCCACTCCACCGGCAGCGGCCCGGGTTGGTAAAGCTTGGAGCTTCCAAGATTCTTGGACCATCGGCTGTGGCAAAAATGCTTGGCAGGTCTTCAAGGTCTTTGTTTTTGAAGATGGCTCTAAGTGGAATAGCTTGCAATCACGACTTCAGCCAAACACTAGGTGCATTCAAGCAGTGGATCCATGATGTTTGAACATGAGTGAGGCTTCCCATCATTTGCCCACCATTGATGTTGATGTACTTACGACACACCTCGTTGTAACTTGCTTTCGGGGATTGTTTTGCTTTGGTTCGGCTTCTTCCATGCACAGGCTTTGCATGGTGACTTTGCGCTCAACAAGGGCGCAGGAGAGCCAAGGCATTCGCCAACAAACTCCGTCTTTTTGAAGAAAAAAATCCATTCAAGGCTTGTTCAACTCAACAAAGTTTGATCATTGGCGATGCGTTTCACTAAAACCGAGCAATGCGCTTCCCTTTCCGAATTAGCAGAGGAGAACCTGTCCTTCTTGCTTCAAAATTCATGCAAGCTCGTGCCAGCAAACCCACGTTTCAAGACTTCATTTTTCCCAACTCCATTCGGCTCAAGGTGGCAAGTGTCAAACCTAGAGCGAGGTGTTTGCGGGTAGTGTGTGCATGAGAGCGGCAGAGCTGGAAGTGGTGTGCAGACTGCTGCCTGCGACGAGGTTTACCACAAGATGGTCTACATTCTACATCAATGAGAGCATGATGTAAGCCCCTTGCTTCCTTCCAATGTTAGCCAACGGAAAATTACACCTCGCAGGCACAGTAATGCGCATCATGTAGGTAGGCACGCCGACCTGCTTCTTTGTCTCAAGATCCTGATGAAGTACAAGCCAATGTCACAGTCCTTCGCTTTTGAAATGTTGGTGAAATGTGCACAGACAGGATGGACAAAGACTGAGAAGGTTAAAGCGCAACTAATGATATTGAACGATGTCAAAAATGTTTAAGACAAACAATTGGCTGGGGTACTCAGCTGTTTACATGGTCGATTTTTTCCATATTGCAAGAGCTATTGCAGCTATTGGATTTCTTACTTCAAGTAAATATATAGGAAGGGGTGCCTGTGTGCCCTGCTAGTGCTGCAGGGTGTCGCCGCCAGGGGTGTGTGGCCATGTGCTTTTTGGAGCCTAGGTTCTGGTGCCGTTGCAGGGCGCTGCTACTAGGTTGATGGGCTGGGTGCTGGTACCGGTGGAGGGCGCTGCCCACAATAATCTTATGCATTCTTATGCTATTTGGGGTCTATGTTGACATAACTTAATTGGGTATGAATCTTATTCTATAATGAAGGAGGATTGTGCGACATGGATGTCTTCCTTGTCGGAGTCGCATACTTCACAGCACTTTGATGATCGTCACGTGCTCGTCCACAGGAATCTGAGTACTCTTGCCATGGAGCTGCACCAATGGGTCGACTTGCCTTGCCGATAGGTTTGGATGGCGCACTGGGGCGAAAAGGCACACTTCGATGCACGAGGGACTGTCGCGGAACAACCTTCACTGGGCCCCTCTTCAACTACCTCCTTCTCGACCTCGAATTGCGTCGGCCCCTTGACCGGCGACGGCCGAGAATGGCTTCGGCTATCGCGGCGTTTTCTCCTTGGAGTTCGGGATCTCTGTTTTGGCTTGAGTTCAACATGCTCCATCTTCGACTGATTCTTGTACATATGCTCAATGACATTTGCAAATTTCTCAACAGTAGCAGTGAGCTCTTGCAGCTTATGATCAATCACGATCATCTTCCGCAGGGCGTCCATGGATTGTAGACGGTGAAGTGTCCTCCACATGGTCTTTTGTCGTCTCTGGTGTTCTCTGGGATCGCTCACTCTGAGCCGTGCAGCACGTGGAATGATCCTTGTCGAAGGTCTCGGTGCTTCAGGCGGAGGTGGCGGCAACGGTGCTCGCCTTGAAGTCGTGGCACGAACTTCCTGTGGCGATGAAACCGGCAACGCTGACATGCTGAAGACCTCGTGATGTGTTTCTGCAATCAAAGCAACTTCCACCGCATCTCATCTCCTGCCAGTGTTCAGAACTATAGTGAACCAAGGTGACACTGAGGCCCACCTCTACAGCAATTGCAGCTGCACATGAACAGAGCGATATCTTCCACCAGTGCACCCTGTCTCAATGATGCAACCGCCGCCCTGCCCGTAGCGTTACATAAAATAATAAAATCCTTGATGTTGCTCATGTTTTCTTTCATCTCTTGGAGTGACAAAATAACATATAAGACACCAGGATTGATAATTCTTGCATATAATGAATATATATATGTATATATATTTATCAAAGATTAAACATTATATCAATAGTTTTTCAATATTAGCATAATTGATATATTTATCAAAGGAAAATTAAAAGAAAGTAAATCTACTTTAGATTATTTGTATATAAATAAATATAGTAGTATATAAATATATATTAGTACATTAATAAAAATAAATATCTATATATTATATATAGATATAATATTGTATATATTTAATATATAAAATTATCCCGGCAAGAGACCCCAAACAGTATGTGTGAGGTCTGTAAGCAGAAAGTCTAGAGATCTAGACGCATTGGGGTCCAGAGAGGTGATGGCGGTGATGAAGTGAATGTGGGTGTGAGTGAGTGCGGGTGAGAGGGAGTGTGAGTGTGAGTGAGAGTGGGAGAGTGAGTGTGAGTGCGGGAGAGTGAGTGTGAGTGAGTGCGGCGAGTGTGAGTGAGAGTGAGGGTGAGACTGAGAGTGAGCGTGAGTGAGGGTTAGTGAGTGTGGTTGAGAGTGAGAGTGTGTGTGCGAGTGAGAGTGGGAGAGTGAGTGAGTGAGTGAGTGAGAGTGAGAGTGGGTGAGCGTGAGTGTGAGTGTGAGGGAGAGTGAGAGTGTGAGAGTGTGAGTGAGTGTGAGTGAGTGTGAGTGAGTGTGAGTGAGTGAGAGTGAGAGTGAGTGAGAGTGAGTGAGAGTGAGAGTGAGTGAGAGTGAGTGAGAGTGAGTGAGTGAGTGAGAGTGAAGGTGGGCGCGAGTGAGTGTGGGCGCGAGTGAGTGTGGGTGAGAGTGAGTGAGCGAGTGTGAGCGAGTGTGAGTGAGTGTGAGAGTGGGTGTGGGTGTCCGTGTGGTGCGAGTGCAAGTGTGAGTGAGAGCGAGTGAGAGTCTGCGAATGGGAGAATGGGGGTGAGTGTGAGGAGTGTGGTTGTGAGCGGGAGTGAGGGTGAAAGTGGGAGAGTGAAAGTATTAATACTTGAAATTATAAAATATTGCGCCTGTTACAAAATTTGTATTTCGAATTTTATTAAGCGGTGTGTGTGTAATGAGATTTGCGTTTCGAGGTTTATTATGCGTTGTATTTGTTACGAAATTTGTATTTCGAGGTATATAAATTGTTGTATTTGTTAAGAATTTGGATTTCGAATATTATAAATTTTCGTATTTGTCGCGAAAATTATGAAATAAAGTAATATATTTGAGACGAAATTGGATATATTATGTTTGGCACGAAATTTGAAAATGAATTATATATCAAAAAATTACGATTTATTATATATTTTGAAATTTAAATTCTTTATCGATTAGATTATATCTAAAGTGCTGTACTTGCCACGAAAATTGCATTTCGAAGCAAAACACTTCCGATCCCCCTGCGAGTTTGTTAATCGAAATACACATGAATGATATCGAGATACATAAATATAAATAGTAACGAATTAGTCGTTCACGCCCACGCGCCTTGCCGATTTATTCATGCCTTTTATTCCTCTATCGTAAGAAACCTTTAGTGTGCCTATATTGTTTGCAAAAAAAATGATAAAAATTTATCGAATTATTCTTTTTTGATTAGATATTATTTATTAAGATATTTTATTATTTATTTAAATATGGAATATTAATAATTAATTATTATTATGGTTGCAATATTTAATTGTTATTTTTTAGATTTTTATATATAATAATAATAAATAATATATTATTGAAATTAAATGATTTTCGCAATAGATTTATTCCTAATTGATGAAATATATATTGATATTGATGATTTGATAAAATATATAGGATGGATATGTCTTGGAAAATAACCTATTGATATAATAATATAAAGAAATATAATATTGAATAAAATTATTATTGCCATGCATGTTGGCAATCCTAGGCTAGCATTGGTTGCAGCAGATTACAATTCTCAGCCCTTCTCGAGAGTTGGTAACCACAAAGCAGAATTTAATAATTTTGCATTGATATTATCGCATAATTGCGTTTGTAAATGGTTGTGGTAGGCTTCATTGATGGTCCTGGAATATTTTATTTAGTTTATTTCTCTGAATATATGAAATATCAAAATGATCCATAATGAGGTGATCCTGATTTTGGATAGCATGTGGCCGGCAGACGGGGGTGGATTGTATTCTTTCATCTTTGTATTGATAAGATACCATTGAATTAATTATTCATTTCAAAATAAATATTAGCCACTAGTGATATATTTCCATATTTCTTTGACAGATAATAAGTATTCAAATTTCCACAATTTGATATTTTTTTATAATAACCAAATTAACCAATTTCGATAATATTTGGATTTGGATGATTAAATGACCCATATCCGTGAGGTTGCATCAACAGCCCTTCCCTCGTGGGGAGGTCAGGTGACACCATATTTGTGATTGTCGTCAAGCCCTGCTCCATTTGCGCCTCGAAGCGAAAGGCCTGTTGGTTGCCCTGATCAAGAATGGAAGTTTGCACGAAATTCAATATCGATTCCTTTCTGCCCAGGAAATTGAATTCCTCAATATTTTGCCATTGATATATAAAGGCAATGGCATTGGACGTTTGAAATTTGCCGGAGTTGGTCAATTGGCCAATCCAATTCAATTAATTGGGATGTTAGCGTATATTCGCCAAAAATTGCAAAAAGAGTGTTTTCCGCATGATTCACCATTATTCAATATTGCCACCGCTGGTTACGTTATGCAAAGATCTTCTTTGTTGGAGGAGATTTAGTGAGCATTTATGATTGAAATTATCTTTATTATAGATCGTTTTTTGAAATTGAGGTGCAATAATATCCATTACGATTGGGAAATGGAGATTGAGATTCGACATTGTTAATTGCGATCCGGACTTTGCAATTAAGATCCGGTAATATTTATTACGATCTAATATTTGCGATCTGATATTTGCGGTTGAGGACCGATGATATGCATTGCGATTTGGCGATTGTTGTTGAAGCCCGATAATATCCATTTGTTGTTGAGGTCCGGTGCCCATTGCGATCCAATATTTCCGATTAAGGTCCGGCATTAATAATATTTTTTTTACATAATATAGATAAAATAGAAAATATCAATTTAATCAAAATATAGATGATAATATATATATATATTAATCAAAATTACAAATATCTATAGGATAAGACAACTATTTTGTATTTATATAAAAAATATCGACTAAATATATAGATATAGATATATAAAGAGAGAAAGGTATCTATATTTATAATTGATTAAAATATCAAAAAAGACAAATTAATCTATCTCACACAAATTTATTAGATAAAAAATAATTCATCGAATATATTTCATGAGAATCTACCTTACAAAATATAGATCATCAAATTTACCTCGCACCATTCGCCCCAATCGAAATCATTTCATATAAATAGATTCAAAAAATCTTCCCACACCAATGCACCTCACACCAAATCCCTTCATACCAAGAAATCCCGCGCAATTGCAATGGTTCAAATCAACCCACACAAAGCCGACCCCCATCAATTGAATTATACGACGCTCAATTCATGCAATTTTATTCGCACTAATTTCAATTACCAACGACCAAGTCGAATCAAACACCAATCCCATCTATCTATGGCTTTGACCTTCAACCCCAAGATTCTGTTTAAGATTCAAATTGGTTTAATAAAATCAAATTTATGCAGTAATTCGATCAAATGTTTGTAAA
>CAXAMN010003936.1:7739-55577 GCA_963970005.1 Durusdinium trenchii
GAGTGAGTGAGTGAGTGAGTGAGTGAGTGAGTGAGTGAGTGAGTGAGTGAGTGAGTGAGTGAGTGAGTGAGTGAGTGGACGGCGGGAAGGAGCGAGGGACGGAGGGAGGGACGGGCGGGCGGGCGGAGTCGGGCGGGATGGCAGCCAAAAAACTAGAACCCCACACAGAGATGTGGGGAAAAATACCCTGATCATCGATCCCACTGATTCTCATGTTCTCACCCCTTCTCACGTCCCTTTTTTGCTCCCGAAAGGACCTTCTTGACCAAGCAACGCTCTTGCAGAGGTAGTCCCAGTTGAGAAATTCCCTGGGCCACCTGATAGCTCTCCGCTTCAGCGCGCTCTGCCTGCATGGCAGCGCTCAAGAAGAAACCTGCGACGCGGCCCGCGACGTCCGGGGTTTCAAGGTCCGAGGAGTCGAGGAGTCGAGGAGCAGCGACGTCGACGTCTTCCCGACGACAAGGAGGGAGCAACGCTCTGCTCAGAAGTCCGGCAGTCTTAATCCTGATCCAAGTCCATCAAGTGGATCCAGACTTCCGAGGGCAGGATTCGAGCTGCTATTCCCAAGTCCGGAGTCCAGCTGCACTTGGACTTTTTCAGGTCTGCCACCACATCCATGAACTCTCCCCTCTAAAGTTGGCAAACATCAGTCTAAAACAATAGAAGCCGCTGGAGCCTTGGATGTTTACAATAGCTATCCTGGTCGTCTTGCCTTCTTTGTTGCCCAAGTCTCCCAACCAAAGTGGGGGAGGCAAGGCTTCATCTTGGGGCTGTTCCAAAAGAACGCCCAACATTCCCCGATACAATGGAGAAAACCAGAGAAAACCAACCAGTCCACCAGTCTTAGCTCAGTTGCTATCTGCAGCTTCCATCAGCATCTGTACCGCTGATCCCATTTCACTTCCTTGAAGCGATCGATCAAAAAGGATTGGCCATGACACAACCAGGGTGGAGCAGGGCTGGGCAGGGCAGCCATGACTTTTCTGCTCAACCCACACGGGCGGTCAGTGGCTTTTGGGGACCATGCTGCGCACTGATACATCAGCGTGCAATATGTGCACACGGTCATGTCAAGGAAGCACTTGGGTCTTCAATTCTAAGAGACCCTGGAGGTCTCCTGATGTTCATGCTTCCTACTCTCACTGCTCTGGAGACGACCACGGTGTGACGTCATCATCGAGGCGAGGGCCCTGAGGGACCCCGGTGCCAAGGCACGAAGCTTCCGCTTCTCCGATGTTCCGGCGTGCCAATTCAAATGTCCTTCCTGGAGGCGAAGGAGGAGAGCTCGTGTGAAATTGATATCAATATATACAACTCAATAGAAAACCCCGGTATACCAGCGGATGGTCTTTATATATATATATATAGTGGTTTGTATCTCCATTATGGGGAGGTTATGTATCAACGGTCTAGATGAAGGTGTGCCAAGTGGTGACCAAATAGGCCAGTCTTCATGTCGCCTTGGAGGTCCAATCTTATTGTTAGGATGGGGGTTGGATAGGGTTGGTTTTCCTGGTCAGCAAAATCTGGTCACGAGCTCCGGTCACTGGAATTCCAAAACGAATGGGCCGAGTCACCGTCAAATCCAATTCTGGACGCAGGGCATGGGTGACGCAGTAAAAAGTGAAGATTGCAAGCACCTGGCGTTCGGGTTGCAAAGCGGCAAAAAGACTATGCATTGAAGGCTGCTACTTCCGCTAACATAGCTCAAGAAAACCTCGTGCCTTTGATTGATCGAATGGGCAAACCACAAATCAACCAAATTATCAAGCAAAATCAAGCAACAATGACTCAAACCAACCAAGCAAACCAAGACAAACTCAATCAAAAAGACCAGAAACCTCAGACCGAAACGCCCTTCTCAAGACTTGGCCCCTCTCTCGCCCCTCGGCGCCTTCATCTCCGCATTCGGATCGAGGCGCGGCGACAGAGGTGAGAAAGATTTGACAAAGCACGGTCCTGGGAGCACGGTCCCATGCCAAATCCGTTGCAAAGCACCTAGTCATACCTAGTCTGGAAAAAAACAGTTTTCGTGAATGGGTGGAGTCAGCGAATGGTGAGGGTGATGCTAGACGCCACAATGAAACGCAACATATATCTGGGCTGCACTCCATACAAGAAAGTGCAGTCATCTCCCCGTTCAGCTATAGTACCAGGAAACCAGTGTCCACTTTCTGCAAATGATCACAGTTCCCGGTGGAGGAGAACTTGCCTTCAATCAGCTCCTAGGAGCTGGACGCCGAGTCACATTCATTGGCTCCGCGAGTAGCGCGGGGTTCTATAATTTGTTGAGCCACCATGGCCCACGTGCATCTCGTGGAATGGGATGCATGACCAGCATCACGTCGAGTGGGAAAGGAACAAATGTGCAGGGCGATCTTGCAAGCTCTTCAGAACATCTCTCAGAAAACGCCATGCAATGGAGACGCCAGCAAGCCCACATTGGCCCCCAACGGTTGCTCGCAACACACAACACTGGGAAAACCGTAAAGACCCTGACCCGGACTACACACCTGTGGGGGTGCTGCTGGGGGTCATCGTCTCTGTGTTGTCACGCAATCTCGCGTGATTTTTTCTATGATTGGATATGAAGATCGGATAGGATTGGACAAAATCCACCTGGACTCCTGCCGGTAACCACTCCAAAATCTAGGTCACACACAGATCAATCAACTATAGATCCACCATTGTGATTTTCAGTCTTTGGGGATCGGATCTGGGCTCTTCGATGCTGGCGCCTCTTCGTTCCGCGCGCGCGCGAACGCCCGCGGCGGGGAGCCCGGACTCGGTGTAACGTTCACGAAGCGTCCTCGGGCGCCGAGCCACGGAGCCGACGGCGAGGCTGAGGCCGAGCTCCGTGTCCCGGCTCAGCCGGACCCAGGTGGTGCACCCAGTGCCAGGTGCATCTGAAACGACTCAGGTGGTGGCTGGCTATGTAAGGGGTGTTTGCCTGGGAATCATCGATTGAAGAACTCCTTAGTTAGGGTTGACTGACCTGACAGCTGTGAAGTGGTCCGTATACAAACGCTCAGACTACTGGCACCTCCAGCTTCGTGTCACGTTCACTATCTACATCGTCTGCCCGGCCCTAAACCAGGTTGACTCTCTCCACGGGAGGACCATCCGCGACCCTCCAAGTTACTCCAAGCTACTCCAAGTTTTCGAAGGTCGTCGCAATGATGCGTCCCACATGGCCCAGTGCCTTTCCTCAGTGACCCAGTTCGCCGGCGGCACCGGGCAGCCCGCCAAAACGTGGAGGACACCCGGCGGCCCCGAAAACGTCAAGTGTTTTTGGTTCTTTTTCGGTCAAGCAAAGGTCCCCCAAAAAAATTTGGGCAGTGAATGTGCTGCAGCCATTTTGATAGATCTCCTATATAATTGAACTAAGATATCAAAACGAATTATATAATGTTATATAGGCAATTTTGAGGGTTGTATGGTCAATATTGGTCAGTAGACTGGTCAATGGCTTCAACTGATTTCCTTATCCAGTATACATAATGAAACTCATAATGCATTAATTGCATAGCATTTTGCCTTAATATATCTCTCCAAATCCCCAACACACAGCTTTGAAAACAAAAAGCACCACCCCAACACAAGAACATAAGAGTTCCTTTGACTTTTCAATGCTTCACTTCAGGACCTGCAACTGCATCTGGCAATTTACATTTGCAATACGAGTGATTATAGGTAATACGCGCCAACACGTGGCCATACCATGCCATACCTTCCTCTCCAATCATTTCCACCCTTTTCAATAATATGATGGACACCGCTACTCCAAACCAGCTAGACACCTCGGTTCCACCATGTTCCACATTTTTACAGCCCAAACCCACCCGCTTTGCTCGTGTCGGGCGACGGTGTCGCGCCAGGTTCAGTGCGAAGGACAAGTTGGCATCGCCAAAGACCACTGCGTCAGTGGTGGGATCAATGATCTCCAGGCGGTAGAAGCGGCCAATGGCCTGGTGAGTCGGAGCGGAGTCGGACCTCTAAGAACGAAAACATGACGGCACTGCCACGTCTGCGCTACGGCGTTGGTGGTGTGCCCAATGAGGAACAGCAATTCAACTGTCAATGAGGAACACTAAAGAATCTCATCAGAATCTCAGCCGTGAGAATTCCCTGCCTTGGATCCCGAGGGGAAGCTGGGCGCAGCTCCTTCCTGGGCTTTAAGCTGGGACCCTTCAAGATGATTTATGGACAAAACATGACATGTGACAAGTAGGCCCAAAGACAATCTCAATCGCTACTGGTAGAGGACACATTCAATGGACTCATGGACTCGTTTTGGAGTAGTGAGTGACGTCAAAGACCCTCAATTGGTGGCGAACGATGCACACGTCAAGACCCTTGCCCAACCACATTCCGTTGGTGCGACTCAAACCAGAAGATCCTCGAACATGAAGAACGCCCCATTAACAATCATTAACACGTCAAAACCACTCCATAAACCTTATGCATACACATCCAGAAGGACCCTTTCTCGACTCCCTTGGACTGAATGCACCGATCCATACACTGGACTGCTCGCTCAGCTTCCGTCAAGCCTTTCAAGGGCGGCTTGGGCTTCGCCTCTTCCATGACTTGCTCCAACCTGAGGGCGTCCACGTTTTCGTTCATGAAGAGAACGGCGGAGCTCAGGAGTTTCTTTTTTTGCAAGGGTTTGGGGAATAAATTCGAATCATATTGGACACATATACAGTGGTTCCGTGCACCGACTCTCGCTCATGGAGATCAATGATCATTGTTATTCATTGTTCATGGTATTCATGTAGATGGTGCCAAATGCATCCACGCGGGTCCCCAAAAAACCAAGTTCGAGGACCGGACAAGGTCGACCAACGAGGTCGACCCATGGGACTTCCCACCGTTCCACCGCTCCGGCCACGGGACGGCCGTGTTCCGTCGTAGTGCCGCATGACGTAGCGCACGTCCTTGTGGAGATGCGCGACGTACGAGGGGTGTGAGCATGTGTGAGCAAGAAGAACGAGGCTCGTCAAGTCATCGTTCGAGCTTCGTTCCCTGGTGTTGTAGGCGGGGTTGTCCTACCTCAACTGAGTTCAGTTTGGTTCTCACGGGCAAGGGCATAGTATGACATGACTTATATGACGCATGAGCTCTCACATGGTTATATGTTGTTCTCAAATGTTTTCAGCACGATGCAACACCCGGAAAACCAAGTCACTGGTCAGAAGTTTCTGCGGTCCTTGTGGCACAAAAGCCGCAGTCGCACTTCTTGCCTTGGTCAACCCAGGTTGATGACATTCTAACAAGCTGGAGGGACACTGGAAGGATGTCATGTATACAATGCATGCCTGTTCCTGGAGGACGGAAGAACTGGTAGATAGAGCATGACAACAAGAGAGACAAATGTGCGCAGTATCGCAGGCCTGGAGGCATGGTACACACCCATAGCCCACCCTTTGAATCTTCTATCTTCGTTTCCTCACCATGCTGCTTGCTCTTCCATCTGAGGCCCCAAAGGAGGACTCCGAAAGGTTTCCAAAACCACCCCACCCCAACACGCCTGGAGCCATCTCCTGGGCCTCCGGGCACCTCTCGAGGCCGAGAGCGTCGGCTGGGCGCTTGCCGGACTCGGCTGGGCTCCCACACGTGCCGTCCAGATTCCAATGCGCACGGAAGGCTTGGATTGGGTCCACGGCCGCGCCACCTGGGATGGTGTGGATGTTTCCTCAAGCCGGATCGGCGGTTCAGGTGGACATGAGGTGGACAGCAGAAAAAAGGCACAATAGGAAATTGAATCAAGTGGAAACAGGGTTTCCATGGATATCCATGGGTTTCCAGGTCTGCGGCAGTCCGGATGGTTCTGGGAGTTGGGACGAACTCCTCCGCCGTTTGGCCATCGACCCGCCGAGCTGAGTCGATGGTCGTCGTCGATGTCAATTGACATGTTAATCAAAACACCCACTATGATCATCTAAGATCTAAGAAGATGCTCTATGGGTCCAGTCATTAAGGCTTCTAACCTCTAACCAGCTCTTTCTCTCTGGGACCTACCAGGCTCTATGCCCCAGGGACACTTCGTGCTCCCTCAGTCCACCCCAACGGGGGTGGAGAAAGAATCCTTCCGAGTTGCTGGGCCCCAGCATCTCTCGCATCTGGCCGGGGGCGATGCGAAGTGATTGGCCCAATCAATTGTGGAAGGCCGGTGGTTTTCTTCTTTCATTGCGCTGACTTGCTTCAAGGCAGTGAGTCTTTGATTTCAAGGCATGTTTTGACACTTGACATGTGTTAATCACTGTGAGACTCTGGTGACATGATAGCATACTCAGTTGTATGCACCTGGCAGGCTTCGACTTAGCAAAGTCCATTTACTTCATGTCACGCTGCCCGCCGCGACGGACCGAACGGCGGGCGCCTGTGCGATGTGAACAGCTGACAGCTCCTAAGGGACGTTCGAGCCAAGGGAGAAAAGGGGAAGGAATCAATCCCAAACAATGGGACCTTGGCATGTTGACCTACATTGGGGAGGTTTCAGGATGTTTCACGGAAAAATATAGTCAAATATGACTCAGTTGACTCAGTCAACTAAGTGTCTGATAATGGGAGAACGACCTCCCGGACGTTCCTTCGAAGGAACCGGGACACCGCCAGGAACACCGATGGCATGGTGCAAACGTCCTCCTTTGAGAGGGCCCGCCCTCTCTTCCTCTCTCCCCCTGTCTCACTACAGTTTGGGAACCCCATATGTATGTGGAGGGTTATGTTTTGTTGATTCATCCTGGGAGGTGTTCACCATGTTTCAAGCCGTTCTCCCCCTTCTGATCTTCTGAACAAAGAATATTAAAGCATATTGAAGCTTAAAAAATCCGATTCAGGCAATCTAAAACTGGTTCGACATCTTTTAAGCATAAAGGAAACCTTGCCAGCCCTACCTCCTAGCAAAAATGTCTCAAGAATTCAATGACATCGCCCAGCAGCCGATGAAGCATCACGCAAACGACTCACCAGTGCCCAGCATCAAATAACATCAAATGCAGGAAGAGCAAATAACGCAGCCTTGCCCTTCCAATTGGCTTTGAGGCACCAAGAACATCTTTGCTTAAGATCCATGATCATGGATTTAGGATGATTTAGGAGGTGGAATCTGAAAGAGTTCCTTCAAACCTTCCCAGGTCTACTACACCATCTGCCGCCACTTCTGCGTGACCGTCAGGGTTCCGCAGGTCCACGCCACTCGTTGGTGGTGTCCGGATAATACCTCGGGTGACCAGCGAGACCGGAGGCGTCCACGCGAAGCCGGTGGCCGGGGATGCCGTTGTCATTTGTTTCGTCGGCGATGCGACTCATATTGCTCACCGGTGGTTGAAAACAATGTGAGGCGCCCAGGCAAGTAATTGAAGGAGGTATTCCAGGCTGGCAGGCCTATTATCTGAATTCAGGTAACAGCTTTTAGATCAACTTTCCTCATGATGTGGGCCCTGCGCCAGAACAATTCCAAGAAAGTGATGAAAAAGGTCATAAAAGCTCATTTGTTTACTTCTTTCACCGTCGCCAGAAAGAGCCTCTTTTCACACCGCCAGTGCCAAGTGGCCCAGAGTTCTCCAACTCACGGAGCTCAAAGAGGGATAGACCTTCTAAAACATGACGCACCACCGACTCGCTTTGCAAGCCCCACTTTCCTGAGGCAGGGGTCGCAGCCGGGAGAGAAGGATGTAAGCGCGTGAGGCCGGCTGCGATCGCAAATTGGATTGACCGAAGCTTGAGTGCCTGTCATCAACACATGTCGACAAAATTCAATCATTAACGAGATCCTGGCGACATGTTCAAAAGCACATGATTGATAAAGCTTGCAGACATATGTTTTGCGAAAAGGACGGGTGGTCTTCAAACATACGTGACAAACTCTCAAACAAAGACCTTTTCATAAGCTTTGACACCTTTGACAGGATTCTGTGAAGATTGCTTATGGGTGGCCGATTTTCTGCCAGCCTACACCATCCCACTCTCTGTGTGGTCTCTCTCTCTCTCTCCCTCTCTCTCTCTGCTTCTCCGCCAAGACTCTGAGAATGCGGTCGATTCGCCCGGACTGGTGCCAGGGACGGGATGGTGCCCAGCAAGAAGGGGTGGAAATGAGTTACACAAACGCAAAAAACAAAGAAAACACGCATGCACTTAAAAGTTCCATATATATAGAGACATTGTCTGTCCAAAACATGAGAGGAGAATGAATGATATGAGGCACCCCTACTGGCTTCCACCCTCTCACTACATCCAATCACCACCTCTTCGGACCCCAGGTCAAATGCACCAATCATGCCCGGTGATGCGCCAGAACCGCCGGTACCGGTATCGGTTTTCGCACCGGGTAGCAACCAGCGCGGTACAACCAAGGTAGAAAAGCGAAGGGCACGAATCCCTGGACCTACCTTTTGTTGAATCGTGAGCACCCTTGGAACCACGATTGGCCAGCAGGTCGTCAGGTCATCTGGTCGTCCTTTCTTCGCTCGTTGGTCTTCATGCCGAGTGGGCGGCCCCGACAATGACCCCGTGGGCAGAACCACCCATAAGAGGGCTTGCCTGCAGAACAAAGGTCCAAAATGGTCCATAGAAACATTGTAAGCAGTCATCGGGTATATATATATATATATATAAGTCTTCATCAAGGAATCTTTCAACCTTTCGTATATTTCTTCTGAGAATCCCCGCCGACGTCTTACGCCGTGGACATTTCTAAACGATTCTAAACGCGCCTCCTCTTGCCCCACGCGGGGCGCTTCGAAGCGAGGCCGTTTCAGGCCCTCGCGGTGCCGGACAATGGCCGCCTGGCGTCGGAGTTAGGTCCGGACGCCAGGAACATCTGAGTCTCTGACAGTGGACTGCAGATTCACATTGTTTCGGTGGTGGTGCTTTTCTCTAGGCACATGGAGATGTTGGAGGTGTCGCCTGCCTTTGGCATCACAGAAGGGCACATCGGCTTTCGCACAATTGGCGCCGAAACTCTCTCTCCTATGGTCCTATGGATGATGTTCCTGATGAATGTTTGGGCAGCTTTCGGGATGAACAACCCAAGCATCTTGCTGATTGTCCCGTATTGCTGGACCGAACTTCAACCCCTGTGAACTCCAATCGATCCCGCCATCCTGATCCAAACAGCAGGTGATACCCCCCTCAGTTTGAGGACAGGTCCACCTGAAATCTTCCTGACTTATGACACACCAGTCCTCCATCAATCAAACATGTCACCAACAAAGTGTGAAACCTCGTCCCTCCCTGATCATGATCGGCTCTTCTTCAAAAAGAACCGGTAAAAAGAGTATATAAATATAATTCTGTTTGGATCGACCAACTTCACGGGAACACGATGTGGATCTGGTGATTCGATGTGGATCCTGGGGTACCTCCGAAAAAGTGGCCCAGTGAATGATGGATGGGGCCGGGTTGCCCAACATCTCAAAAACAGGTGATAGTCATTTGCCCACTGTTACTGTTGCTGGTTGGCTGGGCGCCCCACCCCAGATCCAATCACAAACATCAACTGCATGAGGACATTGCTCGGGCTGGGGGATGGGGCATCCTTCCTGGCCATAGCAATTCAAACGAATATCATGAACATTGAAAACAACCAAATCTTGAAAGAACTTTATAATATAGCGACCTTAAATAGATAGAAAAGTAAAATACATTCAAATATATTGGAACATGTTTCTATCTGTTTGGGGACCTCTTTAATGGACGGAACCACCTTGCGCAAACGAAATGTTGTATTGCGGAAGGTCTCAGGTGTTGCTTCAGTGCCTTGCCTCCATTGAGCCGTCAATCTATGATCCCAAGCTGAAGAGGCTCTTATGTGCAAGTGCCGTGCATGCTTGGTTTGGAGATTATGGATGAGGTATCATGGAGCTTGCCTTGGATGCTTCCCTCTCTCTACCAAAGTGATGGTGCCAAGGTTACGACATACAAAATAAAATGGTTCTTTTGAGCGTTGCGCATGGCTTGCTCCCCGTCCTGCCGCATGAAACATATTGTTTTGTTGCCCCAAGTCTGCAGGACTAGTTAGACTCAAAGGTGCCTTGAAAGCCTTGAAAGCTTGCTGGAGAAACAACTGCAACTGGACAAACGACAACTAAAGCAATGCAAATGCAAACTGACATCCCCCGCTCTTTTGGAGATTTGTGGTGTCTCCCTCTTCAGCTGTTGTATTGCGATGCATTTCACACCCGGTGTCAAACGCGCCCGACTCTCCTGCCTTCAGGTCTTCACTGAGGATACGCTTCAGTCGGAAGGAGGCTTCCACAGCTCCCTGTGTTTCGACCACCGTGCTTCGGTTCACGCTTTCGGCCTTTCTCCAACAAACGATCCGGTGGACACCCGAAAAAGGAGGTGGATGCCGTGGCCTCCAATGTACGCCGTTCTCTCGAACGGCGCTGAAAACGGCGTTGTCCTTTATGGCCCCCATGTGTTGAGTGGTCGTTTTTGTGGTCCTGGTGGTAGAATAGTTTCTTACCAGTCTGTCCTCAACATCGAGTTGTCATGGGGGATTGGATGAAAGGCTTGGCTGCCAGAACGGACGGCCATTCCTCAACATAAAGATGTCGATGTTGTTGAGCGTTCCCAGAGTCACGCCCACAAAAAGGTTGCAATTTTACATAAGGCGCGCGCACACACAAACGAATGGGGAAAACACACATTCTTCCAAACATGCCATCTGATCGGCCAACAATGGATTTGGCATCATGTCCCAAAACGTTCATGGGGGAACCCCGCCCTCGCCCTCTTTGGCCAATCTTGTCATAGGGAAAGTCGTGGCGCTTCGAGGCACCTGCAGGTGTTCCGCCACATCATCTGCCTCCACTCCGCCAGTGCCATCGTCCGCCTTCTCCGGTGGCACTTCCTGGCAAAATAAAGCAGGAAGAAAACGTATCACCTGGGATCTCCTTCTCTAACGCTAATATATTACTATCGGATTCCGGCGCTCTGGGGGTAAACGGGACTAGATCAGATCCCGCATACATGGCATTTTTGATGGTTGCCTTGCACAAATGCGGGTCCTACATGTGTTGGCCTCCTATTTGGTTTGCCACATTCATCTCAGCTAAACGGACCTTCTCAAATGGAACACGGCCATCTGAAATATCTTCAAACGCCTTTACCGGCACAAACGCCTCCAAGAGTTGTCATGTCATGAGGACTCTCGGCATTTTTGGACCTCCTGGACATAGTATATTTCACGAGGTGTTGTCTAGACATAATGTCCACATCTGCGTATCTTGAAGGATCACTTCTTCACTTCGAAATGCCATCGATGGAACAAATCGAATTCGGGCTAAGCTTTTCCAGCAATCAATGCTTTCCCAGTCCTTGTTGGCCTCCTGGACTGCCATTGTTGGGATTCAGTTGCTTGTCCTTCGTGTGTTGGCTTTTTGTGGGTGACAGCTTCTCGGGATGTTCCACAATGTTCTGCCTGATGCATGCATGCAAACCATTCCTCTTGAGCAACTACTGCATGTGCAGCATTTCTGCATGAGAACATGTGGGGACCCTTCTTGAGCCTCGACAACGATAGTGAAGGACATGTCTACAGACAGTGCACTCAAGGACCAGAACAATGGCCAAACAGCCTTCACAAGGTCACTAGGACACCACATCAGCTGTTTGTGATGCGATGTTCCATCCCTGAAATAAACCAATACAAACCCTGGGGTTGATGGACCTTTTTGCACTGACCGCTTGGCAATCGAAGGTTGCGCGCACCCGACAGCGCATCAGTCTTGGTCAGCGTGTCAAGTATCCTGTATCCATGACTGACAGGGTGTGGCCAGAGATGGACGCCAAACAGTCAAGAAGATTCAACAGTCCATATCGGATTGTTCCCATCCAAGGAGGAGGACGATGAGCAGAGGAATTTCACCAACAAGTGTGATATTATATAGTAAGATTCTACTGACGATTAGTGCGATGGAACAACCCAAAATCAAACACTTCAAAGTATTAACTGTAGATACAGGTAAACGACCGATAGCTACCAACAAGTCGCACCTGGTTTTCCTTGAGCCAAACGATAGTAAAGTGAGACATGTATACGACATCCTAGCGTGAAACAACACCCCCCGCTGAACGAAAATGGGAGGAGTGAAGTTATGTACAGTGCATTAATTAAGGACCTACGAAGGCATCCGGTCCCCCGGTACGTGCTAAGCATCGAACCGGAACGTGCCTTGAGATGGAGAGGATGGTTGACCTCAAGGACGGATCACATCTTGCACTGTTATGCTTTGATGCTAGGGTTGAACATGTCTCAACTGATTCATGCATGAAAGTTCAAAGCAAGCTCACAAAGATAATCTCTTTTGCGCAGCGGAACTGGGAGTGCAATGCCAACCTTTTAGAAAGCAGGAACAAAGCCATCAAGGCACACGCTCCCGCGTGGCGACAAAGCACAACAAAAGATGTGCGCTCTTTGTTGCAAGGATTGAGAGCCAAGCTCATCGACCTGAACTCAAACGAATTAGCTGCTGGTTTCAGGCAACCGGTCCCCCGGTGCATCACAGAAACGGTCATCCAGGCAACCGCTCCCGCGGTGCGTTGAGGGAAAAACACAGTGCACAAAGACAGCCGAGTCACCCGTAGATTTTATTCTCTTCTCCACAGGCAACAGCTCCCGCTGTGCGTCGTGTTTACCACCTGCGCTGACTCCACCAGTCGTGTCCTCGCCAGTCACTGCCACGACCGCGATCATCTTGCCACCAGTTGCGGTTGGATGAGGACCACCAGGAAGACGATGAGGATGACTGCTGCCAATCATGGTATTGATCACTTCCGGCAGCTCCTCGCCAGCGTTGCTCTGATGTCTCGGCCTGAGTACGTGTTGCTCTGGCCAGACTTTCACCTGGACCTGGTGCGGCCTTGGCCTTGGGAATCACAAGTGCCCTTGTTTCTTTCACAAGGTTGATATCCAAGCCAGGTACAAATTGAGCATCGCCCATCACGAATTCCAGGAGTTCATCCAACACATCATCAGGGTCCGTCTTCTCACTTCGCCACTCACCTCCAAATCCCAGGATTGCGGGTCGTTTTGCACCTTGACAGTAGTCCGCAGCGAAAGTCTCAGGACGGTGCAGCCTGTTCTTCCAATAAATGAAGAAGTCCTCGCTCAGGTCAGCATCATTCCCTTTTGCTGGTTCGTTCATGAAGATGACCTTGCCAGCGTATCGATGACCGATGCCACGAGCAATCATTTCCCTTGTCCTCGGAGGGTCAGGGATGATGGCATCTGACAATCGTTCCAGGAATTGAATGCAGATTGGAGAGAGGTCCTGGGCTGCGCAGTTGAACGCGTAGAAAGCGTCAACCAGCTGTCGCTGCGATACCGTCATGGACATCTTGTCCGCCTTCTGAACATGGCTTTTGGCGTTCGCTTTCAGGATGTTGATGCCCGAACGAGAAGCCCGTTGAACTTCATGGCCAGGCGTCCCCGCCGGCGTCCTCCTCACACCTGTTCCTTGCAGCCTGTCCTCAGGTACCATATCCATCGTGACTTCGATACCGAGATCTGCTGCAATTTCCTCGATCCGAATGAGCTGAGCAGCTTTACACAGATCCGAGGCATTGTTGAGGAAGGTGCCGCATGTGATGCAGGACATCATGCCATGGGTGTAGGTATTTGTGCACGTTGGGCACTGAGCTTCTGGCATCTGAATGCCCTCAACGACCATCCATCGAGTGTTGCCATAACCCTCAGTCTCGGGGTGGATCTTGCGCCAATCAAACCGAGGTCGGTTGTAGTTGGGCAGCATCTCTTTGGGCGACACTTGGTTCCTGTAGGCGTTGAAATTGGGCCTGCGAACGACATACGTGACCTCGTATGTTTCCAAATCAGGATTCTGCTTTCCTGATATCATTTGGTCTTTCACGCCTGGGCGTTCAAACAGTTCACCGTACACGAATGGGGAAAAGGTGTCCACCTTGCCACACCACCTCTCATAGTCACCAAGGACCTGGTAGGTGTATTTCTCCAGTGGGCTTTTCACCATTTCATCGTCATCGGCAACTGGTCCCCCAGTGCGTGCTGAATTGAAGGCTTTTGTTTCACCGGTAATGATGCCGCGATAGTGTGCGTACACATGGTTCGCGAAGGCGTAGCATCGGGACTCCATGTCATACACGTAAATCACGTTCCGGTTTGCCAGCCTGTCAGGGCATAGGATCGTACCAGCAGTTGTTTCAATGAGCCGGTGCCCGTTCAGAATCATCATCTGGAGATCCATGGCAACGCAGATGGGGCGAGTCGCCGCCATCGCTGCATAGTCAGTGCCTGAAATTGTCCACGGATCTTCCTTCGTCAAGAATGTGAACCTGGCTCCAGTCCGATTGCCGCCGGGAATCAATCCCATGTTGATGATCTCGATCAGTGCTGCCCGGTGCGTGTAGTGATAGAGGATGGTAGGGGCCACCTCCTTCACCTTTCCCAGCGCACCTTTTGGAACTCGAGGGAATTTGCCGGCCAGGTATTCCACCGAAGTATACTCCTCATCGAGAGTGACAAAGCGTTCATGCTCAGGAAGTGCATCCTTCACGTTGTTGTTTGACCATTCATTATGGTTCTGAATCGCTTTGACCCGAAGAGGTGTATATTGGTATTTTCCACCGACCAAAGTCCCCTTTGGCGCAATCCTCACCTCGAGCATGAACCTGTGATTGGATGTGATGACCGTCAGCAGTTCATCATTGGTAAGGTTGACATCGTACTTCCGCTTGATGAACGAGTACACCTTGCCATAATCCATCCACAGCCCAGCGTCGAAGCTTGGAGGCTGCACCTTGTGCCAGGATTGTCTGCTATGCTCCCATCCTCGGAGCAAGCCCGAGATACGCCGGGAAATCCAGACTTGTTTCGAGTTCAGGTTCGCCAAATTGGCAGCACCCGGAACCGATCTTGACTGCAATGCCACAACTTCGTTTTCCCCAAGAGGCGATGAAACGGAAGGCACCGGTGGTGCCTTAGGCATGGCCTTGGCTTTGACAGCTGGTTTTGCTGTCGGGGTCGAATCCGAGGCCACAGCTCCCGCCGGGCGTTTTGGTACTTTGGGCTGAGTTTCCTCTGTTGGCTTCATTTCAACATCGGCCTCAGCTCCCGCCGGGCGTGCTTTTGCTTTCGGTGATGCCGGTTTAGTCTTTGACTTTGCAGTCTCATACGGCGCTTTCGGCGCTCCCGGCTCACCTGATGCTTTCGCCTTCGGGATCCTAGTTTGTGGTGCCTTGTTGGCCAGGTCAGGCTCGTTCCCCAAAGTGGTGACCTCGCGGAACTTTCTGAGTGCCTCACCAGTGAGCTGCGGGATGTCTTCTTCTGCCATGTAGATACGAATGACATCGCTCTCATCCTCCTTCTTTCTCAACTGGTAGGTGACACCCGCGACCTGACATGAGTCGGCATGCATAGATGTGAGGATCGGTTCCTTGAAAACAATTTCCTCATCTGAGTCATCATCTGGCTGATCTTTGTTTTCAAAGCCTTGCATGATGGCGGAATCAAGGTGATCTTTGAGAAGTTCATTGACATAGTCCTCGTCCGCAATGGGTTCATTGGATACATGGAGCTCCTCTTCTTCCGTGATGGTCACAGGGTCCACCTCGGTGTCACCATGCTTTGGCATATCAATGGTGACAGACACGAACTCCATGCCCGGAGTGCTCACGGGAGCCTGGTTGTTTGCATCTCGACCTTCCGTCCCCGGAGGCGAATCAGCGCTGGGCGCAAAGGTGTCGTCAATCTCGATGACTTCCGGCACACTTGCATCCGGCATTGACTGATCAGCCTTCGACGGCTCAGCCGGGACTTGCACATCCTGACCCTCGTCATAGAAATCCGGACCAACGGTTCCCCGTGGCATGTTGTAAAGTCGCTGATTGAATGGCAGGAGCTTGGCAGCTTCAATCTGCTCCTTGGTCGCGAAGACTGAGTCCCCAGCATCATCCATGTGAGCGACCTCAGTAGTCTCAGAGACCGTCAGGAGCCAGCCATTCTTCTGGTCGATGGCAGTCTGCCGCTTTTGACCCGGGAGAAGCTCATCATGCTCGTCGAAGTCACCCAAAAACAGGTACCCGGAATCAATGCGTCGCTTCCAGATGTGCTCAAGCATATGCTGGCGGTGGGTCTTTTCCCCACGAGGTTTCGCGAAAAGGTTGGCATCCTTTCGCAGTACATCAACGCCAGCGAGCACCCAGTAGTGGTAGGCGAAGAGAGCAACATTCGCGTAGTACTTCACAAACATCGCCCGGTTCTCTTCTGTGTTGTAGCAGTGGAAATTATCGTACCGCTGACAGGATCGAACCAGGGTGGTGCCTGTCACATTCGTGACGCCAAGGCGAGTGAAGACATCCGCTGATTGGCACATTTGACGGGCGTATTCTTCCGGCAGTCCATAACTCTGCGAATCGCAGTAGCAGATGACGATCAGTGCTGCCACGTCTTTCCTCTGTCTCAAGTCCGCCAAACGCCTCATCTGCTGGGCATGTTTCTGTGCCAGCTCTGCCTGCCACTCATAGGCCGCCCTCTGCTTGGCAGGGTTCCGGTGGAGCACGTTGGTGTCCACCCAAGGGTTGCCCACAAATCCGTGGTTGCCGTACACATCATTTCCGGCATATGATACCACGATGATGGCTGGGGCAGCACCTCCCGGTGTGCGACGCCTTTCGTTGTCAAGACAAGCCTCGATTCCGTCGATGATCGCTTCCAGGCCACGGCCCCAATGCAGGCTGTATTGGACGCTGCCTGCGCGATCCGTCAGGAGTGACGGTCCTGCCTCCTTCAAGTATTCGCCCACGTTGCGCTTGACGCGCGTGGTCTTGCCTTCAGAGTCCACCGTTTCATCCACAAGTGCCATTGACGAGTCGCCGGCAAAAATGAAGTCGACCACGGGTCCCCCCGGGCAAGGTAGCTGCGTCATCAAACGAGCCGGATTGCACTCCAAGAACTCGCGATGCGCTTTGTCGATGCGGCCGAGTGACTTGGCACAGGCATCAAAAGGATCAGCCCCGCAGGTAGCATCCAAGTGAGCGCGTCCATCATGCATCGACTCAACAAGGTGGGCGAGAACGGCCGTGCGCTTCAACAAATCTTTCCAGTTCCCGTCATTTCCTGCCTCAGTAGGGTGCGAAGAAGGAGCCACGTACATCCCCGGATGATTGAGGAAGAAGTCCACGGCATCCGTCTCACATCCAAAGAAAGGCATAGTCATGATGCAAATCAGGAAAGGAAGGCACAATCGAAGTAGGCAGTCCGTCCCCGGGCGCGTGCTTGAGTTAATTGGTCACGGCAACGCCAAAGGCTCGGTGAATCATATCCGTCATCTGGAAAGTGTAGGTTTCCGTACGTTTCAATGACTCACCACGACCCTCAGCGTGCTCATGATCTTCACTGCATTGCTTGCTTTCAAACGATTTGAGAATAGGCTCTAAATTGGTACATATCTTCCAAGGCTTCCTTATTGGGACACCGTGTACATCAACAACACCAATCATGCATCCGTCAAACGTGACCTGACTCATCGAATGACGCTGACAAAACGACAGCACATATTCGAGTTTCCAGTACACGCAATTCTTAGGCCATTCAATGGCAATAAACGGATCAGCTGCACGAAGCGAATTGACAAGGTCAATTAATGCGTTCCACAGTTTCCTAAACTCTCGTTGATGCTCATCGACCTTGATCGCTGCTGATGGTATTGTTTTGTTCACGTGAATCCATGGAGTACCACCTGTGCAAGGCAAACTTGCCCACACGAGTAAGCGTCGTCCTTTAGGAAGCTCACGGATACTGGACAAAACTTGTCTGACGATACGTTTTCGCGTTTGTGGATCAAGGACATCATCATCTTTGGTGACACGAATCACCATGCAGCCTGATGTGGACTTGCGAGATACATCACCAAGTTTAGATTCAGGACTGCAACACACTTCAAGCAGTACTCGATTGTGAGCTCCAGGCGTTGCAGCGGCCACGGGTCCCCCCGGGTGAGGTGCATCGGTCTTGGTCGCACCTGCCGGTATGGACGAAGCGGCATGCAATCCCAGCAACTTAAGTAGTTGATTCCACTTCTCGGTACTGGTGAATGGCTTGGTGAAGATGTCCGCTGCTTGAAGAAGTGATGGAACATAAACAAGCGTGAAATGTTTCCGTTGGAACTGTTCAGCTAACCATGCAAGGTTCAGTCGTTGCGTCTTGTCTGCGTGCCGGAAGGCGGGTGACCTGCCTGATTCAAGGATTCTAATGGTCGCCTGATTGTCTTCCAGAAACACGATTTCGAAAGCTCCTTTACCTATGAGGTAAATGTCCATGGAACCTTCCCGACCTTGACCAACGTAACATGAGTCAGTGAGTGCGTTCCTAATCTCTCGTGATTCAACACCGTAATCGATTTCATTCGGTCCAGGCACTCGGAAAATAGTCATACCCGTCCATTCCCCCTTCATGACTCCCTGTCCTTCCCTGCTGGACCAATCCCAGCTCACGTCTGCGTCAAAGGTGCCATCCTTGAATTGTGCAATCGTGATCCTTTGGGCTGACAGGAACTTATGATCGACTGGGCAGTCGTTGCAGTCTCTTGGGTCAAATAGGGTGTGTCTGGGTTCAACATGTCTTCTAATTACCTGATCTTTCAATGGATCGAATTCCCAAACATCGACTTTCGCATTCCGGGCACGTGTCCCCACGGCCGAGCTTTGCACATTGGCGTTTTTAACTCCCCCCGCCTGCCGGATGACTTGCCAAAGACAGGAGGAAGGTAAACCAACTGTGCGAATCGACAGGTTAGCGGCAATTACTTCCGCTTCCGTCGAACTCATGGCGGTGGCCGTTTGCTTTTTCGAAAATGCAGCAAGGGGAAAGTAGGTGTTTGGACCTACCATGGCCAGAATGCAACCTGAAGTTGATCGACTATCATGCTCTCCGGCATGGTCACTGTCGGCAAATAGCCACAGTTTGCAATGTTGGGGATCATCTCCGATGAAACCTGATTGCACGACGTCGATTGTGGAATGTATATAGCACATTAGCCTATGCAGTGCAACATCACACTCTTTTGACCACTTGGTGACACGGCTGGCAAGACCTTGAGTCGCTCTGAGCAAATCGAAACGTGCCATGCGTGCTGCAAACAACACTTTCATGAGGACTCTACTCGCGATGGCCTGGAGTTCCCCCCGGCGTTCTGCCTCATCACCTATGGGTCGTGCAATCTTATCGTCGTGAAACGGGGTGTTGACTGTCTTAAACTTCACGGGCTGATCGACGAGGCTCTCATACTTCTCGAGGCATTGCCTCAGAAAGCCACGCATGTCGTATTCGACCCGTGTCACAGGCTTGTTCATGCAACTCTGATCTTCCTCAAGTTGATCCAAAAATGTGAATCCTTGGGCACGTGCGGCCTTCTTGGCCTGACTCTTGTCCCTCATCCTTTTGACGGCTGCAACAGCCATCTTCGGATCGGAAATGCACCTGTCGATGAAGAAGGTCTCCCCTGTCCACCAAAAGGGCAATCCCTGTTGCCGGTCAACCTTGATGTCGTGCCAAACACACGCGGTGCCCCCCGTGTCCTTGGCAGCGGATCCCTCCGTGCATGGGACATATTCCGTGTACCTCAGATCTCCAGGATCAAACAACCCTTCAACGCCAGCAGGCCTGATTTCAAAGCGTCTCCGAGGCTGAACGTGGTGATGCACAAAGGTACCATGCTCAGGGAAATGAGTCCAATAATCCTGTGTTCGGCGTGCGGGAGCCGCTGGCTTACTAGCAGGATCTTCGAGCTTGTGGTCGAAAACATGCGCGAATGGGTGGTGGTCAATGGACAGCTTGAGGCCATGTGTGACAACGTGATCACAGCCCAAGTATCTCCCCACCTCTTCTGGGGTATCCATGTCGATGTGGGTGCCAATGAGCTTCCACCCTTCTGCATGATTGGACGCAGGTCCAGCCATCTTGAAGTCATCAACGTAGACCGCTAACAAGAGGAACAATTTGTCATGCCAAAAGATCGATGGCCAGCACTCAGGGTGCACGGCCTTGAAGCCGACCTTTGCGAGACAATCCTCGCAGTGCCTCTCCCAGAACCCGCCTGAGTCTGGGTGACCATAGAGAGCAAGTACGAGCGGGATGACAGGATCTTTATACTTACCGTGCCATGCTTTCGGCCACCGGTATTTCGGGATCCTGATCCAGGTGGGTTTCCCCTTCAAAGTGGTTTGGGTGTATGCTTGTTTGCCGTCGCCCTGGGTGATTTTATTCCCGGGCGCACTGCCGTAGCAGTCAAGGGCTTTGCCCGCCTCCATGTTCGCAGGTGCAGATCCTAGCTCTGAAAAGAGGGCAACCATGTCGGACTCGTCTTTGACCTTGTTCCCCTGGAACACTGTCCGACCTTTGTACTTCCTAAGGGGGTTTCCTTTCGGAAGCTCACTGCCTTTCTCAACACAGAGTTCGAAAACATTACCTACATGGACCTTGGCTTTTGAACGGACTGCTTCGTTTGAGACTTCGTCCCATTCACGGACCTTATCATAAAGCCAAGCGGGCTTGGACTCCAGCTTCACCCACTCAACGTCGAGGGAGCGTTGAGCATCTGGGGTGTTGCGGATTTCCTTCTGGCCTACAGGCCTCGCCACTAGTGCGTTTAGCCATGGCTCATACAAAACTCCTCTTTCTCTATGTGAATGCTGCTTCTCCTCATGTTCAACCGGCATCAAAGGTACACCTTCCCAGGTGGCGTCCATTTTTGCTTCAGAGGGAATGTCTCCGCTCTTGAAATTTCGCAGTTTGCCGTCAATCTCTGCCACAGCTGCTTTATGCTTGCTCTTCTCAGCAAGAAGGCGCTTCCGAGCCTCTTCAAGCTCGTATTCTGCAATTGCCTTCTCCCTTTCTGCTTTGGAAGCGGCTTTCCAAAGGAACGGAGGAATGCTGGGTGGTTTTGACGAACCCTTGTACTTTCTTGCCTTGTAGCCTCCGGCATCGTAGTAGGATGAACCGGTTTTGGGGATCAAAGTTGTTTCACCCGTAACAGGATCAAGAACCTCAATCATCTCAACCTCTTCACCCCCCGGATTGTCGGCAAGGTCTTCCGACCCGCGAGCGGCGATTGGTGCATCGTCAACTAGCACGTCAGGGAGTTCTGGTGGTTCATCAGGCTCATACTCTTGATCAACAGCATGTTTCAAAACCTCCTGATCAACAAGCTCTTCAATATTTGCAGCCTTGACATCATCAATTGATGGCGGATTGCTCGAAATGGAAATGCCTGGGTACAACCCTTCTCTTATCATGTTGTACCTGCCTTTGCATGGGAAGTGTAATCCGATGTCGGGAACGGCGATCTGATGGACTCTTAATGGTTGAATCTCCGCACTGAAGTCTGATTCCATGACATCCTTCAATGGTAGAACCATGAACTCCTTTCTCCACACAAAATTGGACTGAACGGCATATCCCAAGAATATCCCTGGGTTTGACGTCGGCTCGAACCTGAGAGAGGACTTGGCTTTGTTCTTGGGGCCGATCCAGTAATCAATCCTCAACCCAAAGGGAACCAAAGGGCCTTTGAACTTCTCACCGAACCGAAGCGACCAAGGCGAACTACCCTCCCGGGTGTCGACGATATTGTTTGCCATGCATGCATGCCTGGCAGCGTGAGCCCAATATTGATGGTGTAGGCCAGCTTGCTCTAGGTTTACCCTTGTTCCATCGATGACGGACCGAATCGATCTTTCAGCCATAGCATTGGTCTTAGAGACGTATGCAAAGCTGGTTTGATGTCTCCATCCTAGCCTTTCGGCAGTCGCGATGAGTTCTGGTGAATTGTCGGAATAAAATACTCCTACATCATCAGTCGAACGGACAAAATGCTTGAAGGCTGCTATGCATTCACGTGTTGATCGACGGGCGGCCGGATAGACATACCTGAAATCCGTTGCCACGTCTTTCACGACCAATGCGACGCGAGCCCCATCGATGTCCATTTCCTCATCATCACGAATAACAAGATGGTCAGCAGTCAAATGTTGCCCGAAATGATCCGCCTCTACCTGGGTTGAACCACCCTTGCTATACGATGGACGCTTGGTCATCTTTGCTCTCGAGCAGGCTTGACAAAAGGGGTTCTTTGGGGTATGAGTCAACAGATGTTGAATGGATTGTGCTTCTTCCTTGAGAGCTTTCTCTCCCCTATCCCTCTTCGGGTCCAACGGCTTCTCCACCAACCTTTCATCCACTGGCTCGGTATCATCTTCAACAGGATCCTCGCCGATGGGGTTGTCCTCATCATCCTGGACTTCAATTGCCTCTTCAGCCGGTGACGCGGGCAGAGGGATCATTGGTCGCAGCCCCTTTGACCGATCGTTCGTACCGTAAGGTTGACCTATGGCGGACATTGCAACACCTGTGGTGGATGGCAAGTATGGAACATAATCCTCTACTTCAAGCTTGACTTTGGTTCCGTCTGGTTTCTTGAAGTATGGCCTACTGTAAGCGGGCCAGTGGAAGCTCCATCCTGCGTCGATGCAGCGTTGACCTACCGATACGACGGCTGGGCTATCTTCCAAGACATAAGGATTGATATCAGTTCCCAGCACGGGAACATTGACTCTGGCTTGATCAGTGGCTTGAAAGACTCCGTTGGCAGTAAGAAGGCTGACCGGTTTGGACGATTGTGACACTTCATCCGAATGTAGCATGTGTCTGGATACGAGATCGTGTGCGCTGCCAGTATCTGCAATCCATGCAATCTCAGTGGCTGGCACTGTTGGACATGACCTCCTCTCAAAACACTTGATGCAACCTATATCAGAGTTGCACAGGTACGAACATTCTGCCGGCAAGGACAAAAGCTCGTTCCTGACAGCATTCTGAAGGTGTGATGCTGCAATGGATGCGTCCTCAGTGGCGACACGAACTGCCTCAGCATGCTCCGGTCGACCTGGTGTAAAGGGTCTTCGTTTCTTCTTACTCCGGGGTTGAACGGACCTCCAACTGGAAGAAGACTCAACAGCATGATTGAAAACGTTTGGTTGATCGTCAAAACGAACTCTTTGCGTAACAAAACAGTCAATGTTTTCTGTGTTGTCAAAATCGGTGCACATAGTGTTTGATGCGGAAAGGACTGGCATGGCCACGCTTCCCAGCGGGCGAGTGATGAGGACGGAGGATCCCTGAGAGACCACTGCGGCCATGACCACTGCTCGAAGGAGGCATACCGCTGCCGGTGCATTGGAAGAAGAAGACTTCCCACCTTTTCTCCTCTGACTCTCGGAGCCAGTTGAGTTTTCGGAGCCTGATGATCCTCGGGAGCTGCTTCGCTTGCGAGGTTTCTTGTCTTTCTTCTTCTTCTTCTTTTTGTCCTCTTTCTTCGCAGGGACAGTCTTTTCAGGGTGTTGGAATGCGCAGTCTTTTCCTCGGTGGCAATGTCCTGCCTTCCAAAACTTGCAAGTCTCCTTGCGAGATCCTGGTGTCAGCGATCTTGACCGAGACTGGCTGCGATCCTTGCCCTTTCCCTTTCCTTTGCTTTTCTCGCGGCCTTTTTCGTGCTTGTAAGGACATGATGATCCGCGCTTGCATTTTCCGGTCTTTTGGAACTCGTAGCAGATGCCTTTCTTCTCCTCCGGAGCTGGCATGGTTGTGTCTTTGGACCCGAGCGAACGCTTCGTGGCGTCGCGCATCTTTTCCAACCTCTTCCGTTCTAGATAGGCCCGGGCAGCAGTAATCAGGAAGTCATATGTTCTTTCTTTGCTTCCATCGGCTGCACGGTCGTACAAGGCCAAGTCATGCTCAAGCGGCTTGAAACGCTTCACTGCCAGGTGAAAATAGGCTTCCAGAACACTGTTTTCCGGTTCCTTTTTCATTCCGGCAAGAACGCTATCCCATTTATTTATAAAGCCTTTGAGGTCATCGTTGACCATTTTGACGGACATGAGGTCTTCGAGCCCGTAGATTGCTCCATGCTTTATGCTTGTGGCAAAATACTCGTGGAACCGAAGGAGCAAGTGTCTACCCTTCACGTTCTTGTCTTCACGAGCACGCAGCTCCTTGAATGTGGCAATCTGCCGACCGAGGTCCCCCTCAGCGCAATTTGTTAAGCTTGCAAGAAGCTTTGCGTCGAGGGTTGCAAATCCCTCTGAATCATCCAAGGCATCAATGGTTTGGGCATCTTTGTATACTTTCCCAACCCAAGATCTTGCTTCATCCGGCTTCGCTGAAGCTGCAGCAATATTGTCCCTCACCTTGATCTTCCAATCTCTGTACTTCTCAGGCGTGGGGAACTTGGGAATGAGAATTTTGTCAGCTTCTTTGGCTTTACTCTCATGATCCTTGTCTTTCGACTTCTTTTGCTGCTTCTTCAACTCTTTGCGAATGATGCGTGCAAGACGCGATGATTCAGAGCTTGAGTCATTTGAGTCATTACTCCCTCCTGATGAACTTGGTGACGATGGTGATGGGGAAGGAGAGCGTTTCTTTCTGCGCTCCCGCGAGCGGCCCCTCTTAGGGCTCTTCTCTTTCTTCTTATTCTTACCCTTCTTTCTTTTGTCTTTCTTTGATTTGTCATCACCCTCTTCATCAGCATCGGATGGATGAGGCTCATCACCGCCTTCGATCCCGGGCTTCTCCAACTGAGTGCGAAGGCCCGCTGGAGGCAAAGCTGGGGACACCTGAGAGCCAGGTGGCTGCACTAATGGTGCAGGCACTCGGTTCCCCGAGGCGTTGTCAAACCTCTCTCTCAACTCCTTGATGATTCGACTCTGTTCTGCTAACTCTGACCGAAGTGCATCCTCTCTTTGCTTGGCAGAGGCGCGTTCGTTCTCAACGACGGTGTGTCGTTCGAGCGAAAGGCGATCTAAGTAAGCCCGTTGTTCTTGAAGATTTTGATTTTGGTGGGCTTGGTTCATGTCACTCAATCGTCGATTGGCTAAAGCCTCAATCTGTTCCCTAGACTCCTGGACAGCCACTTTAGCTTGGTTCTCCACTACGTCTCTAAAATGCCTAGCCTCCTCAGCTACTTGTTGCCCGTGCTCTGCCAAAATGGCCTGATGCCGCAACTCTGCGATCTGAGCTACTTGTGCTGACCTGTCTTCATTGACGAAGACTGCTTGTTGATGGATCTGTCTCGCATCAACGTTCTGGACATTCATCACAGGAGAAAACTCAGGCTGAAACGGCGATGGTACTTGACCACTAGGCAACAGGTCCCCCTGTGCACTGAACGTTGGTGGCGCAACTGGTACACGCAACTCCAGCGGAACAACAGGGAGATCAGCAGCAGGTGAACTGGACATCGCAGGCGAAGTAGGAACGTAGCCTGATCGTGAGCGGTCACCACGGGAACCATCATCATCAGCCATGGCCTCTAGATAGTGCACTACCTAGGGTGGGGTGAGACCACAGCTAGTAGAAAGCACGTACCGCACTTATGGCGATACGGCTGATAACCTGTAGATACAGGTAAACGACCGATAGCTACCAACAAGTCGCACCTGGTTTTCCTTGAGCCAAACGATAGTAAAGTGAGACATGTATACGACATCCTAGCGTGAAACAACATTAACATTGGAAGAATAACACAGGCCACCTCCTGTCTTTCGACCCAGAACTAAATTAAGATCAAGCAGTGCCAAAGGGTGATTGCTCCCCTCATGGACTCACGGTTGATTCAATAGATACAGTATATCAAAATGAATCAAGTAAATCCATGGCCCCTACCTGGATCTCATTTGCGCTTCCGCGCCGGCCCGCCACATCACCATCCGCCGCCCGCGCCGCCACCGCCGCCGAAGCCGCCCCCGCCGAAGCCACCACCACCGCCACCACCGCCTGCAGGCACGGCATGACAACCACACTTTAGCTGCTGTCCCACAGAACCACATCTCCTTGTAGCTGAGGCAGCGGACACGGACCTGGAGGCTCACCTCTGCCCCGGCTCACCGGGATCGGCCTGGGCCCACAGAGGCCATGTGGCTGGAGGCCGTGGTGATGCTGTGGAAGTGCCCCGACAAGGAGTCCGTCCATCCAGGACTGTGCACCTTGGAAGTTCGGACCCAGCCGGGCTGAGGGCGGATGGATGGTGAGGGTAGAAATGAGAATGGTGAGGGCGGATGGATGGATTCTTTCTGCTTCAATTGGCCTCTATGACTTTGCATTTCTGGAACTGACTTCCAGGTGGTCTCAGCAGAACATCAGGGTCCAAAAATGCCTTCGGAGATTGCAAAGGTGGAGACTTCGTGAATGTCTACCGGGACGCGGAGGTATGAAGCATCTCATCAATTCAGAACGGCCTTCAGGCCGTAGGCCATTCAAGAACAAGTGAGAAATGTTCACCCCACTCGAGTCCTGCTTTAATTATTTGACTAAACAATTTGACACAGCCCTGACCCGGTTGGTATGGGAACAGGGTCTTCCTGGTGTGAATATGCTTAACAATCAATATGGGTAGGAACATGTGCCAACCTGGAGCGTACATCAATTCATGATGTCGTACAGCACTTCCCAAAGCACGACATTCCCTACAGCAAAGCACAGTCGGCTGGTCCCACAATGTCCCACAGGCTCAATGGGATCCCGGCAACACCACCTGAGAGCCAAGCGTACACAAAGTAGTGATCATTGCTTGAGGTGTAGAAAGGCGTGCGGGAGGAACGAAAGGTGCTCGGATAACCTGAGGAGCCGAGGGTAACAAGGATCATCCGCTGAGGCCCTTCTTAGGCAACAACAAAAGGAGTCTTGGAATTCTCCCAAGGTGACAAAGTCGCTGAATCCACCCCAAGCAGTGCACTCCACCCTTGCTCGTGATTGCTCATGTTCAGACGTCTACCGTCTATCTGTCCTAAAGTCCTAACTTATATCTAATCCTCTGCCACATTGTCCCCTCGTGCTTCTCAAAAACCAAGACTTGCTGACAGGTATGTCCAAAGTTGCACCCAACGTCATAGAAAGAACATAACAAGTCCTTTGACCTGCAAGCCCACCAAGGCCCACTCGCTTCTTCCATGCAACGTGAACTCAACCTTGAGAGGTAGAACCGCAAGCGCCTTGCGGTTTGGACGTCCACACATGTCAAATCCCGGCTGTGCACCAGCGTGTGTATGTGTCCGTTGAAATCGGAAGACCTGCCTGGTGTTCATGCTTGTTCCTTTCGAACAGGCGATGTTTGCTTTGAAAAAGGGGGTTATCCGCCCACATCTGAATCTTCACATGGGACCTGTTATGGGCCCTCTTTCCTTTTGAATATGATCTCGGGTTCCAAGTTCCAGGAGTCGTGCATGATTCTATTTTGCAGTAGATCTTGGAACCCGATATCACCTTAAGATTCTAACCCACCTTTAATTTATGAAATACTGACCAAAATGAAAGTGGATCATGCACATTCATGCACTATTATTCATTTGGTAAGATAGGATAGGAAAATAATGCATGAAGGACATAATAATGATCATCAAATATATGTAGCTTTGATCTCTTTTGTGTTAATTTGAAGGCGATTGCCATCAAGGGTCCGGGTAGAGACCCATTTGAACAAACTCCTTCAGATCCACGTGGGACGCCCTCGATGGAAAGGCCTCCAAAGACAGGCCTCCTGCAAATCCAAATATGGTCTAATTTCAGAAGTGTACTGATCAAACATCTGCCCGAAACATCCCGAAACATTGGATAATTAGCTGATTAGCTGGTCCTCAGCTCGTCACCAACATGTCGGTCTCAAACCGCAAATGGATGCAAATGGGTTACCTGTCTTGTTTCTTTGCCTCCTATCCGTATGGGACCAAAAACGCCCAAAGCCTGCCAGCCAGCTGACGGCAACAAGCGGTCCCCACAGAAAAACCGCCTCTGATAGTGCTCGGGCTTCTTCTGATCCGCCTCTGTTAGCTGCACATCGACCTCTGCGCGGCACAAGGGGCAAGACCTGAGCGACGGCACCACGACGTCCGACGTCTGTCCGCTGTCTCTGCGAGGTCGCGTGGCACGATCCAGCGAGGGCGAGATATGGCGAGCGACGGGGGGGCATGAAAGCGGGAAGTCTTAACGCGGAAGATGAACGCGGAAGTGAAGCTCGAAGAGGGAGAGTAAACACAGATCTAAGTTTTGCGGATCCGTGTTAGCGCCTCGCGGACCAGCATCAGTCACTGATTTCAATCTGAAATAATTGGAGACTTCGCGATCAGCAAGGGCACTCATGGTCACGAAGCCACTCTGCAATGCATGCCCCATGAAAGCAGTGCTTGCACTCCAACTTCTGCATGTCCCCGCTTTTCCCACCATCGAAGTTAAAGTCCCTCAGTGTCAGAACAACAATCGCTCACTTTCAATGGGACCACTGTATCCCTGCTGCTATTTTGGAAACGTCATTTACAAAACCATAATTGTAGTCTCACCTTTTGACTCATGTATATATATGTATATAGGTAACTATGGAGGGGTCTCTGCTTTAGTACTAATCAGTGGTCACACAGCCTCTCTTTGGGAAGCCGGGAGGCTCCAAACAAATGGGGCACATCGCTTGGTCGAATTCATCCTTGTCCAATTCCAGTTGGACTCGTTCCAGATCCTGCTGTGCCTGACTCGTGTGCCAATTCCGCCATCATCCACTGAAGACATCAGCCAGCTTGGCAAAAGGATAGAGCAAAAGCCCAAACCTGCACAGTTGCTTCTGATGCCAATGGTAGTGACCATGTGCCTCCAATCAGCACAACAGCCGACCAAACACAATCCACCTTTACCGATAATTGAAGCATCTGTAAAACCACGGCCTTCCAAGAATGTACCGAACAAGGCATGAGGCTTCATTCTCACATGAGTCATGCATCGCTCCAAGGGAGCTCAAACATGCCAGTGAGACACTGCAGCAATCGCGACGAGAAAGAATGCCAAGATCTGTGGCAAATGGCAGCAGAAAACGATACTCAGAATGAAAATGGTGAAGTAGTCACCCCATGACCGATAGACCTCAGCACATCTCAGCACTGGTTCGAGTCGGTGAATGGAGTCTGAAATCGGCTCTGACAGTTTTGGACTCTAATCCGTTCGAATTGGATCGATTTTGATTGATTGACTTATAAGGGAAATTCTTCTCTGCCTCCATTGCTGACAATGCCCCTCCAATTCCCACAAGGTTAACTGCCTTGGCCGCCCCCCCTATCAAAGGGCGTTTTCTCTCCGTGTTCTCCATGGTATGTGGCAACCACATTCTGACCCCTTCAGTTGCCCTTGGAAACAAGTTTACCGTTTCCACCTATTGGAATTCAGAAAACCTGTGGGAACGGCCCTCCGCCATCGATTCGCCTGAATCCCGGGCGGAGACAACGGCCGGGTGTCACCCCCCGATGTGGTGTCCCAATCTGGAGAAGAATAATTACACCACTGGGTGTCGCGGTGTCACACTCAATGCCGCTGGGTTTTGGAAGGATTTCTCAGACTTTGGTCGTGGCTGAGATTTCAGGCATCCCTGTTCGACGCAGAAGAAGTGGTAATGAAGCCAACCAGTCGTGGCTTTAGACAGTGCAGCTGAAAACTCATCAGCTTCACCTTCACTAGAGTTTCAGAATCGGTGCCGTGTATCACATGTCAGGAGGCATGGGATAAGTTCAAAGAATGCCAAAAAGAACCGGCACCGCCACCCCCCCAAGGTTTTAAGAAGCTTTAAGATATGTCCACATGTTTCTAAGTTGAGCATTCGGCCTTCTTCAAGGAGCTCAGTCGCGACATCTCAAGCAGCTTCAGGTTTCGTTTCGTCCGCACCGCACTCCACTCCCACACCGGGCGACGGGCACGGTGCTTCCCTGGAGCGCCAAGAGAATCTCCGAGGAGCCCTTGAGGATGGCATCAGCCACCTGACAAAGGGCCGGTGACCCTTGAAGCAAGTGTCCCTGGTTTCCCTCAAGGAGCATTCGTCCAAGGGGCGGGAGATAGGTTGGGTTTCGTGGATTTGGGATCCCTTTTTTCTGCTGGAAGATCTGGAGGAAATGGGACACACAGCATCGCATAGAGGCATAGAAATCCTTGCTTCTGATTTTTGTGGTACCGTGCTAGGTCCGAGGAAACTTGGGCCCACTTGCCGGCTCCAAGGCGGAATTCTTCAACTGCGACGGCCATGATCCACATCGACACTCACCAACTGTGGGTTATGCTTGGAAGGCAGTAGCTCCTGAACACGTCAAAACGAACTCACAAGATGCACAAGACATACCTCGGCTCACGTCTCAGCGGTCCAAGCGACGTATCCACCCTTCAGGAGCGGCTTCATGTTGTCCAAAATTCGTTGTGCAAGGCCATCCGTCAGCACTTCGCGAGTCTTTTTGGCGGTTTTCAGGTAGAACATGCGGTCACTGATGGAGAGGAAAAGCATCACACCTCATCTGTCAACACGGGGACTGCATTTCAAGCATGGAAGTCACACGACACAATGTATTTCCCAAACACTCCACGGGACTGCCATATTTACAGCACCTACATTGGGGTGGTTTGAGGGGTCAATGATGGTCAATGTAGGCATGTATACCAGTCCCATGGAGTATTTGGGTTTGGGTTTATAGTAACACGGGCGCATCTTCCAAGCCAGGAGTTTGACTCGCAAAGTGAGCATCCTCAATCTGTTCATGTCACCCAGGTTCCACTACAGCAAAACTTAACAAGATTGACTTCCACTCCCAAAGAAGCTTTTCATAGAAGAAACCATGTACCCCAAATATCCCAAGATCACCCCAAACCTTCAGCAGAAAGAGCAAGCGCCTTTGAAAACCACCCCCCCAAAAAAAAATGCTCCCGCAGGGTGTGAGGATCCCGCCATTATCGCAGCCAGCATGGCCAACTCCCCAAGCATCTCCCACATGATGGGCGAATGCTTCGCCCGTCCGCTCCTACGCGCCGGGTGGCGGTGACGAACCGGTGGGACCGACCTAAGGGGCTGCGGGGGGGTCCCGAAAAAGCCAACGTTGGGCCCAGGTTGCTGGGGTCCAAGCAGACTAGAATTCACAGATCACTTTTGTTTCCTCTTCTGCTATTTATATATATATATACTGCTAATATATATATATATATATGTGTGTGTGTGTGTGTCAACCCCTGGGCCAAGGGTTTCCTACCGTCACTTCAACCCCCACTTTCTACCCACAGTTTCACCGGCAGGGGGGCGACAGGGTCACTGCATGGCTGTCGCCAACGAAGCTCCATGCAGTCGACCAGGATGCGGGGACTGATCATCCCTGTGTACCTGCACCTTCAACTGTTGATCACGCTGTCCAATCTCCCTTTTTTGTTTCCATGGTGGTTCATGATACTCCCCACAAACCTACTCTGCCCCAGCAGCTGCCGTTCGCCGCTCGTCCGCTGCTGTCGCGAGTCTGCAGATGTGCACAAACCACTTGTTCAAACATCTTCAATTGATCGGACTCCTCACCTTACCGTTGAGCCATTCCTTTCCTTGGGGAATTGAGTTAACTGAATACAATTGTCAAAGTGTGTTTCGCTCAGCCGCCCCACTCGGGTGCTGAGTGTGATCCCCGTCATTGGGGCGCTGTCTCATCGTGCAAGCACTAACTGACCCAACTTTTTTCACTGGATTTCCACCGGAAGTCACCGACACAACCACTGCCACAAAGGCTGCCGAGCCTCACCACGGGAACTGATTGTCCAACAGACTCCGTCGCGTTCTACTTCTGCATGTTTTCGGCTAAGTATTCACATGTGCATATGCTGCTAAGTATTCACAGGCCGGAACTGACCTCACCACTCTTCACACAAATCCCACAGGAAGTCACCTACACAACCACCGAATTAACTGCCACCACGGCCGCCGGGCCTCACCACGGGAACTGACTGTTTCAGAGTGTGCAACGTTTGCAAGGTTTTTCTGCATGTTTTCGGCTAAGTATTCACATGTGCATGTGCTGCTAAGTATTCACAGGCCGGACAAATTAACTGTGCATTTCCCCCTCCCTACCCCTGGGCCCTTTGCTACCCCACCCGCTACTCGGGAAACAGAAGGAAATCGCACTCAACACACTTGTGTGTTGGTGCCTTTCCTTCTGTTATCCTAGCCTATTGCTAGCTACCCGGGCGGTTTAAGACAAATGTCCCGCTCGCGCTCTACTTTCATTTAACTAAAGTGTCATTTAACTATTAAGTGGGCCTCGTAACTACCCCTATCTTTCTTTCTTTCTTGCCCTCTTAGTCTGCTTTTGTTTTGTTTGCTTTGTCTGTCTTTCTAAGGCTTTTTAGGTGGCTATTAGTTTTTTTCGCAGCGCCTATATTGGCGCTTTCTGCACAAAGCTCCACTTTCAAAGTTCTACACAACGCCTGCCACCGCTTTTGAAAAAGCGCCGATGACGGCGAACTGTGTGTGTCAACCCCTGGGCCAAGGGTTTCCTACCGTCACTTCAACCCCCACTTTCTACCCACAGTTTCACCGGCAGGGGGCGACAGGGTCACTGCATGGCTGTCGCCAACGAAGCTCCATGCAGTCGACCAGGATGCGGGGACTGATCATCCCTGTGTACCTGCACCTTCAACTGTTGATCACGCTGTCCAATCTCCCTTTTTTGTTTCCATGGTGGTTCATGATACTCCCCACAAACCTACTCTGCCCCAGCAGCTGCCGTTCGCCGCTCGTCCGCTGCTGTCGCGAGTCTGCAGATGTGCACAAACCACTTGTTCAAACATCTTCAATTGATCGGACTCCTCACCTTACCGTTGAGCCATTCCTTTCCTTGGGGAACTGAGTTAACTGAATACAATTGTCAAAGTGTGTACCTTTCGATTGAATATATGATCTCCCCTCACCCCTGGGCCCCTCTGGCCGCCCAAATCCAGACCTCCGTCACCCCCGGTCCTTGTTCCACCAGCCCAGCCATTCGGAGCGTGCCACGCTCCTCACCTCAGTCAGCCCCAGCGCGTTGTCGGCACCGCAGAAGAGCACCGGTGCAATCAATTCAGCTGAGCTGCCACCAGCACGGCAGCTTGGTAAGAATGATTTTTGCCTTGGAACTCACTGGAGGGGTTCATCGAACAAAAGGCAAGCTTGCATATAGACATACTCAGTTGGCACTCCAGTTGGCATGCGGCATGCTGCTAGAATCAGCGCATGAATCAACTTGTGAATCCTCTTTGGCTCTTCGGTGGCCTGACATGCAACTGCATGTGGTGCAATGTCACCCATCGAAGACCTTGTCGAGGTGCGGGGACGTCCAAACTTAAGTTTCATGAATGCAGTGCCACCGAGAAAACCCTGATCAAAGCTGCGACCAGCACCCGGTGCTGGTCCCCTGAAAAAATGGCAATCATGCTCCACTGCTCCACTCAAACGGGTGGAAAACGGCCTTCTGCTATGCAATATATAGACGTCGCAGCTCTGATATACATTTTCACCTGCAAGGTGATTCATCAATATCATTCAACACCATCATAATCCATTGTATGCCTTTTTTTTCCATTAAATGCCTAAAACGTTAACAGGGTAAACAAGTTTGGGAGTCCCACTCCGGTCTGCTGGGAGGCTGAAGAACCGCGAAGAATGCCGTCTCATCGAGCGCCAAGCGGCCATCAGGGCACATCACTCCAGTCTGTCGGGTGATGTTCAGGAGGACCTCCGAGGGGTCACAGGCAGTGGAAAGACCAGGCCGCATCTGGGAGGACAAATGCATGTCAAAGGGCTTGACTCTGGGCGTTGGATGTGACCAAAAACTGGGAGACTCAATCATGTGTGAAGTTGCAGGCGGCGGGTGAGTGTGCGTTTAACCTTCAGATCCCCATTAGACATGCCGGTATTTTGTATGTTGGCCACCTTCTCTCTAAACAATTAAGGATTCCATCTATATATATATATATATAGACATCCCTCCAACCAAGCCATTGACCATTGGCTTCCGAGTCGGCTAGTTAAGGCACTTGCTCCAAACCACCCCTTCAGGGATTTGAGCCGCCAGCATCGTCCTGGTGCATCAGTCTTTGAGATGAGACAACTGCTCTGCACAGGGGTGGCGCGTTCCACGTTCGTATCTTTTTGGAAGACGCCTTCCCCGAAAACTTCCCCGGAGCCTTCCCAGCAAAGGCTTTGCAGGTGTGCCAGCACGATCGATGACCGAAGCGTCCTTCCCCTCAGGGCCTGCTCAATGTCTCGCCGTTCGTTCTCGGAAAGCAATAGATCCGGATCGCAGAGATGTCCTGGTGCTGAAAGACCTCAGGCTGTTTTTTCGAGACAGAGCTTCGGCGCAGTGAGCATGGATTTATCGAAAGGGCATAGTTTTCTCCTACCTGGGGCCGACTGCTTTGTACCTGGAGCTCACATTGGGCGTCTGTGTTTCAACATTTTTGTTGGCGGTCTTGTCCTATTTTCTGACGTACTTTGAAGATCTTTGAAGTGTGTCCTTTATAGGTGTGATGAGATGTCCTGATATGATGATGTAATGTTTCATCGACTCACACAAATCCCGCGCCATCTATAAAAGCATGTCAAAATCCCCAAACCTTATAGATTAAACTTTATCATGGGTGAGGCGCAGACCATCCCTCCCCAAATCGGATGGTCTCCTATGGTCTCCTTCACCGATGTCCGGAAGCGGACGGCCACGCGGCCACGCGGCCACACTGCTCCGGACTCTTCATTGGATTGGGTACCGCATCAGCCGTCCAGTGATCCCTGGGCAAGGGATGGAAGAAAAAGCCAGCAATTACGGTAGACCATCCATGTGGGGTTGATCAATCAACATGATTTACTCCTGAGGTGCTGCTCCTCACCACCACATGCCACCACCACAGCTACTGCATCACTACCATCACAAGTCATGTTGTACCGTGGTCGCCATCATCACCCTGGCCCTCGGCCACCGATTCGATCAGCAGCACCATGGCCAGCATTGCCAGCAAGTCCATATGTATTTCTGCATTTCTGAAGAAAACTAAAAATGTAAAAAAGGACAAACGTCTCATAAGCAGCGTTAACGGCAGGCTGATGCACTGCAAAGATTTCAGAGCATTGCGAAGAAACGACTCTTTGTTTCTGCATCTGTTCTAGTCTCGACCTCGCATCACAGCCTCAGCTCGGTCGTCTGGTCCGCATGGTGGACGATGGCCGCAGTGTGGATGAGGCCGGTCAGCCAGAAGACGAAGTTGACCATTCCTAGGAGAGCTTTGTACGTTTTTGCAGCTTTGTGGTGACCTGCTGGCAGAGGTCGCGTGCTTGGTGGGCAGCTGTTTATATTGACCCTGAGGAAGCCTGGTGGCAGGTGCCCCTTGTTCCACAGGAAAAAAGCGGCAGGTAGCCACAGGTACTCGGTTCCAAAGAAGCAAAAAGGACATGAGACCTACTATGGCCCATCGAACAACTGAAATCGAGCCAAAGCTATAACGCTTCGGTGATGCGAGTGTGTATATATGTGCGTATATATATATATATCTGTGTGTGCCACAGCACTGACGGCCTACTCCATCTTCCTTTGCGTGCCCCAGTGACTAAGAGAGCTGCATATAAGGCTGCATCAACTGATTGCTGGAAGCTATATAGTAGGCTGACACCTTGGGTGCTCACAGCGGAATGACCTGCAAATGCAGAGACTTAGCAATTTGAGACCCAGAGCACACAAAGCCCTAAGAATTGGGGGGGCATGAAGCCCAGGTTAGGGGCATGTGAGAGGGTGATATTTTGCACCAGCTTGACAGCCACATCATGTGAATGTGATACCGTGCAGATTGCTTCTGCAGCCTTCCTCAACCCAGGGCCTCAAAGACTCTGCAGGGGCCAAAGCTTTTGGGTTGATGTATCTTCGCCCGTCGTGGCCTGTGATAGTTGGATGGCTCAAGCAACTTTCAATCACCCATGTCGCAGCATGTCGCAGGCTACATCTTCATCTGCCCAAGGAGCTCCACGCTCGGACGGACGGATTCCCATCGGAGCGTGAGCTGCTCAAACAGCGACGGAGGTTCAAACACGGTCGCGTCAGGAGAATGACGGTGGGAAAGCGGTTGACTTGGTTGGGAAGCATCCAAGTCAACCAGGGTGGCGTTCACTGATGTAGAGTCGGCGAAATGGATGATCCCCTGTTCCAATCACAGGGTTCCACATCTAGCATAGCACTGAGAGAGTAACTCATGCTGAGAGTAGAGAGAGGATATCGCTCGTCACACGCACACTGAGACCGTGAGAATAAGCTGAGAAAACTTGACACAAGCAACACTTTATGAAGCACTCTGTACATAGCACTGTCCTCACAACTGTGTACACTCCTCTCCGGCGTGCCCGAGGCATGTCCTCAGATTTCCTCTTCGAATGATTCAAATGAGTCGGGGAAACCCATGTCGCACAAAAAAAGCCGTTGACCTCACGACTTTTCCACACGGCATGACTTCTCTCTCCATCTCGCCCCTTTGGCGAGCACCAACTGGAGCCCCCAGAGGCACGGAGAAACCTCACATCTCCCAATCTGAATTTGGTCCGTTTCCAAAGCACCAGAAGTCTGAGGGCCCCCTTCCTTGACTTCGAGAATTCTCTGGAATTCTCTGTTGAAAGATGTTGACGCAAAATCCACCAGCTATTCCCTGCAATCTGAATTGGCCAAGCTCATTCCATCTGCACAGGTGCTGTCCAAGTCTTCTGCGTTCTAAAAGGCCACCAGTGCCTGTGAAGAATTCTCCACTAGGCCTTCCTAGAGATGAACAATATTGACTTTTTGCGAGGTGGGTAGAGTCGGAATAGGAACCTTTTCACCACCCACTTCCACCGTGTTTTTTTTTCTCACCAATGCTTCTAAGCTCATGCTGATCGTATGCTGAACAGCCTGTCTTGGCCAGCATAACTCTTTTCACAAAGTGATGCACTCCCGGAAATGCATTCCTGGTGCCATTCATTTACCACAAGTATCTTCCGATGTACAAGTCGCGCGTGTCAAGTAAGAAGGATTGTTAATTATGATGTTTCCAATTTGTTCTTGTGTAGCTTGATGTAACTTGTTTCTCGGAATTCCTAGTGATGGCACCCAGGTGGACTCTCTGGCTTTCAGCCGTCGAGCCAATTTTAAACCGATTGAACTCATCGACCATTCTTGGGGCGTGAGAAACTCATGCGGCTGATGGTGACTGGTTTGGTGACTCGTTTGGCGATGTCTGGTGCGGGTCTGCCAGTAGGCACACCAGCCCCACCTGCAACCTTGTGACACCAAAGCCCATCTTCAACAGGCTTGCTGTGAGACTTTGTGAGACGTCCTAAGAACCAATACACGTCCGTCACGTCCGCCTACTCCCGAAGAGCCCGACTCATGTAGAAAAATGTTTCGAACAATCCTCGAACGACTCGTATATTTTCGGTGCTTTACTGACGGACTTCTGAGAAGTTGCGGACCTGGTCCCTGAAGACCACTGCTGCTACGGTCTCAATCATCAAGTTGACCTGAGCAAACACGGGGTCCAGCCATGTTTTTGCAGCTGGGCATCAGTAAGCATATACTTAGAGCCTACCCAATCCTACCTTCTTGGGGTGTCAACATGTGCCAATTGTCTGGCCCGAGTGGCAAAGGCATGCCACACCGCGCTTGATCCAGAACTTGGCGCTGTGCTCCGGCGCCTTGGGTGAGAGGCTGCGCGACCCTGTTGGTGTGTGTCATGCATGCTGGGGAGCCTCGCAAGAGAACGAATTCATGTCTGTTCTGCAACCAGCCAGGATCTTCCACGGTCCAGCATTTGAGACCCGCCGCACAGGTCATATAATATAATATAACTTACAACTTCTGCTACCAGTCTGATGGGTCCTGAAAGTGCGAGACAACTCATCTCCAAGTGTCGTGGAGTTGTCTTGGACCTCACACTATATATGATCCGCATGAGCATTTGTCTTTTTTTGCATTTCTCATCATTTCTCGCTGCCTGAGAACGAGCCACTTGAGTCACTTGAGGAATGGTTAAAGCAACAGTGCTTCGGTCTGATACCCTTTTGGGAACATGGTCAGGTGATGTCAGGTGGTTGGTAGGAGCAGCGCTCTCCAGCCGAGATGCAACCCTTCAACCGGCTGAGATCTACACCGAGATCAGTCCTGATTCCTGATTGACTATGGAATCAACCAGCGCCCCCACCCATTGAAACACACACATATTATATATATATGCAATCATATGTACATATGCATCAACATGATCGTCCCACCTCATCTGCTTCCCGACGTCTTCCCAGCATCCCATCACATCCCATGCGTCGCGGGGCGATAGGTATCTTGATGGTACACACGAAGTTCGTGGAGTGCCCCGTGGTGGAGAGCACGCCCTCCGCGGCAGGTCGGGTGTAGGAAGCGAAGACGAGCGAAGAGGCAGAGATCTGAGTCCATCAAGCCGGGAATCAGTACAACTAATGAAGGCATGCACAAGCCCAATTGCAACGTAACGCGTAGTCTTTTCACCTATATAATCACGGCGCAATTGCTGTGGCCGTGGCTACTCGAAAGCTGTGCACTGGAAAACTCCCCGTACTCTTTCACTGCGTGACCCAACTTCGACCAGCCCATGCCCCGCTGCAAAAACACTTCGTCGGGGCGGAGCCTCTTACGGTGCGAAGGTCTTTCACCAAGCCTTACTACCAGTAACAAGAAGCCCACTAGTAGCTCCTGGCCTTACTACTACAGTAACTAGGACGCTACTCTTTGGCTCTGTTTTCCTCTCCAATCAATCCGACCACCCAGACCGATGCCCCTCACCTTCCGCTCGGAGGTCTTGTAGATTGGCGAGGGGTAGACCTTCGACAGGTCCGTGGGGTCCTGGTCAGCGGGGAGCTGCTGTTGAGCTCCAGGACATATATGGGTGAACATGCAACAAACAGGGAATGATGATAATTGATATTGATATTTGAATATATCAAAGTTATTAAAGTTGTCTTGCAGTATATGCACGTCATGTACCTGCCGTTCTGTGGGTGCTTGGAGGTTCCCAGAAGGAAAAAGGAAGCTAACTAAAGGCACCAAACTCAGGCCAATAGAGAAAGCTAGAAAGAAAACAGTCATAATTCTACACTCTGACTCACTAACATGGAAGTGGCAACGGTCCCTTGGAAGACAACTTTCCATTACGAACAGGAGGTGCCATCCACTTCCATGTGAGTGAGTCGGAGGGTAGATCGTCGATTTTGGAGGGATGTAGTAGTATGACCCTCCGAGCTCCCCAGACGTCTACTTAGTCTACTTCTTCCCATGTGGCAGGCAGTGTGGGATCCTGCCACCCATGGGGACATGTACCACTGGAGACCTCCGCCGCTGGTCCTTGTCTTTCTCACAGGGGATCCAGTGCATGTGCGGTATCTCGCTGAAGAGCACCTGAACCAACGTATCCGCGTTGCGCGCATGAAGCGTCCAAATTCATGGTCGTCCCGCGAGAATGCATCCAAATAGACCGTCTTAAACCACCAAATATGGATGGACACCTATTTTCCAGTTGGTTCATGTTGATTCATCCAAAACAACTCTCCAAAACCCTCCACAGCTCCCTGGACATCTTCACACAGAAATCCGCGAGGTCTGGCCCACCCGGTGCTTGGTTTGGTGCTCACGTGTGCGCACCTTGGGAAGGCTATCCTGGATGACCTGCTTCTCGTTATCCCATCTGGCACCATCCATGAAGAGGCCATAGACGATACACCCCTCCTGGAAAAAGTCAGCCGTGTCTCTCAGAACCAAGGCTCTCGGGCCTGCATTCCGGTGCGCATGGTGGTGCATTGTATATCATTGTATCCAGGATTATCCAGGTACTGTGTTTAGAAGCGGCCACCTAAACCTGGCCATTCACAGATTTGGGGGATCCCCTGACGTTCCTCAACCAGCCACTTGACTGATGTGGAAAACTCGGCTGATGGAGAATTGGAATTTCGGGGCTCGTAGGACCGCATGTAGCTGCAATTTACTTCCACAGTCCACAGCATTCAGCAGCGTAGGTCCACCTCGACCAAAGAAACTAGGTTGGCTCAGATCGTTTCAACAATTGAATGAGCCGCTGCCAGGCAGCCATGAGTTGGATTTCTGACGTCTTTGGCTTGTGGCGTGCACATTCACAAAAGCAAATTTGTTAGGAACCCATGCATTCGCAAACCAATTGCGGAATCTGTGCCTGGCATGCAGGTGCACCACACGTACAGCATGTGGCAGGTTCTGGCAGGTTGGCACACAGCTACTCTGCAATCGCTTTGTGCAAGCAGGGATGACACCGTTCCCAAGGGCTATTGAAGCAATTCTTTTCGCAGGGAAACCGATTCGCGGCAGCGGTGATTTGACCAGATGTTCAGGTGGACCACCGCTACACATCGGCGACCAGCTGTGCGTCACTACTCGGTGAATGCAGATTCTGCCCAGCTGACGATGGATATGAAACGTTCAGATGAAGAGTTCCCCTGCCAGCTTCACCAGCAGCAGAAGGTGAGAGATATCCGTTACTGTAATGTTCTTGTGCCAGAGGCACTTGGCAAAGAGCTCAGGAAAAGTCTCAGTGCAAAAGACAGCTACAATTACCTGTAACACGTCTATACTCAAAAGAGTGGTTGGCCAAGGGCATCCTGCATATCCTTACTATATCCTTAAGTACTTCTATTGGTCACAAGGAGTATCCGAGGATACATCTCGGACGGCGCCGCCGTCCTCGGGCTTGGGATGCTCTGTGATTTCCTTCTTCAGGAAATGGAAGGTCCAAATGAGGGTGTCGATGGGGAACTTCTTCTTTCGCGCCTCGGAATAAGCGCCAAGAAAGACGGAGCTATGTCGGGTCCTCAGCGGAAATAGAAGTAGCTTCTAAGCTAAGGGCACCGAAGTGTGGAGAAGATTGTCACAACTGCACTCCCTGCCTGGCATACAACCCACATTGTCAGGTGGTTGGGTTGACAAGTCATGCTTGAAATCGGTCGTCCCCACTTAAAGTGCACCACTGTGCTACTGTAAGGTCAAAATGAAGCCCGTAAACCCACGACTAGGACTAGGAGCAGTAGTGTTCAACAGAGCTAGCTTCAGCTCCATGCTCTTCGCCCGCGCCTTTTTTGGCTCAAAATGCGCCTGGAAAGCAGCCTTGGAACCCTGAGTTGGAATTGGAATGTGTCGCCCCCAACAACCCACATGGGGGTGAGAAAGCAAAGGTCAACACCCTTTTCCGTCAATTCGGTGATGAGAAAACCACATGCACCTCATGACAGGCCAAACAAAACAACAACGACACAACAAAGAATCACCCCAAACAAACCAAGACACAAAGACCCGATTTCAGTGGTCCCGGACCACGAGTTCGGCTCTGGACCGCGCCGCGGTCCAACAAACACCAAGTGACGAAGTTCTGAAGCTGCCCGGTGAGGAATGACTGGGTAAAGAAAAATCCAGAAAGCCAATAATTGGCTGGATGCCCATTTTCCATCCTGAACTGTGCACACGGTTCTTTATTTTTCGGCGACCTGTGTTTGGATTGAAGAAGTGTCATCGAGAAGGGGCAGTGAAGCCTAAGAAACACATATCATATAGGAACCCTCTAAAGTAACAGTGACCAACCCCCCCACCATATTCTGGTTGGTGTTTTCAACCCACTTGAAACATATGAGTCAGAGGGTGCAATCATCCCCAAGTAAAGGGTTGAAAATAAGAATCTCCGAATCCATCACCTAGATATTTTATAGACCTACATCATCTTAGATCCACCCGGCCAAGAACCGCAACAAATACCTGCTTTAGATTCGATCTAGATTCTAGATCTTCCACATGTGTCTTCTTCGGGATCCACGGCCACTGAGCCATATCAGATTCAGATCTCGACCTTCATGGGTTTGAGGGCTGAAATGATCCCACTAGACCTGAGGAGATAGCTACCTGGAAACAAACATTTTGCCCGCCCCTGCACCACGCCACCATGCCCTGTTTTCGTGGTGAAAAAAAGAGGCTCGAGTGATTTTCTAGCGGCCAACCACCCACCAGTTTGCTTGGTGGAAAGTGATTTCCATGGCCACAAATCCCCTGGGAGGCCAACAAAAAAGCACACCTCAAACAAAGAAACAGGATCCCAGCTATCATGAGAAGATCAAGTAGGTTTGCGGAAACCTTCTCCCAAGAACGTGTATATACATATATATATATATATAATCACCCTCCGACCAACTGACCGGTCCAGACCCGGTGAAGTTCATCCGCCCAAGGAGCCAATCCGTGAAGAAGTTCATCCGGGCGACCAGGTCGGCGACGTAGGAGGACATGGGCTTCAGCGAAGGATAGGAGTTCTTCTGCCAAAAGGCCGGCCTTGGATCGCATCCAGGGTGGGGGACCGGGTCCGGGGTTTGGGAGAGTGACCGTCGAAACATGGGTCCAATGGATTCCAAATGATTCCAATGGTTGATGCAGGGGCATAATGTGGTTGAAATGCCGAAGATGTCTGCTGGCCTTGAAGCCCTCTGCTCTTTTTTTCACATTACCGGCTTCCAAGGTCTCAAAGGAATCCTGTTGGCACATCCTGCCGGGACACTGCTTGTTGAGCAGGATGCCATTTGCGACATCTTCCAAATCCTTAGATGCGTTTATATCTCATATCATTTCATCATCTTTCATCCATCTTGCGGTGACTCTGGATGAACATGGATAAAACATTGATAAAACCATGTGAGGTCTTGCCATCATCCAGCTCAGATCATGGCCTTTGATTGTTCCTCACCTTCCAGAAAAGGCACTGGCCCCATGATGACCAAGCCTTTCACCGCCTTTCCGATGTCCACCAGGCTGGACCGCACGCGGATAAGCAGCTTGTTGAAGCGCAAGGCTTCTTGATTCACCACCGTGTTCCTGAAGGTGAACGGCGTGAACCGTGGTCTCAACTCGTGGGGTTTTTGAGCCAGAACAGGCTTAGGACATGGGGATGTTGGGGATCGGAGAGCCTGGAGACTGGAGAGATATACAGATATACAGTATAACTTTTGAGTCTCATTTTGGCTTGCACTCCATGCCATTTTGCCAGGACAGTTGGCAGGGTCCAGGTCCAGGAGTCTAGGACTATTGCCGCCGACCCCTTTTCTCTTTGTAGTGGATGCAGCTGTGTCAGCCAAGGCTGGTTGCATGTTTACTCTAACTTAGGGCTGGATATTCTGTGGACACTGCATTGATTCCCGTCAACCCTGACAACTCCTTCCGGACCCCCTTTCCGTCAACAACCTATCAGCCCCATCATCAAATCTCATCGACTGTCAAGCGACATCGACTCGTTGTAGTCGGTCGGGTACGTGGCCACCAACCACTCCGTATCAAAGGGAGCTCCTGGTCCGGCAGGGCCAAGAAAATGCGACATCATGTGTTTAAAAAGGTATGGATTGGGTCCAGGATTTGCCCACTCACCATTCTGAAGAGAACAACAGGTGAGATGGTTCTGGTTCCTTCATCTTCAGGTGCTACTTGATGTTGTTTGCAAATCATTCCCTTGCATTATAGCCTTTTCACTCGAGTCACTCGAAAAAGGAAAGGCTCCCTTTCCCAGAATCAGCGGCAGCTTTTGCCACAACTCCATCCCCGTCTTATTGTCGGACGGAAGTTACAGCCCTTCAGCCGAGGGTCGAATGTCATGCAGGAACTTCGTGGACAGCTCGGTAAGCACTTGATCCGGGGTTTTCCCTCCACCGTCGCCACCGCCGCCCTTGGGCAACATGGAGTTGGCCGTGGACAGAACCTGGTGAGAGGGCGGCGTAGGCGGCGGAAGAAGAAAGACCGGTGAAGCTCAAAACTGAAACGGACGGCAGGTGAGAAAGCACCTGGGGCGGCAAGGGATGGTTTTGTTGCTTGAAAAAATATGAAGGACCCATGGATATATACAATATTGACAAATATTCTCCAAACAACCAGCGCACTTTGGAATCTTGAAAGTCTCCACCTGCATCTAAGCCACGCCCAAACCTTCTTTGATCGCCGCCGACAAGTTTGCATTTGCATGCAAGCCGAAGGCCTCGCGAAGGAGAGAAGAAGGTGTCAGGAGTACTTCCGTGCGGCAGGAGTAGAAGGGACAGTTGCAATGTTTGTCAGAGAATGTCAGTTCCTTCTCTTTCCTAATTTTGTAGAAGAATCTCCTAGAACTATCTCTGGTTGCCCCAACCCCTGTCCCTCTCTAACCATCTCTGACCCGAGCTCTGACCCTCGCTCCGCAGGATGTTGCAGGGCATTCCCTCGGGCCTCGGGCATTTGATTGATGGGAAGCGAGCGGATGTACTCCAGGTATCCGCTCAAAGGCTGAAACTTGGGTGCATAGTAGGTGCCCGACCTTGGTGGCGAGTCGGCGGATGGATGGAGTCTCCGGAAGGATGGGCTCCACCCATCCTAAGGGATTTATAAACCGACAACTCACATGGACCCCGTGGTTTTGGCACCCTAGGAGATTGTTTTCCTCCAAAAAAAGGTTTTCAGTGTCCACGTTACTCCTGAAAGGGGCGCCAAACAGTGTGCAAATACGATCATACTATTGTCTGTTGAAGTGGGTGCTTTGATCCACCTGTAGTGTGTTGCTGGTGCCTACAAGGACGCAGGACGATGGTGATGACTGAGTCCCTGGCTCTGAGAACTTGTAACCGTCCTTTCCAGGAACATGTGCATCAAATCATCGGCCGAGGGCTGTGGTTTTTTTCATTCTTCCTATGGACGGTGGGCCAGCCGCCCAGCTTGACAAAGAGAATCCTAGGACTCTTTCACGTGCATGGACTCGGAAAATGGATGTCATCTGAATGTAACATTGGAGCACATGTCATCTGGATGTCATCTACCGTCCTTCAAGATATCCTCACAGTAGTAGTCGGTGATGAGGTTCGTGATGGTGATGCGGTCGTGCGCATCGGTCACGCGACCGCCATAGTTCGCCTCTGACGCCCTCAGTCGACTGGAGTCAGGTCCATCCACGACCGGTGGGACTGGAATTTGTACTTACATGATCTTACATGGGCCCGTTCATGGCCAGTGGTTGGAAAAACACACAGGTTGACAGCTGGATATGCCCCTTGTACAGCTAGAAATGTGCCTTGTGCGGTGGTATCTGGGTCAACCTGGCTACCTTTGGCTTCTATTGCGTGCTGATACGTAGATACAATGAGAGAGAGAGAGAGAAAGAGCGTTATAGAGTGGTAGTCCCAAAAAATAGATAGTAGCGATTTCAATCAAAAACACAATACAGTATTTATGTGATCGTATTTATTTGGAGGGGATTTACTTTTCAGTCTATTCTGAGGTCACGACAGTGTCACCCAGCCCGCACCCTCCATGGAAGAGAAACCGCTGGAGAACCCAACTGCTGGCAAGGCACGTGTAGCGCAGGGCTGCATATGGAATGGTCTGGTTCTCCTCCAAGAACATCCTGAGAGGTGAATCTATGATAATCTATGTCGAAGGCACCAAATTTTCTAGCAAGCAGCTTCGAAGCAATCGCTGTCATTCAAGAGGATCGACAGACATGTGAAAAAAACATGCGCAGATTGCAAAGCTGATGTTCCTTCATGCTCCTTCACAAAGCTTCGAAATCCTTCACAACGGTTCCAACTTCAGGTTCAGTCTTCCTTCTCTTCCCGGTGCCCAACAGCTGCAGCTGGGCCACTTCAGCTGGGAGACGCAAATCTGTCGATCAGGTTCCGAAAACCTGGAAGAAAAACCGTTGGGCGCCCAGCGGGGGGGAGACATGGTTAGGCGGCCCCACGGCCAGTTGGGTGGCCCATCTTTCTTTGGAAAAGATATGAGAAGAAGGCATTCGCGGCATTCCCCATATATCTCCCCATGGTGAACATTGTTGAACAGTGTTGAAACACTTACCTAGAAGTCCCAATAGCTACAGTTTCGCACTTCAGTTCCGTGTTTGGTAAGCTTTTACATCATTTGGATCCACGCTCCACCGCTTTGAAAAAAGGGTCACCTGGTGGATCGGGCCGGAAGCGGAAGCCACGCTCCAGCATCCGAGATGCTGATAAGGAATGTTCCAGCCCAACGGGCCATAGTTGCAGCGCTCCTGGCGGGAGATGGGGCTCATGCCAATGCAAGACACATCATGGCGAATCATGGGGCACATTGGAAGACACAAACTGACACAGCCCCACTTCGTAAAGGAAACACTAGCACGAGGGTTCTTCCATGATTGTCACCTCCAGAGGGTTTTGCTCAAGGGGATGATGGTTTTGATGCTCTTCATGCTTTGCACCTATGCGAGATCTTGCGCTTTCTTGGTACAATTTTGAGCGGCCAACTGAAGTGAACACGACTGAACATTGCAACGGCACGCAACAGTGATAAAGTACTAATTACTGATTGCTAGAATGGAAAGAGAAAACATGTCAAAGCGAACTACTAATGCATTTGCTCTGTATTCATCTTTGGAGAGAAAAAACAATCATATCAACGTTAAGATCTATTAAGTCTGTAACTAGTAAGGTGTTCTTCTTTGCTGCCAATTGTCCATCACAAATTACCAATGGTCCGCCTAGTTGGGGTTCTATCATCAAGGCCATCCAATCAGCCCCCGGGAGTATCCTGGATGAGCGCGTGGAAGAAGCACAGCCCAAAGAGCATCTTGCGGAAGGCTTTTCGGGAGGTGTCCGTGTTCCCGGCCGACTCGAACCACTCTTCCTGCGGCCGAGCCAGGAAAAATTCATCAGCCTGGGTGGCCTGGGCCTGGGCCAACATCGTTCTGCTTCGAATAGTTTTAGGTCTTCAGCCCGGCTCTTCGCCCCGCCTCGCCCACCCTCTCTGGATTGAAACCAGCCGAAATCGATTCATTGGACCAGGTGTGGTCCTGTCGAGTCCTGTCTCAGAAGCTACCAGTGGATCCACATAGATGATAGTCTCACAGAAACTCGACATCCTTTCAACACAGAATCAACAGTTGAGGACGTCTCATAAGCTACCAGTTGAGGGCCACCAGTCCCCGAGTCCGCCTCGAATGAGAGGAAGGCACGGAGCAGATTGGATTTGAGACCCTTGGGCGGTTCCACGGTCATCTTCATGCCATTCTGCAAGACGCTCACCGGGAAATGAGGCGAGGGCCTCAGGTCGTCGACCGGTTTCGAGTCGTGGGCCTCAGTGGTCGACAATCGTCATGAGCGGCTTGGGCAGAAGTTGGGCAACAGCTGTTGACCGTTTTAAGTTCATGGATGCACCATGGTTTTTGCATGTTTTTGCGTTCATTTGGGAGCACTGGACGTCTGCACATACGGTCAAAGACCACAACGCATCATCTCAATCGATCACTTGCACACAAAAGGCATCAAGAAGGGCACTCTCACGCGCGTGCCCTTAACAACCAACTGGGCAGCTCAGGCTTCAAGCCGTTGGGAACTCATGACCCCAGTAGGTGGGACAGGGTGGAACGATTCAGTGCTCCAATGGAAGCACGGTCCTCTATAGGGTTATAGGGTCCACACTCCCACTAATTCACCCGTGGAAGACCAGTTTCCTCTACAACCAAGTGGTTTTGAGGGCCCATGTTGATCTGCAGGAGGATATAGGGCCAGGGTAATCGATTGGATGGTCCTGGTGCACTTTTGGAGCTGCACAAGGTGCGTTGCAACAGAATCATGCAGAATATAATAGGAATATACAACAATCATAGCTTCCACCCCCCTCACAACTACAAAATACGATGCCCAAAGAATCCCACTATATACACTAGTTGCCCTCACTGACAGGAACTAAATGTCACTAAACGTCTACACGTTCTCATCCTCTCTTCTTCCGTTTTGGACATGGAAAAGGTAACCCATTTCACCTGAGAAGCTGCAAAACGAAAGCCAGCGCTTCCCTTTCTCGACAACTGCGCGTCGAAGCAATCAAATGAGCTCGCGCAGCCGCTTGCGGCCGCGTGTCAAATCTGCTTCATGTCTTGTTCTGCCCACACATAGGTAACCATGCAAAAGCAAAAAA
>CAXAMN010003936.1:70577-95707 GCA_963970005.1 Durusdinium trenchii
CCCCCGCAAACAGCCGCCAGTCTATTAGCACAGCCAGAACAGAGGCATTCCTACTATGCTTCTTGCTGCCTGTTGCTAGTGGTTTTTCTGATCTTGTGATGCTTCTGGGTCTTCTTCTTACTACTGCTGCTGTGATTGCTGTTGTTGGTGTATATCCCGGGGTCGGCGGCAGGGGCGGCAGCCCTTAAATAGTAGAAGGTTTCTGCATGATAATGATTGTGCCTCAAACTCTGGATACTTTTTTGTTGCCTAACTGGATTTGCCATTATAAGTTTCTACCATAGTCTTGGAAACCTTTGCCTTGGTCTTGAGGATTTGCTACTGCTCCATTGTCCCAGATGAATGAGTTAATTTGAGAATTGTAAAAGTAGTTCCATCGCTTATGAACATAGTTGTCTGGCAAATAGTTAGCATTGATAGTTCCATTTCCTGGTGTTCTGTATAAAGTACTGAATGCTCCTGTGAGTTTGAATGATGACTTAACAATGTTCATATCCAATTCACCGCCTCCTGTGTTGAAGGTTTGTGTTAGTGTGTGATACATAGGAAAGACCAGTTTTAGTGACTCACCGTCCAACAAATGTTTTACTATGTTGTTATTAACAGTGTTGTCTAAAGTCATTACTTCAGCTCTGATAATAACATTGTTTAATTCCCACTGTGTAGAAGTGTTAGCTGCTTGAAAGTAATACCCCTGTTTGTCAGTTTGAGTGTTCGGGCTTCCTACTGCGCCTCCTTGTGGTTCTACAATAGGTACCAATTCATCATTAACAATTGCGAATTCTAATTCCAAAGGCGCATACCTCAAAGGTAAATAATAATTTGATTGCATCAACCCACAAACAGGCTTATGGCTGAATCGGGCTTTACCATTAGCGCCGGAAATTCTTGTCAATGAGTGTCTTGTATACTGTATATTTTATCTATTCTACCCCATTCATTTTTATCACCGTCAGGGGATACAGTTACTACACCGGGGGTTGGAGTAACACCAGCAGTAGTAGCCTGCAATAATACATCCAAACCATTACTGTAGCATAGTCATGAAAGTCAGCGTCCCATCTTGGGTTAGCTGACATCTCTATGTCATCCATGTCTCTAACATACAACTCACAGTGTCTATTGTATTCAACAATATTTCGATCCATTTGACCTCCTACTATTGCTCTGTATCGTTGAATAAAGGCATGTAAGCCTCCTAATGGACGTAAGAAATGGTGTCTTGTTCGATCGTTATTTTGCAAAGTTGCAAACAACCTTACTGAACTCAAATCCAAATAGGTATTATCCTCTCCTGAAATGTAAAACCTAATGTTTTTCGCCCCCGCATTCGCATTAAATACGTTTGTGGTGCTACTAAAATAGTTTACAAATCGCCTGTTTGTAACATATTGTGAAGTTTCAGGTAATCCAAAGTTCAGGTAATCCAGGTCACCAGCTTAAAAACAGACATCAAACGAAGCGGTATCCATTTAGGAGAAAGGATTTCTATGTTTTTTTCCTTCAAGGAGAGCTTTGGTAAGGATGAGTCTGGTTCTATGTTGTCCTTTTTATCCAGGTTCTTTTACAAAACTTGTGGTTTTTTACTTTAACATTTCAAGGTAAAAAAATCACAAGTTTGCGTCTGTATGTACTTTTTGATGATGCATGGTTAAAAAAAATATGAAGCATTGTTTTGCTTTGTGTGTGTCATGGTTTCGTGCAAATTACTTTTTTGTTAGGTCGATTTGCTTTGCTGGTCGTTTGTGGGAGTCTTATGGTTTTGCATGAAAAGTATGCTAAGGAGCCCTGGCGGCACATTGGTCTAAAAGTTCCCCACCACGGGGGGGGGGGAGGGGGGGGGGGGCCCCCCCCACATATGAAGTTTTCACGTGATGCGGCGATCCCGAGGATTCCAGCCCCTCACTTGCTAAAGCAAGGACAACTCCAGCTAGCTGGTGCTAGCTTTCGTGATGAGTGGGTGGAGATGTCGTTTTGTTATTTGATGGATCGGTTTACGGCTTGGGTGAGTGACTGAGAAGCCGGGACGCCTCCTTAGCGAGATCTTCACCATTCTCTCGACCGAAAACAAACTCATACAAACACTTCTTGATCCACGGTCCATCATCTCCCTCCAGGGCCCCCGTTGATGGCGAACCACTCAAACCCACTCAAACCCACCTGCGCTTTTGCCCTCGTTGATGGCGAACTCGGCCTTGGGCCCTTGGCCTTGGCCCAGCGACACTGCTGCCTTGGTCTCGAACCTCAGGTTCAGCGACGAACCCTGGGGGCCAGGGGGTGGGAAGTCACTCTAGGAAGTGGAACTTCCTCTATGTTCCTCTCCATCTCGGAAGTGGAGATCACTGTGAGGAGTTTGGATTTCAAGGTGGTGGGGCAAATCAGCCATAGGCAATCTAGACAAGGCCATGCACACATCTGAGGCCTGGAGGCTCGGGCCCAAGAAAAGCCTCTGAGGTCTGACTCCCCATCTCATCCCATCTCTGCACGTGTTGCCAAGCTGGAGGGGAAGCCTTCCTGCCTCCAAGCAGCATGTCGTTTTTCAGTGCCAATCTGTTGAGCTCTGCCATGGGATCTGCACCAGATGAGAGGACGAAGATCAGGGGTGTGACGTTGTTGCTGTCGCTGTAGACCTCACTTCACTTCACTCTTGACTTCACAGAGCCTGGAGCCTTGCAAGCGCTCAATTCTCAAAGAAGGAATTGAATACAGTCTAATGATTCTAATGTACAGTGCATCAGTTGCAGTGATTGAAACTGGTGCAAGGTAAGTAGTTAAGTAGTTGACAAAAACATGCAACAATAACACACCCCATCAGTTGGCTGGATGATCAATTGCACTTTTTTCTCTAATTTTGGCGTCATGATCTCATACAACCGCACCATCCAGAAAACCCCTCCATGCGACTCAAAACGGATAGCTCCGCTAGTGCCTTCTCCAAGTTGAAGGGTGGTGGCTCCAAGAAATCGGCCCCCAGCTTGGCCAAGATGATGTTCTGGAGGCCTACAGGTGGGACGGTGGGACCATTAAAGGGGAGGAGGGACCTAATTCTGGTTTAAGCGTGAACGTGGGGAGAAATCCGTCCAGCAGGATTGAACATCTTCGCAATCTATGTGAGCAAATGGTCAGCAAAGTACCATTGATCACTGGAAGAAGGATGGACAAAAACACCTCACTTGATTTGACTGGCAAGACCCATTTTCCCGGTGCGTGCCTGGGACTGTTGCATCAGCACGGACCGCCAATAGCACAAGGGCCCGTTGAAGAGGCGTGAGCTGCTCTTGGATGCTTTCCGGCCAAGGAGCCTGAGCATTGACGGTGATGCACATTGCAAAACCAAAAACAGTTCTTGTATCATCGACCGGTCTTAGCAAGTGAGGTGCAGGTTGAATCGCAATTAATTACAGGATTGGTCGTATAATGCATAGTTTATTTTACTAATTGTGCGCTAGGCAGCGCTAGGCTCTGGCAAGCCCATGAGCCAGTCAAGAAATATGGAAGTGACTGGTGTCAGACCATTCTACTACTCCCCTTCTGATTCCCTCCCGGATGCTTCCATGGCACATGCACCGGATCATCCGAGTCGAAGACTGATTTCCAGCCAACCAGGTTCTTGGCAAACTTCTCAGTGAAGCCTCAGACGCGGTCGGAAGCTTCGTCCACGGACGGTCCGCCTTCCATCGCTCACCGAAGATGGGCCTTCAAAAGGTCCACGGAGTCCACATGCAAGAGGCAGCAAAGAGGCCCCTTCTAGGTCTTTGGTATTCACATATTCTGATGTTCACCTGAGCCTTGGCATGTAGTTGGGGCCAACCCAATCTTCAACATGTCTGATGCGTCTCGTAAATGCACATTTACATCCGCAACTTACCACTGTGTAAACACCTATTGCCACATTCCTTCTCAACACTTTCTGAACTTGGTCTCTGGCCTTCTCTTGGTCACGAGTCACTTCAAAAATCTGAACTCAACCAAGCCACACAGGACCCCAAAATGGAAGCACTATTGGATAATTCATGTTCATCCACTCTTTCAGGCCCCTCTGTCCATCCAAACCTCTTTTTGATTCAGGAGATGCAGCCGTTTTCCAGTCGCGAGACCAAAACACATCATCACCTGCCACCCCCTGACCGACCGCAAACCACATCAAACCGCATCAAAACATATAGCTGGCTCACCAGCCGCTCCAGCCGAAGCCAGGTGCCGGACTCCACCGAGGTGCCTGGCCAGGGGCCTTTGCCCAGATCTTCCAGCTCCGAGATCCGCGCCCAACTCGAGTCGCTCAACCACTCGGCCTTGGGCCGTGGCCGCACCTGCCGAAGGCCGAGGTGGCACGGCAAACCGCATTGAACTGCGAGAGGGGAAGTTTGGGGCATGGTGCAACAAATGTCGTGAAAGGAGTTTAAAATCTGCGTTCCCTGAAACTATATTATAACCTTGTGGTGAAGGTCTTCCAAGTGGTCTTCCACACCCTGTGGGAACAAACTACTTGATGCCAACTGTTGCACAGGAGACTGTGCCGCCGTTGTGCCTCTGCCCCAGTTGTGCCACCCACCAAGAGCAAAGACTTCTCCACTTGGTCGAGCTCCGAATCCACCTGCGGGGACGAGGCCAAGGCCTAATTTCGGACCAACTTCCGCCAACTGCGACGTCTCATTGTCTGTGTCAGACAAACAAGTTGTTCCTTTTTGATCCAATTTGCGGACTGTTGCAAGTTGATCCAATTTGCGGACAAACAACCTCATGGCCACATGCTAGGTGGAGACACCCCCCCCACACTGGCAAAACAGTCAGTACAACAGACTCATACAAAGAAGGAATTCATGGGCCGAAGATTTTTTCGCTCATCCTGAGTTTGATCGTGAATTTCCCATATGGCGTTCAGTGGAATGCCTGATCCCCTTGTGAAAAGGTGTTCAAGCTCTTCCCGCCAGAGGGGCCTCCATGGACTTGAAGGTTAGGAGCAGGGAGAGCATGAGCTTGTCTTTCGCAAAGAGCGAGTCGCACACCTGAGTGCGATGCCAACCTGTGGACCCTAGGGACCGAATCGGGCGGTATGCCAAGACGCTGGTGACCAGTGGGACGGCAATGGAAACAAGTTAAGAAACAAAACATCAACAAATAAGTATCCTGGTGCAAGTCCAAGCCTGATGTTACTGACTGAGGGTCACAAATCCTAGTATTAATCCATACCCTGTTCACATGACGAATGATTTGGAGATGTTCTTTCCGTTTCTTTTGCAAGGCCTTCTCATAGAGCAGCTTGATGAACTGGTTCTGCAACGCCTCGAGCGTTTTGATCGCGGACAGTCCCGAGATCATCAAAGCCCTGGTTGATCGTGGAGGTCATCCTGTAGATCGTGGAGATTCAACATGGATCGTTGGGTCTCTTTCTCCACAACTTGTTTTGATCAATCAGGTCTATGTAAGCCTGTCCTCGACCTGCAAAAATGGAGCCACTCCCCTGTAGATTAATATGCACCCCCAAAACCACTGGGTTGTAATTGTAGAGGAACATGGTCTTCCATGGGTCAATTATCAGGTTCTATATGTTAGTTTGCGTGGCAGTATGTTACCCAAAAGATCTAAAAAACGATCGAAAGGCAGTCGACGCCTTTTTCATCTAGCCGAGAGGCGGTCAAACGTCTCTGAAGGTTTCGCTCCGGCTTCTCAGCAGTCTTGATGGCAAGCAGGAAGATCTCAATGAACCATTCCAAGCTGTACTGGTACATGGGCTCCACCTCAGAACAGGGGAGTGAGGGAGTAGCCCACAAAATTGCTCTTTTGGATGTATTTGGTGTGTGCTCATGGTAGGTCTGGACCCCAACCATCCAACCATCCACCAGTGCAGAAATGGTAGTCATCATCGCTGTTTTTTTAAGTGTGGACGGAGAACCCTTGTACACCGGATTTGTTGTCGTTGCATTGTCCAGTCTTGGAAAACGTATCCCTCAAAATTCAGAACGCAAAGATAGCCTTGTGGTCATAACCGAGGGCGCACATGTACATCTTCCACTGCTGGTTGGCCTGTTTCCAAGCCCTGCACTTACAAATGGCTCTACTCCAACTTCACGTGCACCTTCTGGATCCACTACTATAGTTCTATAGAAAGAATGTAATGTGGACCTCCTAACAACGTCACGTCTCAAAATATCACTGGATGTATATCCCAACGGGGGCCCTTCCAGATGGTTCATGGAATGTCTGTATGAATCACATATCCCATAAGCTGCATAGGGATGTGGATTTTGCAACTCATAAATGCACAGGAAAAAATAGAAAACAAAAAAACAACTTCTTATCAAATGGAAATTTGGCTTTACAACATGGATACCGACCCTGTGCATCATTGTCATACTCCTGAACAAAACGTGTTTTTACAAAATGAGTTTGTGACATTTTGCATGGTAACTGTGAATTGTCCACGCATGGTCCATTTCGGAATGGCACCAGAAAGTCATTTTGTGTAGGTGAGCGAATGCATGCGAATGCTCCTTTTTACAAGCACCCAGGCCCGGGTTATGGGAACCTATGGCGTCTTGAATCTTAAGAGTTCTTTGCTCATAGACACCGGACACCTCTTTGGGTGTCTCCGCTCGTTCGCGCGGCGATACGTCCAGGGCCGAACACGCGGGATGCGGAAGCGATGCGCCTTGCAGAGGTCGGCGATGACGAAGAACATCGCCGAGCTGCGGATGGAGACTGGCACCTGGGTGTTCAACGAAGGGAAGAGGTGATGTTGGTGGGAGAAATGGGTGGGACCGAGCCCACCAGCAGGTTCGTTGCCGGATTGCATGCTGGAACAAAGATGGTCAGTCAGACGGTCAGTCGGAAGCACGGTATGTGGCTTTTCTCGTCGTAGGTCGAAGAAGGGGATCTGGGAGTGCCCCCATCTCACTCTTCTCGGCTTCAAGAGCCCCTGAAGCTCTCCAGCTTCGGTGGAAGCTCCCGAAAAGGGGCCGATACCTATTCTCAGCTGGTCGTGAATGGTTAACTATGCTAGTTTTCAATAATATTATTATTTGAGTATATACTTGATATTAAATTTCTATTCAAAGTCATTGATTATTCTGAAAATTAAACCTTTTCAAGACCAGTCTCCTTTACCAAGGGGTCATGTGCTTCAATGACTCATTGTTTTAGTTGAATCCGGTGACAAGTTGGTGTGGCACTAGGGCCCAGGGTCTTTGGAAGCACTGAGTATTGGAGTTAGGCGATCCAAGAGACAAAGGATTTGCTTGGCAGGACTGGCGACGTTCCTCTTATAGGTTTATCGATCCGAAACGTTTGTTAAAGCTACCTCGCCGATCTTCGCCGTACTATGCCGTAAAAAACAGCAGCCCAGGAAGACCCTTCCAGTGGTTTCTGAATAGATGCCCAGCTTGCTACCCACGTAGGTTGCCGGCTTGTCGTGTCCAAGCTGTGCCGCCAAGCCACGTAGGTCTCGCGCGTCTCCTGGACCAACGCCTGTGTCTTCTCCTGCTCCTTCACTCGTTCCTCGATGCCTCGAAGCGCGAGAGGAACGAGGCCCAAGGGCTGAGGCTGGGCATCCCAAACGGGCATCTCCGCACGAGGCCGAGGAACACTGGAGGCTTGGCTATCACAGATTCACTGGTTCCTTCGTTGAATTTCACTAACTCTGAGTCACATTGAGTCAAAGGATGGCCACGGAGCCAAGTGGCCCTGGCTGATACATTCTTGGACTCTTGAAACTGTCACGGGACGCGGTGCGGCATGCATGATTCCCCTGGTGGGCCCCCGCGCCGCCGCCGCGGCAACACATGCATCACCATTCGATCGAGTGTTGGTAAGCTGCACATTCTCTCAGCCACCGGACCCTGCACACCCAAGTTCCCCGGTGACACTTGGAACATGTCATGACATGTTTATCTTTCAGCTGTGTGCTTTCAGATCAGTTCCCACCGGGTCTGGGCTGATGTGCCCCTAACTTTGCCCTTAGATGGCCCAGTGGATCTCAAAATGACGACGAGTTCCTTTGACCAACTTCATGCAAATCCTCTTCAAAAAACGCTTTGCCTGAACTCCGACTGGCCAAGTCACGTGTGGAGGTAACTTTGGAGTTCGCCAAGGTGGTGATCAACTCTTCGTCATCCAAAATGTTGCCCTTGGAGTTCGAGAGAAGCTCCAGGATTTTGTCCTCACAGGAAAACGGTCCCGTGTCGAATTCTCTCGAAATGGCCGTCACGTCGGGATGGGTCACTCAGGGACGATGCGCCAAGACCGGCGACTCGATCGATGCGACCGGTGCGGGGGTCCTCGATCTCTTTGAGCTGGGCCTTGCTTTGAGCGCTTTCGATGATGAGATTCTGCCTCTTCTTCTCCACTTCCGGCTCTTCCTGGCGCACGACGAAAAGTAACAAGAATAGCATTGCTCAGTAAAGAAGCTTTCAAAGGAAATATGCCAAAGATCATCAGAAACGGGGGAATCTCAAGCTAACTTAGCACTGGAACAAATTCGACCCGCCGCTCTTTCACACGTGATCAACAAGCTAACTTGCCATATGACTTTCAAACATTGTCCCTTGGCCTTTCAAAATTGTCTTCTTACACCTGCCATCAATGAGAAGCCGTTTGCTCTATATTAATTTGGAATATGTTTTTGTTTATTTATCTCTTTCCTTCTCCTTCTTCCACTCAATGCTTCAGGAATTTGCACATGATCTCCTTACCAGGGGATTCTATATAATAAGTGCTGCGATCATCTGACTCTGATGGCCGTTATGTATCCACGGTGGCTCCGTGAGTCTTGGCGATCGCTCGAGTGCACCGAGCCCCCAAGACGAACGCTTTTGGACGATCGCCAGGGTCCCCCAATGCCAAGTCGACTTCCTCCAAACATCTCAAAGCCTCCAACCTCCGATCAAATAACCTTCCCTCCGAAGGATCGCACCTTGTCTGGTGCGGTGGGGTCGTCTCCTCCGATCCACCCTCCAGAACCTTCCCAAATAATGGCACACACGCAACCCCACCGCGCCCCCGCGCGCCCTTTTGTTGGGCGCCCCGCCAGATTCACCCGCGAAACGTCCGCGTTTTTGGTTTTCGCTGGCGGGCCTTGGCCACCAGGATGCCCAACATCTGATCCTGTAAGCCATCCGGCGTCACCATGAAGTTCAATAAGGTCACCTTGGTGCCGGCCGGAATCGCAGGGCAGCCATGGGGAGACAGTGGAGGGTTTCAAAGACTGGTCCTGGTGGGTTTATGAGTCAAAAGATCCGAGACCTCTTCAAAACACCTCAAAGCTCAAAGGGTTCAAAATGACAGTCAGCCAATGCAATGTGCATTGATGGCCAACCAGCTGTGCCAAGAAACTCCCGACCCAATGGTACAAGTATGCGGCAGTATGCTCATAGTGATGGGAGCAAGCATGTCCCCCAAAAATGTAATTGTATGGAAGTATACTGTACTACGGATTCCCCACACAACTCATCCAACCTCAGTGACTCAGTGACTCAGTGCTCAACACCTAGCCGCTGGTAGGCCCGGTAGGCCCACAGAAATCAGGTGGTTCAAGGGACAACAAGTCAAGTGCGCGACGGAACTGTGTTGCGCTCGCCACCCGCGCTGGTGCACGAAAAAAAGAACCATCCCACATCTTCGCACGAGCGAGTCCGCCCCCGAGGCACCTGGACGCAGATCTCTGGAGAATAATGAGGGTTGGGCAACTTGGTCGTCATGAAGAGCCGGAACTCCTCGTTGTACTCCACTGTCGAATCGCCCAAGCGGATCCTCAGTCCGGAAGAACACTCCTTGTGGTTCACACCGACGGTTTTGTTCGACATGTCGAGCGGGAATGTGACTCTGTGTTCGTATCTACGGATTCTCTAAGTAAGTTACGGCAAGGTTTCCCTCACCCATTTGGTCCACAATCTCCCCAAACTAATATACGTAACTATCGTGATTGAGCCTTTCAAGGGGTCCTTCGTCAATTTGCCAGCTTGTCTAGCCTTTGAAGCTGCATACGCTTCGAAACGGCCCATCTACACCTGTTGCTACTCCCTATGCTCGCCACGGCAGCAAGCAACCTCATTTCTCAATAACGAGCCATTTTCTTGGGACGCTAGCTGCTAGTTGGTATTTTTTCATTGGAGTTTAGCACTCAAAAAGGAAGGGGGGCCCAGCAAGGCTGTGAGCAAACGGCACACAACACCAACACACACACACACACACAGCAACACCCTTTTTTCCTATGGGTCTCCGTGGGCATAGCCGAGGATCATGATCATGTTGCCAGCTTTGAACTTGGCCTTTTGGAGCAATGGCTCCAAGAGCGGATCCAAGGCCTGAAAAAGAATGGCACGACTCCATGCCTTAAAAAGGGTGTCCATCCTCTGTCAAACTCGTGTGAGTGACACTTGCATCAGACCTCTTTGGCACCATGAGCCTTCATGCTCATGAATCGGCCAGAGGCACATATCCAAGCGCAAATTCTTCAGCTCTTTCCAGAATTCTGCTCAACCGCAACCCACTCCAAAGACCACACACCACTCAGCATGGCCCACCTCTGGAACGTTCTCGATAAGAACGGGCAGACCCTGAGAGATGCCGACCTCCAGCTTCCGCGCGTAGTTGTTCCTTGGCCCACAGGAGTCACAGAAACATATTTCCCTAGATTCCTAGATGGTCCAGTCTGACCCAGGTCCAAACCTGGTCTCAAAAACATCATTGAGTGGTGGCATGATCGACTCCAGTAAAGTGAGGTCTTTGATCTGTATAGGGTTTAAGGTCTCTAGACTCTGGGTGCGGTTCATCATTGGCCGCCTTGTGTGTCGCTGTCACTTTCGCTACAGCATTACACACTGCTCCGGGCGTCTGTGAAAGACGTAGCACCAAAAGCTTGTCGCCCTTGGATTTGCGAATCCACGTGTTCGCCTGCGAGGTCGGCCACCAGGTCTGAGGAGGGAGATCCGGAGGATTGCGCGGGTCTGAGGACGTCACAACATGTCATACCCCCCCCAGCATTTACCAATCATCCTCAGAGTTCACATGAATTCACTGATGTTCACTGCCAGTCCTCTTTGCCAATCAGAACATGATCAGATCGCTGCATCTCCTAACAGCCTCCTCCACATCTACGCCTCTTCACATCGGGCCCCATGTGAGACCAACGTCCGACTGTCGAGTCCCGACCTGGAGCTGTGGATCAATCATCAAGGGCCAACGTTGGGAATTGGACAAAATCAGTGCGTTGTCAATGGAGACCTGGCGCCGAAAAACGGCATGCTGGGGCGGGTGCCTCTGGAACAAGTGGTATTGCTCAGAAAGGGTCTGTCAGCCTGGAGCTCATTGCAGAAAGGAAATGAATATTTGAGTTTGGCGAGTTCATTTTCCTGCCTACTATATCATTGGGAGGTTGTTGTGCCGAGCCTCCCCGCGGCTTGAATAAAACCGTCCCCGGATCCAAGATTTTGGGGTTGCCTGGATTTGCCTGGCAAGTCTTTACATTCACAGGGTTGTGGAGCATTGTCAACCTGTTCTCATGCGAAGTTGGTTCTTGCCGGAGCCTGGTCGTTGGGCAACTTGTCGATGACCCATTGACGGATGGCCTGAGTGTAACAAACCTCCCAACCGCCAAAAGGCTGTCGAGACGACCCGAGGGAGAAACGGAGGCTACACGAGTTTGGTGGAACCTTCCTTCTTCAAATGGCGAAGGAAGTTCGAACTTGCTATATATCTTGCTGTGCATTTTTCGGTTCTTTTCGTCCACCATCTTCGCCCCCTCGGTTCTTGTTGCTGAAAGGAGTCAGGAAAACCGTCAGGTCTTGTCGACTGGACCCGTTTGATCCATCCACTTCGTTGGTGAAAGACTGTAGGTTCACTCTGATCCCTCAAATCAAAACAATCAAATGGTAGCAGCCTGGTAGCACTGATGGCACGAGAACGATGGTCCCAACGATCAATTGATTGTATCGCATCGAGTGTTTACATGTTCGTACATGTTTGTTGGTTCTTGTCATCAAGTGGGAGGGCTCGATACCCCTGGCCACGAAACCGGCTACAAATTTGGTTACAGTCTGTTATAGTAGAAGATCGAATGGATTGGACAGTGCCGGTTTTCCTGTGGCACTGGCACCTCCAGATCTTAAACTTAAACATCATAAACGCATGTGAAAATCTCACTATCACAAGAATCTGTGCAATTCAATGGTAACCCCGGAAGAGCACAGGTCACAGGGGGGGGGTCTTAAGTGGAATCCACACTCAATACGTCTTGGCCTCTCTGTGCCTTTGACCTCGCACCATCGATGGCACCAATCCGACCAGAGATCGGCGTCGTCCCCGTCCAACATCCACGTTCAATAACAAGAGTCGGTCGGTCAGCAGATCTTGCAAGAGGAACCCAGGAAGCCCCAAAGCGATGGCGCAGGCCACCGCAGGCCGTTCCTATGTTTTTAACTCGGCTCATCTTCACCATCATGTTGACACCAACATGACCCCCCACCTTCCCTGGATGATTTGGAAGGTCCAACATATTACTTCCACCCCCTATGGCCCACCCTGGCACAGGGCGCTCCGCCCTCCGCCCTCTGCGCCCAAGCGCCACATCCTCTCCAATCACCGAGCGCAGCAAGAAGGTGGATGAAGAGGGCACCTTGTTCTCCTGTGGAGGGAGAGTGCCCGATGAGGCCGCGTTTTCAGCCAAGCCAAGCCCGGTGAGTTAAATGATGTTAAATTGATGAAACATGACATCCTTTTCCTTACCACCTCATGTTTCAGGAAGAGTCCTCTGTCTGGTGGGAGCTCGTGTCTGGTGCATGGATGCATGGATGTACTGTCTTCATATTATAGTTGCAGGATGTTACAGGGAATGCTCTCAGGCAAACGTGGACTTTGGGATGCTTTTGGGGAGGAAAAGGTTCCCAGTCCCAGTGGTGCTGCTGTTGGGAGGCTGTGTTTGTGGCATTCAAGGTGGTCTCTGTTCTTCCACCGTTGGCATGATACTGGAGTCGTTCTACGAGTGGACCGCCGTGTCTCTCCAGGACAGCAGAAAAGGATGCACTTGTGGACTTGTGGTTCCAAACATGCACAGAACATGGCGGACATTGGCGGACAACGGACCGTCCTATGCAGCAATCAGTTTGACACAAACATTTACCCATCAGACCCATCATGTTGGTTTTTCTCCATCGGTCTGCCTCGTTTCCATCCAACGCAGCGCTGCACGCCCCTCATCCCAGCCACATTCCACGCACGATGCACACCCGCGCGCGGACACACGGCGTGGACCACACGTCACCTGCATCAAGGAGATCCAGGAATCAACCGACTCGTGGCGGTACTTCGCCAGGAAGCAGCCCAAATACGCGATAATTCCCGAGGAGATCAGCACATCACCGGTGAGGTTGTTGTACCTCGGCGAGCCGCCATGCTCAGCCCGTCATGAAAAAGATAGTGAGAAGGAGTGAAAAGATGAAGACTGGACTGGCAAACACTCAAAGCCCAGGTGACCAACCACGGAAAATCCTCACAAAGTGTACAAAGTAACCATAAATCAGTGACATTTTTAGCAAAAAATAAGCGTTGGTCCTGTTCACCATTAGGGCTACTATAGTGGCCAGTCTTCCTCCCCAAAACCTCGCAGTGTTCGGGAAAAAAGGCCCAGGCACTGGACTCCAAGATTCGCCGATGAGGCTTGCCATCGAGACTTCTCGCCACCTGGTGCCACCGGGCGAGGAGAACGAAAGCCATCGCGACGAGTGTGCCTCCGGCCGATGAAGTGGACGTCCATCGTTGCCACGGAACGGGGGGAAACGAAAAGAGAATGGCACCCGAGCCAGAGGGCATGTTCCAGCAAATGTGCTAATAAGATCTACTGTATTGGGTTGGGGGCCATTGCTAGTAGGTTGGAGGCAACTGCTGGAACGAGGTTAGAGAATCATACGGAAGAGAATGGAATTGATTTGCTGATTTGGTTTTTCATTGGTGACCGTCCAGGGATGTTCCCGAAGAGGTCATTTGGCCCACCATGAACAACCCGCCGGGTTCGTCACCGGCCCACGTTTTGGTTCATTTCGAGCATTGCACGCAGCGAGAAACAAATTGAGCAAGCGCAGCTGCTGCGCGGTATGCGTCAGTATCTTTTGGGTTCCGATCTCCCATCTCCACTGAAAGGATCGACAATACCCCCACAGGGCTGGGTTGCGCTTACCTTTCTTCACCGAACCCAAGGAACTTGGCACAGCTCGTTTGAGCATGGCCCAAAACGCATCGATGCAACATATCATAAAACCGATGACAATGTTGTGATGTTGTGAAACCGATGAAAATGTCGTGAAACCGAAGATTACATACCGTGAAATCAATGACAATGTTGTTCTCAGCGTGGCATCCACGTCCTCATTCAACCACAACCCCCCCACCCATTTTTCATCACACGACTCATCGATTACAACATCATACAACATCCATACATCGGTGACAATGCTGTGAAACCGAAGACAATGTTGTGAAACCGAAGGTGCTCATTCCATCACAACCACCCCCCACCCCACCCATTTTTAATCACACGACTCATCGATGACAATGTTGTGAAACCGATGACAATGTTGTGAAACCGAAAATCCTCATTCCATCACAATCCCCACCCCACCCCACCCCACCCCACACCACCCATTTTTAATCACGCGACTCATCGATGACAATGTTGTGAAACCGATGACAATGTTGTGAAACCGAAGATGACAAATCACATCATGAAATGGATGAATGGAAGCAGAAATAGCCCAAAACGTGGGCCGATAACGAAGCCGACAGCATAAACAACTTGGCTTGCTGCTGATGTTCACTGTAAAGTCAAAGGCCCAGCAGCTAGAGGAAAACAGGAAAACACATGAAAACAAGACTACGCTCATTCCAAAGCCTAAATGGAAGGGTTGCCTGGGTGCTTCATTGATTGTTTTGCGGAAGCGCGGAGGGTTCAAGATTGGTTCAAGTCACCTTGTCGCTTGGTCTCCAGGTGAGGTGAATTGAACGAGACTGGAATCTCTGCCAAAATTGGAGGACTGAACTCTTGAACATCAAAAACGCCCAGTGAAAGCACATGGCCTTGCCAAACAGCTGCAACCCCCCAAAAAGACACATCAAACACATTCAAATACTCACATCATCAGAAAAAAAGAAACACATTGCTGACTGTCAGCGAGCCACCAAGGCCGTTGATCAACTTCTCGGCCGTGACTAAGCGCTTGGTGCAGACCTGTCAGCAACAAATCGTCATGAGTCTGGGCCTTGGGCAGTATAGCTTCCCCGGGTGTATTTTTCTCCCCGGACGTCCCTCCAGGAACATTCATCTCAACAATCCCGTGATGTAAATCGTAAAAGTGAGCACAGTGCGGGCAGCCTCAAACTGCTGCTGCAAGTCGTCCTTCTTCTGCTTGGCCGTGGCGAACTCTTCCAGCAACTTGGCCACGTTGTCCTCGCAAGCAACGAGAAAGCCAAGACCTTCTGAAGCCAGGCCGGATCTGCATTGATTCCCAAGCCCCCCCACTGAGCCCATCAGATCTTCGCCTAGCTCTGGCAAGCTCTGGTGAGGGAGGGAGAACCCATGTTCGCTTTCCTTGAAACCTCCCAGGTCCCCATCTCCGGAGCTTTCACTGCCCAAGGAGCGCGGAAAAGAGACATGCGAACGAACCAAGGGGAAGTCCTCTTTTTGTCGAATTTGTCCGGTCGAAACCTGGGGACAGTGACATGTTGAAACCATGTCTTCCTTGCCCCCGGTTTCCACAAGAGCGGACTCCTGCACGGCTTGCAGCTCGGCCTTGGCAAATGGAGAACGCTGAAAGACCAATTTTCAGGTAAACAATCCAAAGATCTATAAATTGGGCAGCCATGTTAATTCACCACACATAACACACATACCGTTAGCATTCCGTTAGTACAGACTTCTGGATGCTGTTTTAAATGTGTCCGTACCAATGGAAGGGCATGTCGTCTCTACAGGCGCGACCACCCCAACAGAGCCATAACGGGATTAGCCATTCACTCATCCAACGAAAGACCAAACACCTGCACGGTCCAGCATGCCTGGACGTCCTTGCCACCCAGGCGGAAAAAGAGCGTTCCCCAGTTCATGACGCCTGGCCTTCTTGATGGCCAAGGCATCCTCGGCGGCTTTCAATTCGCCTTCCGCCACAGCCAAGGCCGCCTTCTTTGGGCCGACCATCTTGGCCACCTCGTCGAGTTCTGGATCGTGTCGACTCGTCGTACAGAACGCAAGGAGGAGAATGATCGTGGATGATCGCTTGATGCAATGCATGTGATGAGGAAACATTATTTGTTTTTCAGACTTGGACGATAAGCGCATAAGCGCATGTGACCGGACTCTGATCTGTCTGATGAAATCTGCGGCAAGTGCTCGCCTTCAAAGGCGCCGTGGGCGTGCTGACCCATCAGCTGTTCTTGTTCAGTTGAGGAGTAAGGAACTGAGTAAGGAGTAAGTCTGAGGGAAGCATGGAGGTCTTCGAGGCTTTAAGGGATAAAATGAAGTCCGAAACGTGCAAATGCCTGCGGACCAACATGAGCACTGTTTGAAAACCACTGGACCACAGGTCTTTCAAGGACTTGACCGAATGCCCCAGGGCATATCTCACAGAAACATTGACTCCCTCCCCCGGTGATGCATGCAGCCCTCCACCCCAGCCTGGTCATAAACAATCATAGCACGCACCTGGAGCCGGACGTTTGGGTCTCTTGCGTGTCTTCCTGCGAATCTGACAAATGCTCAAGCGGCGACCCGCCGTCATGGCCAACTGGGCCCAGTGCCCATTTGCAAATGCCACAAGCCGCCACGGAGGCCTGTGGGACTTTGGAAGTTGATCAGGTCAAAACAGTTGGAGGGAAAAAGGGCTGAAAAGAATAGGTCAACCGCTCATAGACTCATAGACTCTAGACTCCTTCAAGCCTGGGCCACATGATCCTACATGACTCATGATGTAAGGAACATCTCCAAACTGCTGGCCTTCTTGATTGCATCGGGCTCGAAGTCCCTCGGAGGGTCACCACTTCAGGTCCGCACATCCACATTCCCCCCATGGTTCCTGTGACGTTTTTGTTTGCGTCATGTCTGGGGGTGCACCAAAAATGCCCAACATGTGATTGTTATCCGTCAATGCAAAACATCACACTGAGAACTCCCTGTTGGATCCTGTTGGCTTTGGCCCTTTTCTGCTTTGTTGAGGATGAGATCGCCTTAGCCTCTCAGTGTGTTGGAAGTTGGCATGCACTCCTGTACGAAAAACGGGGGCGGCAAATGACGACACCACACGATATGGAGATCGAAAACATGTTCGCCCACCGAGCAGAGGACATGTTCATCGTCCATTCTCGCCAAACATAATGCCAAACATACCTTTTTTCCAGGCGCTTTCCAATTGCGAGTGAGATTCGGATCGGTTTCCAATGGCAACAGTTTGGTCATCACCTTGGTGCAGCCAATCCCAGTGACGTCTGTCTTGCTGAATCTTCTTGGCAAAGCATGTTCTGAAAAGGCTCGAAACATTGGGCCATCATGCGTGCCGATGTTCACTCGGCCACCCACTCAGCGAAAAGGGGATCTGTTGGAGACACGTGCTTCTGTGACTGACTGGTGCTTAGTAGGGAATGAGGGAATGGATCCAAAGGAATCTGTGAAGGATCTGAAGATTAATTGATGCAAACCATTGGTTTCGGATGGTTTCGGCACTAACCATCGAGCATCATCTTGCCACGCCACGTCAGTCGGGATGTTGTCCTTGTCGAAGTTCAAGAGCCGGTCCAAAAGCTTGGGATCTCCCCACAACTCCTGCAACGTTCAGCCGAGAGAACATGTACTTGAGTATATATACCCATCAAAAGCTCCCTGCTTTGGGGTCCATGCGTCCATGCGTCATGTCATGGCTGCATTTGGAAAAGCCTCCCAACGCACCGAGTCACTAATATAGCCCATCTTTTTCAGCCACGTCCATGGCTTGCATCGCTTCACCTCCCTTCTTGGCCGAAAGAGACGTCTTTTCGCCCCCCCGGGCGCATCAACCCGCCTTCTTGGCGGGATCCCAATAGTCATCCACCTTGGACCGTCCATCCGGCGCTGGCACCTGCATGGCGTTGCCGCGACCGTCGCGAACGCCGCTCCGCGCGGGTGCGGAGAACGTGCGGAGAAGCGCGCGCGTGACAAGGCCTTCTTGGGCTTGATGCCGAAACACCAGCAAAGCGCTTTGGAGACCAAGACCACGCCTGTCACGTGAGAAAAATGCTACTGATGTAATGTTGGATCTCGGATCAACATAAACCTACAACATATCTACAACGTCGGCTCCTGCAGCTGCTGTGTAGACTTGGAACAGGGAACAAGTCTGTTTTTGATACAGTCACTCTCATCCATCCTCCATGCTCAACACATGTCAGGACAATGGAAAACATGCACGCTTGAACCTACCTAAGGCTGGCAACACCGTTCTTTCTTGCTCCCCCGTTGTTGCCCAATCTTTGGAGGGAAGCCTAGTGACCCAAATATCCGTGAGGGCACCGCAGCGACCAACAGCTGCTCCATCCAAGTCACCAAAACAAACAACCTTAAATTCAGCTCCATCCAAGTCACCAAAACAAACAACCTTAAATTCAGCTCCATCCAAGGCACCCAAGCAAACAACCTTAAATTGTTTAAACTAATCGATTCTATAGGACATTTCTAAGTGCCTTGGCCTGATTTACCCAGCTTGCTCCCCGGTGAGGATTCGGCCTCCTGGTGGCTTGCCCATGGCCTTCACCTCCACGATATCGCCCTTGGAGAGCTGACTTAAGGCCTCACAGGGTGACCCAGGGGAATGGTGAGGTGTTCCAAGCCGCTTCAGCTGATGGGCCGATGGGGTTGGTGACATGGCTGCCATGATGACTGATGGGGTCTGTGTCCAATCCCCTCGAGAGGGCTGGATCCATCCCCTGAGCTGGACCGCTGACTGAACTGGATCCATCCCACACCTCGATGGCGGAGTTCAAAGCTGGCATGGCTTTGTCCAAGTCTCGCCTCGTGGACAGGTCATGGACACGCCGATCGCTCCCCTTTTTGTGGATGAGACCGGCACAACTTCTAGAAGACGTTCTGAGACCCTCTTTGGGATGGAGTTTTGAAGGCTCCAAGGACTTTCTGCGGAGAGCTGTTGGAATCGGATTTCGGGGGTTCCGGATGCTCGGGCAGTTGGGACTGCACGCTCAACACATCTCGACGTGTCCGGAGTGTACATGTTGACCATCAAACATCGGGCTGGTGGACACACATGTGGACGTGCGCAGCGCATCCGAGGAAAGAAAGGCTTCCGGCATCCGCAGATGCTTCCACCATGGAGGCCCCGACTGGCAATCCATCTTCATGTTGTTGGCATTCTCGGCCACCTTGGCCGTCTCTGCGGCATCCTGCGAACATGCGCGGAGTCCGAACTAGGGAAAACAGCCAGTGTGGTAGACCGTCACCCCAAGCCATGGCAAAACACCAGGGAAAGAACAAAAGGCGCGGCATGCCATGTTCTTTCAGGAAACTGCTTCCGGCTGCAGTCCTTGGAAACCACCTCCTCGGTTTGTGCGGCTTCTTTCTGCTTCCCCTCGATGACCACCATGAGTTGAGCCTTGTTGAGAGCTTCTTTTTCACGAGTTGAATGTGGTCCGAAGTCCAAGCCCTGGTGATGTTCTGTTTGGATCTTTTTGGGGGAGGCGCCGGCGGTGCAAACCCCGTGACTCAGTACCACGTGTTGGGCATGTCCTTGCAAACGTCGGCGTGGATTCCATGTCTGGCTTGGCAACATGTGAACCTCGTGCTTTCATTGACCGCACCAGACATGGAAAAGAGAGTCGGACATGTTGATTTAGATGACAATAAAAAAATACATATATAATTCTAACAAGTCACATGTCGGTTCAACCGGAACTTCACATCAACAACTCAAAGTGCAGGCCCGCTCTGGTAGGCCACAGCTGCCTTTGGGATGGGCCACAGCTGGTTGCACACCTGCCAAAATGCCTCTGCACACCTACAAAATGCAACTACGCCGCAGCCCCGCATGAATCCCGATTCGCTCGCATGGCGCTGAGCACTCGTCCGACCCAAACTCACGAGTCTCGGACGAGTCTCGGACGAGTGGAAGCTTTATAGAAAACAAAGGTAGCTTGCCGTGATGACACCTACATGCTCACCGGAATGTCGGAATGTTTGCGCGAAGCATCGGATTTCACCACGTTCAGGTCACACAGGCCCTTCAGAGATTGAGGAATCCGTCATGATCCTTCTCTTTTCTTGCGCCACCAGCGTTCCAAAAGCTGACCATCTTGTTGGGCCCTTTACCAGCGGCCGTAGCTCGTTCAGGCTTTCCCCAGCTTACGACCATGGCACACGGCTGAAACCTTTGTCACTGAATCCTCACAGATTCCGTGGAAGCCCCAGTGCTGCACACTACGATGTTTATCATGCGGCCGGACGACACCGGAAAGTCGTTGTTTTCCTAATGGCCACGTACGGAGTTCCCCTGTCCTTATGCTATTGGAATTCTTTTCTATCTATCTTAGAGATAGAAAACGACCATGCGTGACCATGCGTGACCAGTATACCCTCCGCAGCGTTGCAGCGGAAATTGTTTGTACCGGCTTCTAATAAGAAAGCAAGTTGCAAAATCCAAATACTGTCTGCGCCTCACGAGGTTTTCCCATTTCCTCCAGGTGAAGCCCACAATATTGTGTGATCAATCTTATCTTGCAAAACTGGTTGGCATAAGGTTCTTGGGGCTTCTGTATGAGCAAAGGGTTTCCGCCGGCCAACTTGAAAGATTTGACCAAACAATCAGCGGTTCATGGAGACAACAAGTCTCACTTGCCAGGTGGCAAGCATGACATGCATCTTTACAGATTGAGTACGCGGATTCAAACGTGGCTAAACAAAAGGGATGTGAACACACACAAAGCAATTGAAACAGCTTGGAACTTGAGATGCTTTGTCGTCCTTGATAGCATGGCGTTCCACGTTTGCGCCGCAAACTAGGGGACCCCCTAAATCATGGCTCTGCATGCACAGGCCAAGCATAGGACCCCCTATTTTGAGACATATCAGCGTAAATTCCTGCCTAAACAATACAATCCGTGCACCCATCAATTCTTCTCAGAATTCCTTGGCAGTGTGGCACGGAAGTGTGGAGGCACAAAATCACCTAAGGATCCAAATTGGGTGCTCCTCGCACAAACACAGCGAAGGTGAAAAACACGCGCCTCCACGAAATCGAAATCATATGAGGGACGATCAACGAAAATATGGACCGTAGCTCATATATCATGATTTGGGTTCAGTCGGGTTCACTCTGGGTTGGATTCCTTTTGGATTGTCTGACTCCATGTTGGATCTCCCCCCACCTCCTGAGTTCTGCACGTCCAGGGAGTCCAAACCACCACTGGATCACCTGCCCTCCCTGGTGTGTGAAAACAGGGGCGATTTTGGGGCAATAAGTTGCACTGATTCATTTGGCTCCTAGATGTTTAGGGAAGACATTGGAAAACGATGGAAAACGTCACTAATAATAGGCATGTTTTTGTTTCACGCTTTGGAGGAGAGACCTCATAGGAACGGCCTCCAAGCTAAGTAGGGATGGCCCACCAACCTACTAGCGATGGCCTCCAAAAACGAAAAACAACTCGGGCAACATTCCACAGAACCACAGGGCCACCCAAAGTTTCATAGACCAGTGAAGCCACCCAAACACACATGACTGAACTTATCAAGGTCATCGGTCCTTGTGCCAAAATACTTGCAATGGCTTCCATCATCCCAGCCAAATGGAACAGGGAACCGAATTCATGACACCATGACACCAGGAATCAAGGGGAGTCGGAATCGCAAAACCGGTTCCTTCATGGCGACACACGCGCAGTCCCGGACCGGGGTGGAGTCGCTGGAACAACCTGAGTCGTGCGTCTTTGCGTCTTTTCCGTGTATATTTATGCATATTCCGATTCCATGAGTCACAAAGGGGTGCCTATTGGAGGATAGGGGTGCCCAGCTACTCCACTCACTGGATGGGACTAAGCCACCCCTTTGTGACCCCTGGTTGTGCCATATCATAACCAATTCTCTCCCAGCATCTGGCAACTAGGGCAGTACGGCTAGGACCGTCCACCCAATCGCTCAGCAACCTCGGTTCGATGCCGCACAACACACGTGCGGATTGCCTTCCCGATGTCCGAAAAACTGGCTGTTGATGTAAACATGCTCAACTGGGCGTGCGGATTGGGCCATTTTTTACGGAACAGAGCTGAACAGGGGGTGAACGGGGGGTCATCCCATGGACGTGGCTCGTGTTGGACACGGGCTCGTCGGTTCGATCCAAACGGTGGCCGACCGACCTTCCTTTCGAAGCCACGTACGAGTACATCGTTGACTTACGTCTGGCGTGTGGGTCTCGCAGTCCGGACTGAAGCCGTGTGAGTGAGCGAACCAGCTCCCCAGGTCACGATCTCCAAGGCACCCTTCTGTACCAAAAATTGCAAGCTGTAGTTGCAAATTAAAAGCCTCCACGTCCGAAATGTGTGACAGGATCATATCTCTGTCCTGCGGGCCGGTGGAACTTCCCTCCATTCCACATAGTAATGACAACGTATAGCTTGTGGAAGAGGCACTACGAAGGGCAAAGTATGTTGTTGTGTTCCGTGCCAACTTGTGCAATATGTGCACAAACCCAGCACCCTTTGTGGAGATTGCACTATGGGTGGTCAATTGCCTATGGCAGCTGGTTCAAATCTTCGATCTGGTGGCTCCTCTTGTCGTGATGCCTGGCAGTCGCGAACATCTATGCAAGCCAGCGAGTAGTAGTTGTGGTCAAGGGCGTTCTCCGAGTGGACCTTGATCCTCCACAATCAGAAGGTGAGAGAGCTTGGAGAGCAAACGAATCGACATCCACTTAGTTTTTGACATGTTTTGACATTATCTTAAATGTAGACTCTTGATCAATAAATCAAGCCCCCCTGCCAAATGAAGAGGCTGTTCAATCCAAATGCGGAGGTTCAATTCATCCATGTCAAGTCTCTACTCTACATCAGATCATAGTTTTAATGCTCATCTTCCATGAATTTGCTCCTCTTCGGAATCGTAGACGCCTCTGACTCCACGATTTCGGCAATACACCACGCGCGAGTGAAGACTTCGAACTTGACATCTGCCACCACCAGGTGTGAGAAGCCGTCCTGCACTTTGGCCAAATGTCCTTGGAGAAGGACGATGGGTCGGACGGTCGGATGGTATTTGGGCTGGTCGGATGGCGGTCGTCTGAAGATCTCTATCGGATATCTCGCTGGATCTATCAGATGCAATTCAGCTGCACCTGCTAATGGCTGCTATACAAATGCTCTCACCTGCCAATAGCTGCTATATTAGATCTGAACACCGGAGAAAAAGAAGTAGTGCACCGAAGCCGAACCTCCCCGTACGACCAAAAACCGAGTGTCGCATCATCCAATGGAACTTATTCACCTCGCAGGTGTTAGGCTCCCCGGCAGAGACCTTCCGTTGTCCACACCTGGAAGACGCATGTAGCGGAATCGTGAGAAGAGGAGATCGGAGCGTGTCGCGGTTTCGCAAAAAGCTCTTTTTCCCGCAAGAAACGCCTTTGTTGAGGAGCTTTAAGGATGAAAAATCTCTTCAAAATGGGGAACTTTTGCAACGGCAAGATGCTGACAAAGGGGGTAGAGCTTCCCAGTCACAGTGTCGCTGTGGCGGGCGGCCCACTGGCTGAACTGGTCTGGGTCTACTGGAGGAGGACTGCCATAGTTATCGCAAATGCAAGCATGCTGGTTGATGGAGAAGGCGCAAACCCAGTAGGTCAAGGACCACGCCCCCTCGCAGGGCATGAACAAAATGATCACAATCTACACTCCTGTCCTGTGTCTCACTTGGTCATTTGGCCTTTCAGATATTAAGATCTTGGGAGCTTGTCCGAAAGAAAGTTTAGGGAGGAGATGGAGGGTCCTTGAGGTCAAATATGTCAAAAACATTCAAACACCCATTATTACAGTATATAGGAACTGGTTGCCCGAAAGACACTGGTGCCATCAGAGCCCACATGAAAAACAAGCAAACTATGTTATATATAAAACTATATATATATAATATGTCGCTGCATGTGTGGCATTGGGTTGTGTGCAAAGTTTGTGGATGTGGATATGTTGTGCATGTGATGGTGTCGTTCTAAGCCATCAAGGTGGATAATATTGCACCCATTGGCCAGTGAGGGTGCTGCAGTTTCACCTCAGCCAGTCCTCAATTTGAATTGCAGCTTCCAATTCACCCGTGCCACGCTTGGTCAGGAGCTTCTCCGCAATACCATGGTAGTAGTCCTTCCCCAAAGCATCTGCCAAAATGGCCGCCACCAAATGAAGGAAAAGGTTGGACCAGTTGTGAGTCACCATGCCTTAGACTAACAACGCCTCGCAGAAAAACAAAAACGAAACACCAGGCATGCCATTCCCTGTGAATTTCCATGGCCCCGACGTCCAGGAGGTCTGAGGGCCAAGTGTAACAAACAAAGGAGTCAGTGGATGTCTATCTGTCCAAATTCCTTGGGCGACCCCTATTGCGTAGACGTTGTGTTCAATGTGGGGCTAGCTCCACAGCTATTCAAGAAGTCAAAAAGCCTCCCTCGCAGCATCCTTTGAAACGCATCACCCTCGACACGTTCAGTTGGCTTGGGAGCCGTCCCTTGGCTTTGTGCGATTTGGCGACGGCCGTGCTTTTCCGATTTGAAAGGCCCGGTGGCACTGTGCAGGCACCGGAGCGCTGTTGGACCAAATGGAGGCCAATGCTCGGCCGCCTGACGGGGATCCGACGAGTTGTGCCAGCTTGCGCCAGCGAACTGCGCCCGGGGGGGCGTGTGTAACTCTTTGATCACGGGAAAAGGGGTATATAGTATACCTTGGGTATCCCATTGTGAGTAACGGATGATGATGGTTAGTAAAGGCCCTGCTCCAAAATAGTGAGAATTGTGCCGATTGTTGCAGGTGATGGGACAAACCCAATAATATATCCCATTACCAGGCCTAGCGGATGATGAGGATGAGGATGAGGATGAGGATGAGGATGAGGATGAGGATGAGGATGAGGATGAGGATGAGGATGA